>CAMAOD020000260.1:1022500-1032500 GCA_945859595.2 Megachile willughbiella
CTGTCTCTGTCTCTGTCTCTGTCTCTACCTCTGTCTCTGTCTCTGTCTCTGTCTGTGTCTCTGACTCTGTCTCGGTCTTTGTCTCCGTCTCTGTCTCTGTCTCTGTCTCTGTCTCTGTCCCTGTCACTGTCGCTGTCTCTGTCCCTGTCTCTTTCTATGTCTCTGTCTCTATCTCTGTCTCTGTCTCTGTCTCTGCCTCCGTCTCTGTCTCCGTCTGTGTCTCTGTCTCTGTCTCTGGGTCTCTGTCTGTGTGTCTCTGTCTCTGCATCCCTGTCTCTGTGTCTCCGTCTCTGTGTCTCTGCCTCTGTCATTGTGTCTCGGTCTCTGTGAATCTCTCTGTCTCTGTCTCTGTGTCCCTGCCTCTGGGTCTCTGTCTGAGTGTCTCTGCCTCTGTCTCTTTGTCTCTCTATCAGTTTCTCTGCCTCCGTGCCTTTGTCTCTGTGTCTCTGCCTCTGTCTCTGTCTCTGTCTCTGTCTCTGTCTCTGTCGCTGTCTCTCCCTCTGTCTCTGTCTCTGTCTCCGTCCCTGGCTCTGTCTCTGCCTCTGTCTCCGTCTCTGTCTCTGTCTCTGCCTCTATCTCCGTCTCCGTCTCTGTCTCTGTCTCTGTCTCTGTCTCTGTCTCTGTCTCTGTCTCCGTCTCTGTCTCTGTCTCTGTCTCTGTCTCTGTCTCTGTCTCTGTCTCTGTCTCTGTCTCTGTCTCCGTCTCTGTCTCTGTCTCTGTCTCTGTCTCTGTCTCTGTCTCTGTCTCTGTCTCTGTCTCTGCCTCTGCCTCTGCCCTGTCTCTATCTCTGTCTCTGTCGCTGTCTCTGCCTCTGTCTCAGTCCCTGCGTCTGTCTCCATCTTTGTCTCCGTCTCTGTCTCTGTCTCTGTCTCTGTCTCTGCCTCTGTCGCTGTCTCTCCCTCTGTCTCTGTCTCTGTCTCTGCCTCTGTATCTGCCTCGGTCTCTGTCACTGTCTCTGTCTCTGTCTCTACCTCTGTCTCTGTCTCTGTCTCTGTCTGTGTCTCTGACTCTGTCTCGGTCTTTGTCTCCGTCTCTGTCTCTGTCTCTACCACTGTCTCTGTCTCTGTCTCTGTCTCTGTCTCTGTCTCTGTCTCTGTCTCTGTCTCTGTCTCTGTCTCTGTCTCTGTCTCTGTCTCTGTCTCTGTCTCTGTCTGTGTCTCTGTCTCTGTCTCTCCCTCTGTCTCTGTCTCTGTCTCTGTCTCTGCCTCTGTCTCCGTCTCTGTCGTTGTCTCTGTCTCTGTCTCTGCCTCCGTCTCTGTGTCTGCCTCTGCCTCTGTCTCCGTCTCTGTCTCTGTCTCTGTGTCTCTGTCTCTGCATCTCTGTCTCTGTGTCTCCGTCTCTGTGTCTCTGCCTCTGTCATTGTGTCTCGGTCTCTGTGAATCTCTCTGTCTCTGTCTCTGTGTCTCTGTCTCTGGGTCTCTGTATCAGTTTCTCTGCCTCCGTGCCTATGTCTCTGTGTCTCTGTCTCTGTCTCTGTCTCTGTCTCTGTCGCTGTCTCTCCCTCTGTCTCCGTCTCTGTCTCTGTCTCTGTCTCTGTCTCTGTCTCTGTCTCTGTCTCTGTCTCTGTCTCTGTCTCTGTCTCTGTCTCCGTCTCTGTCTCTGTCTCTGTCTCTGTCTCTGTCTCTGTATCTGACTCTGTCTCTGTCTCTGTCTCTGTCTCTGTCTCTGTCTCTGTCTCTGTCTCTGTCTCTGTCTCTGTCTGTGTCTCTGTCTCTGTCTCGGTCTTTGTCTCCGTCTCCGTCTCTGTCTCTGTCTCTGTCTCTGTCTCTGTCTCTGTCTCTGCCCCTGTCCCTCTCCCTGTCACTGTGGCTGTCTCTGTCCCTGTCTCTTTTTATGCCTCTGTCTCTGTCTCTGTCTCCGTCTCTGTCTCTGTCTCTGTCTCCGTCTCTGTCTCTGTCTCTGTCTGTTTCTCTGTCTCTGTCTCTGTCTCTGTCTCTGTCTCTGTCTCTGTCTCTGTCTCTGTCTCTGTCTCTGTCTCTATCTCTGTCTCTGCCTCTGTCGCTGTCTCTTCCTCTGTCTCTGTCTCTGTCTCTGTCTCTGTCTCTGCCTCTGTCTCTGTCTCTGTCTCTATCTCTGTCTCTGTCGCTGTCTCTGCCTCTGTCTCAGTCCCTGCGTCTGTCTCCATCTTTGTCTCCGTCTCTGTCTCTGTCTCTGTCTCTGTCTCTGCCTCTGTCGCTGTCTCTCCCTTTGTCTCTGTCTCTGTCTCTGTCTCTGTATCTGCCTCTGTCTCTGTCTCTGTCTCTGTCTCTGTCTCTATCTCTGTCTCTGTCTCTGTCTCTGTCTATGTCTCTGTCTCTGTCTCTGTCTCTGTCTCTGTCTCTGCCTCCGTCTCTGTCTCCGTCTGTGTCTCTGTCTCTGTCTCTGTCTCTGTCTCTGCCTCCGTCTCTGTCTCCGTCTGTGTCTCTGTCTCTGTCTCTGGGTCTCTGTCTGTGTGTCTCTGTCTCTGCATCCCTGTCTCTGTGTCTCCGTCTCTGTGTCTCTGCCTCTGTCATTGTGTCTCGGTCTCTGTGAATCTCTCTGTCTCTGTCTCTGTGTCCCTGTCTCTGGGTCTCTGTCTGAGTGTCTCTGCCTCTGTCTCTTTGTCTCTCTATCAGTTTCTCTGCCTCCGTGCCTTTGTCTCTGTGTCTCTGCCTCTGTCTCTGTCTCTGTCTCTGTCTCTGTCTCTGTCTCCGTCTCTGTCGCTGTCTCTCCCTCTGTCTCTGTCTCTGTCTCCGTCCCTGGCTCTGTCTCTGTCTCTGTCTCTGTCTCTGTCTCTGTCTCTGTCTCTGTCTCTGTCTCTGTCTCTGTCTCTGTCTCTGTCTCTGTCTCTGTCCCTGGCTCTGTCTCTGCCTCTGTCTCCGTCTCTGTCTCTGCCTCTGCCTCTATCTCCGTCTCCGTCTCTGTCTCTGTCTCTGTCTCTGTCTCTGTCTCTGTCTCTGTCTCTGTCTCCGTCTCTGTCTCTGTCTCTGTCTCTGTCTCTGTCTCTGTCTCTGTCTCTGTCTCCGTCTCTGTCTCTGTCTCTGTCTCTGTCTCTGTCTCTGTCTCTGTCTCTGTCTCTGTCTCTGTCTCTGCCTCTGTCTCTGCCCTGTCTCTATCTCTGTCTCTGTCGCTGTCTCTGCCTCTGTCTCAGTCCCTGCGTCTGTCTCCATCTTTGTCTCCGTCTCTGTCTCTGTCTCTGTCTCTGTCTCTGCCTCTGTCGCTGTCTCTCGCTCTGTCTCTGTCTCTGTCTCTGCCTCTGTATCTGCCTCGGTCTCTGTCTCTGTCTCTGTCTCTGTCTCTACCTCTGTCTCTGTCTCTGTCTCTGTCTGTGTCTCTGACTCTGTCTCGGTCTTTGTCTCCGTCTCTGTCTCTGTCTCTACCTCTGTCTCTGTCTCTGTCTCTGTCTCTGTCTCTGTCTCTGTCTCTGTCTCTGTCTCTGTCTCTGTCTCTGTCTCTGTCTCTGTCTCTGTCTCGGTCTCTGTCTCTGTCTCTGTCTCTGTCTCTGTCTCTGTCTCTGTCTCTCCCTCTGTCTCTGTCTCTGTCTCTGTCTCTGCCTCTGTCTCCGTCTCTGTCTTTGTCTCTGTCTCTGTCTCTGCCTCCGCCTCTGTGTCTGCCTCTGCCTCTGTCTCCGTCTCTGTCTCTGTCTCTGTGTCTCTGTCTCTGCACCTCTGTCTCTGTGTCTCCGTCTCTGTGTCTCTGCCTCTGTCATTGTGTCTCGGTCTCTGTGAATCTCTCTGTCTCTGGCTCTGTGTCTCTGTCTCTGGGCCTCTGTATCAGTTTCTCTGCATCCGTGCCTATGTCTCTGTGTCTCTGTCTCTGTCTCTGTCTCTGTCTCTGTCTCTGTCTCTGTCTCTGTCTCTGTCTCTGTCTCTGTCTCTGTCTCTGTCTCTGTCTCTGTCTCCGTCTCTGTCTCTGTCTCTGTCTCTGTCTCTGTCTCTGTCTCTGTCTCTGTCTCTGCCTCTGTCTCTGTCTCTGTCTCTGTCTCTGTCTCTGTCTCTGTCTCTGTCTCTGTCTGTGTCTCTGTCTCTGTCTCGGTCTTTGTCTCCGTCTCCGTCTCTGTCTCTGTCTCTGTCTCTGTCTCTGTCTCTGTCTCTGTCTCTGCCCCTGTCCCTCTCCCTGTCACTGTGGCTGTCTCTGTCCCTGTCTCTTTTTATGCCTCTGTCTCTGTCTCTGTCTCCGTCTCTGTCTCTGTCTCTGTCTCTGTCTCCGTCTCTGTCTCTGTCTCTGTCTGTTTCTCTGTCTCTGTCTCTGTCTCTGTCTCTGTCTCTGTCTCTGTCTCTGTCTCTGTCTCTGTCTCTGTCTCTGTCTCTGTCTCTGTCTCTATCTCTGTCTCTGCCTCTGTCGCTGTCTCTTCCTCTGTCTCTGTCTCTGTCTCTGTCTCTGTCTCTGCCTCTGTCTCTGTCTCTGTCTCTGTCTCTGTCTCTGTCTCTGTCTCTGTCTCTGTCGCTGTCTCTGCCTCTGTCTCAGTCCCTGCGTCTGTCTCCATCTTTGTCTCCGTCTCTGTCTCTGTCTCTGTCTCTGTCTCTGTCTCTGTCTCTGCCTCTGTCGCTGTCTCTCCCTTTGTCTCTGTCTCTGTCTCTGTCTCTGTATCTGCCTCTGTCTCTGTCTCTGTCTCTGTCTCTGTCTCTACCTCTGTCTCTGTCTCTGTCTCTGTCTGTGTCTCTGACTCTGTCTCGGTCTTTGTCTCCGTCTCTGTCTCTGTCTCTGTCTCTGTCTCTGTCCCTGTCACTGTCGCTGTCTCTGTCCCTGTCTCTTTCTATGTCTCTGTCTCTGTCTCTGTCTCTGTCTCTGTCTCTGCCTCCGTCTCTGTCTCCGTCTGTGTCTCTGTCTCTGGGTCTCTGTCTGTGTGTCTCTGTCTCTGCATCCCTGTCTCTGTGTCTCCGTCTCTGTGTCTCTGCCTCTGTCATTGTGTCTCGGTCTCTGTGAATCTCTCTGTCTCTGTCTCTGTGTCCCTGTCTCTGGGTCTCTGTCTGAGTGTCTCTGCATCTGTCTCTTTGTCTCTCTATCAGTTTCTCTGCCTCCGTGCCTTTGTCTCTGTGTCTCTGCCTCTGTCTCTGTCTCTGTCTCTGTCTCTGTCTCTGTCTCTGTCGCTGTCTCTCCCTCTGTCTCTGTCTCTGTCTCCGTCCCTGGCTCTGTCTCTGTCTCTGTCTCTGTCTCTGTCTCTGTCTCTGTCTCTGTCTCTGTCTCTGTCTCTGTCTCTGTCTCTATCTCTGTCTCTGCCTCTGTCGCTGTCTCTTCCTCTGTCTCTGTCTCTGTCTCTGTCTCTGTCTCTGCCTCTGTCTCTGTCTCTGTCTCTGTCTCTGTCTCTGTCTCTGTATCTGTCTCTGTCTCTGTCGCTGTCTCTGCCTCTGTCTCAGTCCCTGCGTCTGTCTCCATCTTTGTCTCCGTCTCTGTCTCTGTCTCTGTCTCTGTCTCTGTCTCTGTCTCTGCCTCTGTCGCTGTCTCTCCCTTTGTCTCTGTCTCTGTCTCTGTCTCTGTATCTGCCTCTGTCTCTGTCTCTGTCTCTGTCTCTGTCTCTACCTCTGTCTCTGTCTCTGTCTCTGTCTGTGTCTCTGACTCTGTCTCGGTCTTTGTCTCCGTCTCTGTCTCTGTCTCTGTCTCTGTCTCTGTCCCTGTCACTGTCGCTGTCTCTGTCCCTGTCTCTTTCTATGTCTCTGTCTCTGTCTCTGTCTCTGTCTCTGTCTCTGCCTCCGTCTCTGTCTCCGTCTGTGTCTCTGTCTCTGTCTCTGGGTCTCTGTCTGTGTGTCTCTGTCTCTGCATCCCTGTCTCTGTGTCTCCGTCTCTGTGTCTCTGCCTCTGTCATTGTGTCTCGGTCTCTGTGAATCTCTCTGTCTCTGTCTCTGTGTCCCTGTCTCTGGGTCTCTGTCTGAGTGTCTCTGCATCTGTCTCTTTGTCTCTCTATCAGTTTCTCTGCCTCCGTGCCTTTGTCTCTGTGTCTCTGCCTCTGTCTCTGTCTCTGTCTCTGTCTCTGTCTCTGTCTCTGTCGCTGTCTCTCCCTCTGTCTCTGTCTCTGTCTCCGTCCCTGGCTCTGTCTCTGTCTCTGTCTCTGTCTCTGTCTCTGTCTCTGTCTCTGTCTCTGTCTCTGTCTCTGTCTCTGTCTCTGTCTCTGTCTCTGTCTCTGTCTCTGTCTCTGTCCCTGGCTCTGTCTCTGCCTCTGTCTCCGTCTCTGTCTCTGCCTCTGCCTCTATCTCCGTCTCCGTCTCTGTCTCTGTCTCTGTCTCTGTCTCTGTCTCTGTCTCTGTCTCCGTCTCTGTCTCTGTCTCTGTCTCTGTCTCTGTCTCTGTCTCTGTCTCTGTCTCCGTCTCTGTCTCTGTCTCTGTCTCTGTCTCTGTCTCTGTCTCTGTCTCTGTCTCTGTCTCTGTCTCTGTCTCTGTCTCTGTCTCTGTCTCTGTCTCTGTCTCTGTCTCTGTCTCTGCCTCTGTCTCTGCCCTGTCTCTATCTCTGTCTCTGTCGCTGTCTCTGCCTCTGTCTCAGTCCCTGCGTCTGTCTCCATCTTTGTCTCCGTCTCTGTCTCTGTCTCTGTCTCTGTCTCTGCCTCTGTCGCTGTCTCTCCCTCTGTCTCTGTCTCTGTCTCTGCCTCTGTATCTGCCTCGGTCTCTGTCTCTGTCTCTGTCTCTGTCTCTGTCTCTGTCTCTGTCTCTGTCTCTGTCTCTGTCTCTGTCTCTGTCTCTGTCTCTGTCTCTATCTCTGTCTCTGCCTCTGTCGCTGTCTCTTCCTCTGTCTCTGTCTCTGTCTCTGTCTCTGTCTCTGCCTCTGTCTCTGTCTCTGTCTCTGTCTCTGTCTCTGTCGCTGTCTCTGCCTCTGTCTCAGTCCCTGCGTCTGTCTCCATCTTTGTCTCCGTCTCTGTCTCTGTCTCAGTCTCTGTCTCTGCCTCTGTCGCTGTCTCTCCCTTTGTCTCTGTCTCTGTCTCTGTCTCTGTATCTGCCTCTGTCTCTGTCTCTGTCTCTGTCTCTGTCTCTGTCTCTGTCTCTACCTCTGTCTCTGTCTCTGTCTCTGTCTGTGTCTCTGTCTCGGTCTTTGTCTCCGTCTCCGTCTCTGTCTCTGTCTCTGTCTCTGTCTCTGTCTCTGCCCCTGTCCCTCTCCCTGTCACTGTGGCTGTCTCTGTCCCTGTCTCTTTTTATGCCTCTGTCTCTGTCTCTGTCTCTGTCTCTGCCTCTGTCTCTGCCCTGTCTCTATCTCTGTCTCTGTCGCTGTCTCTGCCTCTGTCTCAGTCCCTGCGTCTGTCTCCATCTTTGTCTCCGTCTCTGTCTCTGTCTCTGTCTCTGTCTCTGCCTCTGTCGCTGTCTCTCCCTCTGTCTCTGTCTCTGTCTCTGCCTCTGTATCTGCCTCGGTCTCTGTCTCTGTCTCTGTCTCTGTCTCTGTCTCTACCTCTGTCTCTGTCTCTGTCTCTGTCTGTGTCTCTGACTCTGTCTCGGTCTTTGTCTCCGTCTCTGTCTCTGTCTCTACCTCTGTCTCTGTCTCTGTCTCTGTCTCTGTCTCTGTCTCTGTCTCTGTCTCTGTCTCTGTCTCTGACTCTGTCTCTGTCTCTGTCTCTGTCTCTGTCTCTGTCTCTGTCTCTGTCTCCGTCTCTGTCTCTGTCTCTGTCTCTGTCTCTGTCTCTGTCTCTGTCTCTGTCTCCGTCTTTGTCTCTACCTCTGTCTCTGTCTCTGTCTCTGTCTGTGTCTCTGACTCTGTCTCGGTCTTTGTCTCCGTCTCTGTCTCTGTCTCTACCTCTGTCTCTGCCTCCGTCTCTGTGTCTGCCTCTGCCTCTGTCTCCGTCTCTGTCTCTGTCTCTGTGTCTCTGTCTCTGCATCTCTGTCTCTGTGTCTCCGTCTCTGTGTCTCTGCCTCTGTCATTGTGTCTCGGTCTCTGTGAATCTCTCTGTCTCTGTCTCTGTGTCTCTGTCTCTGGGTCTCTGTATCAGTTTCTCTGCCTCCGTGCCTATGTCTCTGTGTCTCTGTCTCTGTCTCTGTCTCTGTCTCTGTCGCTGTCTCTCCCTCTGTCTCCGTCTCTGTCTCTGCCTCTGTCTCAGCCCTGTCTCTATCTCTGTCTCTGTCGCTGTCTCTGCCTCTGTCTCAGTCCCTGCGTCTGTCTCCATCTTTGTCTCCGTCTCTGTCTCTGTCTCTGTCTCTGTCTCTGCCTCTGTCGCTGTCTCTCCCTCTGTCTCTGTCTCTGTCTCTGCCTCCGTATCTGCCTCGGTCTCTGTCTCTGTCTCTGTCTCTGTCTCTACCTCTGTCTCTGTCTCTGTCTCTGTCTGTGTCTCTGACTCTGTCTCGGTCTTTGTCTCCGTCTCTGTCTCTGTCTCTACCTCTGTCTCTGTCTCTGTCACTGTCTCTGTCTCTGTCTCTGTCTCTGTCTCTGTCTCTGTCTCTGTCTCTGTCTCTGTCCCTGTCTCTGTCTCTGTATCTGTCTCTGTCTCTGTCTGTGTCTCTGTCTCTGTCTCTCCCTCTGTCTCTGTCTCTGTCTCTGTCTCTGCCTCTGTCTCCGTCTCTGTCTTTGTCTCTGTCTCTGTCTCTGCCTCCGTCTCTGTGTCTGCCTCTGCCTCTGTCTCCGTCTCTGTCTCAGTCTCTGTGTCTCTGTCTCTGCATCTCTGTCTCTGTGTCTCCGTCTCTGTGTCTCTGCCTCTGTCATTGTGTCTCGGTCTCTGTGAATCTCTCTGTCTCTGTCTCTGTGTCTCTGTCTCTGGGTCTCTGTATCAGTTTCTCTGCCTCCGTGCCTATGTCTCTGTCTCTGTCGCTGTCTCTCCCTCTGTCTCCGTCTCTGTCTCTGTCTCTGTCTCTGTCTCTGTCTCTGTCTCTGTCTCTGTCTCTGTCTCTGTCTCTGTCTCTGTCTCTGTCTCCGTCTCTGTCTCTGTCTCTGTCTCTGTCTCTGTCTCTGTCTCTGTCTCTGTATCTGACTCTGTCTCTGTCTCTGTCTCTGTCTCTGTCTCTGTCTCTGTCTCTGTCTCTGTCTCTGTCTGTGTCTCTGTCTCTGTCTCGGTCTTTGTCTCCGTCTCCGTCTCTGTCTCTGTCTCTGTCTCTGTCTCTGTCTCTGCCCCTGTCCCTCTCCCTGTCACTGTGGCTGTCTCTGTCCCTGTCTCTTTTTATGCCTCTGTCTCTGTCTCTGTCTCCGTCTCTGTCTCTGTCTCTGTCTCCGTCTCTGTCTCTGTCTCTGTCTGTTTCTCTGTCTCTGTCTCTGTCTCTGTCTCTGTCTCTGTCTCTGTCTCTGTCTCTGTCTCTGTCTCTGTCTCTATCTCTGTCTCTGCCTCTGTCGCTGTCTCTTCCTCTGTCTCTGTCTCTGTCTCTGTCTCTGTCTCTGCCTCTGTCTCTGTCTCTGTCTCTGTCTCTGTCTCTGTCGCTGTCTCTGCCTCTGTCTCAGTCCCTGCGTCTGTCTCCATCTTTGTCTCCGTCTCTGTCTCTGTCTCTGTCTCTGTCTCTGCCTCTGTCGCTGTCTCTCCCTTTGTCTCTGTCTCTGTCTCTGTCTCTGTATCTGCCTCTGTCTCTGTCTCTGTCTCTGTCTCTGTCTCTGTCTCTACCTCTGTCTCTGTCTCTGTCTCTGTCTGTGTCTCTGACTCTGTCTCGGTCTTTGTCTCCGTCTCTGTCTCCGTCTCTGTCTCTGTCTCTGTCCCTGTCACTGTCGCTGTCTCTGTCCCTGTCTCTTTCCATGTCTCTGTCTCTGTCTCTGTCTCTGTCTCTGTCTCTGCCTCCGTCTCTGTCTCCGTCTGTGTCTCTGTCTGTGTCTCTGGGTCTCTGTCTGTGTGTCTCTGTCTCTGCATCCCTGTCTCTGTGTCTCCGTCTCTGTGTCTCTGCCTCTGTCATTGTGTCTCGGTCTCTGTGAATCTCTCTGTCTCTGTCTCTGTGTCCCTGTCTCTGGGTCTCTGTCTGAGTGTCTCTGCCTCTGTCTCTTTGTCTCTCTATCAGTTTCTCTGCCTCCGTGCCTTTGTCTCTGTGTCTCTGCCTCTGTCTCTGTCTCTGTCTCTGTCTCTGTCTCTGTCTCTGTCGCTGTCTCTCCCTCTGTCTCTGTCTCTGTCTCCGTCCCTGGCTCTGTCTCTGTCTCTGTCTCTGTCTCTGTCTCTGTCTCTGTC
>CAMAOD020000260.1:1037500-1042500 GCA_945859595.2 Megachile willughbiella
CTCTGTCTCTGTCTCTGTCTCTGTCTCTGTCTCTGTCTCTGTCTCTGTCTCTGTCTCTGTCTCTGTCTCTGTCTCTGTCTCTGTCTCTGTCTCTGTCTCTGTCTCTGTCTCTGTCTCTGTCTCTGTCTCTGTCTCTGTCTCTGGCTCTGTCTCTCCCTCTGTCTCTGTCTCTGTCTCTGTCTCTGCCTCTGTCTCCGTCTCTGTCTTTGTCTCTGTCTCTGTCTCTGCCTCCGTCTCTGTGTCTGCCTCTGCCTCTGTCTCCGTCTCTGTCTCTGTCTCTGTGTCTCTGTCTCTGCATCTCTGTCTCTGTGTCTCCGTCTCTGTGTCTCTGCCTCTGTCATTGTGTCTCGGTCTCTGTGAATCTCTCTGTCTCTGGCTCTGTGTCTCTGTCTCTGGGTCTCTGTATCAGTTTCTCTGCATCCGTGCCTATGTCTCTGTGTCTCTGTCTCTGTCTCTGTCTCTGTCTCTGTCGCTGTCTCTCCCTCTGTCTCCGTCTCTGTCTCTGTCTCTGTCTCTGTCTCTGTCTCTGTCTCTGTCTCTGTCTCTGTCTCTGTCTCTGTCTCCGTCTCTGTCTCTGTCTCTGTCTCTGTCTCTGTCTCTGTCTCTGTCTCTGTCTCTGTCTCTGTCTCTGTCTCTGTCTCTGTCTCTGTCTCTGTCTCTGTCTCTGTCTCTGTCTCTGTCTCTGTCTCTGTCTCTGTCTCTGTCTCTGTCTCTGTCTCTGTCTCTGTCTCTGTCTGTGTCTCTGTCTCTGTCTCGGTCTTTGTCTCCGTCTCCGTCTCTGTCTCTGTCTCTGTCTCTGTCTCTGTCTCTGCCCCTGTCCCTCTCCCTGTCACTGTGGCTGTCTCTGTCCCTGTCTCTTTTTATGCCTCTGTCTCTGTCTCTGTCTCCGTCTCTGTCTCTGTCTCTGTCTCCGTCTCTGTCTCTGTCTCTGTCTGTTTCTCTGTCTCTGTCTCTGTCTCTGTCTCTGTCTCTATCTCTGTCTCTGCCTCTGTCGCTGGCTCTTCCTCTGTCTCTGTCTCTGTCTCTGTCTCTGTCTCTGCCTCTGTCTCTGTCTCTGTCTCTGTCTCTGTCTCTGTCTCTGTCTCTGTCTCTGTCTCTGTCTCTGTCTCTGTCGCTGTCTCTGCCTCTGTCTCAGTCCCTGCGTCTGTCTCCATCTTTGTCTCCGTCTCTGTCTCTGTCTCTGTCTCTGTCTCTGCCTCTGTCGCTGTCTCTCCCTTTGTCTCTGTCTCTGTCTCTGTCTCTGTATCTGCCTCTGTCTCTGTCTCTGTCTCTGTCTCTGTCTCTACCTCTGTCTCTGTCTCTGTCTCTGTCTCTGTCTGTGTCTCTGACTCTGTCTCGGTCTTTGTCTCCGTCTCTGTCTCTGTCTCTGTCTCTGTCTCTGTCCCTGTCACTGTCGCTGTCTCTGTCCCTGTCTCTTTCTATGTCTCTGTCTCTGTCTCTGTCTCTGTCTCTGTCTCTGTCTCTCCCTCTGTCTCTGTCTCTGTCTCTGTCTCTGCCTCTGTCTCCGTCTCTGTCTTTGTCTCCGTCTCTGTCTCTGTCTCTGTCTCTGTCTCTGTCGCTGTCACTGTCGCTGTCTCTGTCCCTGTCTCTTTCTATGTCTCTGTCTCTGTCTCTGTCTCTGTCTCTGTCTCTGCCTCCGTCTCTGTCTCCGTCTGTGTCTCTGTCTCTGTCTCTGGGTCTCTGTCTCTGCCCTGTCTCTATCTCTGTCTCTGTCGCTGTCTCTGCCTCTGTCTCAGTCCCTGCGTCTGTCTCCATCTTTGTCTCCGTCTCTGTCTCTGTCTCTGTCTCTGTCTCTGTCTCTGCCTCTGTCGCTGTCTCTCCCTCTGCCTCTGTTTCTGTCTCTGTCTCTGTCTCTATCTCTGTCTCTGTCTCTGTCTCTGTCTGTGTCTCTGAATCTGTCTCGGTCTTTGTCTCCGTCTCTATCTCTGTCTCTGTCTCTGTCTCTGTCTCTGTCTCTGTCTCTGTCTCTGTCTCTGCCTCTGTCTCTGCCCTGTCTCTATCTCTGTCTCTGTCGCTGTCTCTGCCTCTGTCTCAGTCCCTGCGTTTGTCTCCATCTTTGTCTCCGTGTCTGTCTCTGTCTCTGTCTCTGTCTCTGCCTCTGTCGCTGTCTCTCCCTCTGCCTCTGTTTCTGTCTCTGTCTCTGTCTCTGTCTCTGTCTCTGTCTCTGTCTCTGTCTCTGTCTCTGTCTCTGTCTCTGTCTCTGTCTCTGTCTCTGTCTCTGTCTCTGTCTCTGTCTCTGTCTCTGTCTGTGTCTCTGTCTCTGTCTCTGTCTCTGTCTCTACCTCTGTCTCTGTCTCTGTCTCTGTCTCTGTCTCTGTCTCTGTCTCTGTCTCTGTCTCTGTCGCTGTCTCTCCCTCTGTCTCTGTCTCTGTCTCCGTCCCTGGCTCTGTCTCTGCCTCTGTCTCCGTCTCTGTCTCTGTCTCTGCCTCTATCTCCGTCTCCGTCTCTGTCTCTGTCTCTGTCTCTGTCTCTGTCTCTGTCTCTGTCTCTGTCTCTGTCTCTGTCTCTGTCTCTGTCTCTGTCTCTGTCTCTGTCTCTGTCTGTGTCTCTGTCTCTGTCTCGGTCTTTGTCTCCGTCTCCGTCTCTGTCTCTGTCTCTGTCTCTGTCTCTGTCTCGGCCCCTGTCCCTCTCCCTGTCACTGTGGCTGTCTCTGTCCCTGTCTCTTTTTATGCCTCTGTCTCTGTCTCTGTCTCTGTCTCTGTCTCTGTCTCTGTCTCTGTCTCTGTCTCTGTCTCTGTCTCTGTCTCTGTCTCTGTCTCTATCTCTGTCTCTGCCTCTGTCGCTGTCTCTTCCTCTGTCTCTGTCTCTGTCTCTGTCTCTGTCTCTGCCTCTGTCTCTGTCTCTGTCTCTGTCTCTGTCTCTGTCTCTGTCGCTGTCTCTGCCTCTGTCTCAGTCCCTGCGTCTGTCTCCATCTTTGTCTCCGTCTCTGTCTCTGTCTCTGTCTCTGTCTCTGTCTCTGTCTCTGCCTCTGTCGCTGTCTCTCCCTTTGTCTCTGTCTCTGTCTCTGTCTCTGTATCTGCCTCTGTCTCTGTCTCTGTCTCTGTCTCTGTCTCTACCTCTGTCTCTGTCTCTGTCTCTGTCTGTGTCTCTGACTCTGTCTCGGTCTTTGTCTCCGTCTCTGTCTCTGTCTCTGTCTCTGTCTCTGTCTCTGTCGCTGTCACTGTCGCTGTCTCTGTCCCTGTCTCTTTCTATGTCTCTGTCTCTGTCTCTGTCTCTGTCTCTGTCTCCGCCTCCGCCTCTGTCTCCGTCTGTGTCTCTGTCTCTGTCTCTGGGTCTCTGTCTGTGTGTCTCTGTCTCTGCATCCCTGTCTCTGTGTCTCCGTCTCTGTGTCTCTGCCTCTGTCATTGTGTCTCGGTCTCTGTGAATCTCTCTGTCTCTGTCTCTGTGTCCCTGTCTCTGGGACTCTGTCTGAGTGTCTCTGCCTCTGTCTCTTTGTCTCTCTATCAGTTTCTCTGCCTCCGTGCCTATGTCTCTGTGTCTCTGCCTCCGTCTCTGTCTCCGTCTGTGTCTCTGTCTCTGTCTCTGGGTCTCTGTCTCTGCCCTGTCTCTATCTCTGTCTCTGTCGCTGTCTCTGCCTCTGTCTCAGTCCCTGCGTCTGTCTCCATCTTTGTCTCCGTCTCTGTCTCTGTCTCTGTCTCTGCCTCTGTCGCTGTCTCTCCCTCTGCCTCTGTTTCTGTCTCTGTCTCTGTCTCTATCTCTGTCTCTGTCTCTGTCTCTGTCTCTGTCTGTGTCTCTGAATCTGTCTCGGTCTTTGTCTCCGTCACTATCTCTGTCTCTGTCTCTGTCTCTGTCTCTGTCTCTGTCTCTGTCTCTGCCTCTGTCTCTGCCCTGTCCCTATCTCTGTCTCTGTCGCTGTCTCTGCCTCTGTCTCAGTCCCTGCGTCTGTCTCCATCTTTGTCTCCGTCTCTGTCTCTGTCTCTGTCTCTGTCTCTGCCTCTGTCGCTGTCTCTCCCTCTGACTCTGTTTCTGTCTCTGTCTCTGTCTCTGTCTCTGTCTCTGTCTCTGTCTCTGTCTCTGTCTCTGTCTCTGTCTCTGTCTCTGTCTCTGTCTCTGTCTCTGTCTCTGTCTCTGTCTGTGTCTCTGTCTCTGTCTCTGTCTCTGTCTCTACCTCTGTCTCTACCTCTGTCTCTGTCTCTGTCTCTGTCTCTGTCTCTGTCTCTGTCTCTGTCGCTGTCTCTCCCTCTGTCTCTGTCTCTGTCTCCGTCCCTGGCTCTGTCTCTGCCTCTGTCTCCGTCTCTGTCTCTGTCTCTGCCTCTATCTCCGTCTCCGTCTCTGTCTCTGTCTCTGTCTCTGTCTCTGTCTCTGTCTCTGTCTCTGTCTCTGTCTCTGTCTCTGTCTCTGTCTCTGTCTCTGTCTCTGTCTCTGTCTCTGTCTCTGTCTGTGTCTCTGTCTCTGTCTCGGTCTTTGTCTCCGTCTCCGTCTCTGTCTCTGTCTCTGTCTCTGTCTCTGTCTCGGCCCCTGTCCCTCTCCCTGTCACTGTGGCTGTCTCTGTCCCTGTCTCTTTTTATGCCTCTGTCTCTGTCTCTGTCTCTGTCTCTGTCTCTGTCTCTGTCTCTGTCTCTGTCTCTGTCTCTATCTCTGTCTCTGTCTCTGTCTCTATCTCTGTCTCTGCCTCTGTCGCTGTCTCTTCCTCTGTCTCTGTCTCTGTCTCTGTCTCTGTCTCTGCCTCTGTGTCTGTCTCTGTCTCTGTCTCTGTCTCTGTCTCTGTCTCTGTCGCTGTCTCTGCCTCTGTCTCAGTCCCTGCGTCTGTCTCCATCTTTGTCTCCGTCTCTGTCTCTGTCTCTGTCTCTGTCTCTGTCTCTGCCTCTGTCGCTGTCTCTCCATTTGTCTCTGTCTCTGTCTCTGTCTCTGTATCTGCCTCTGTCTCTGTCTCTGTCTCTGTCTCTGTCTCTACCTCTGTCTCTGTCTCTGTCTCTGTCTGTGTCTCTGACTCTGTCTCGGTCTTTGTCTCCGTCTCTGTCTCTGTCTCTGTCTCTGTCTCTGTCTCTGTCGCTGTCACT
>CAMAOD020000260.1:1047500-1065000 GCA_945859595.2 Megachile willughbiella
TCTCTGTCTCTGTCTCTGTCTCTGTCTCTGTCTCTGTCTCTGTCTCTGTCTCTGTCTCTGTCTCTGTCTCTGTCTCTGTCTCTGTGCCTGTGTCTCTGTCTCTGTGTCTCGTTCTCTCTGTCTCGGTGTCTGTGTCTCAGTGTCTCAGTCTCTGTCCCTGTCTCTGTCTCTGTCTCTGCCTCCGTCTCTGTGTCTGTCTCTGCCTCTGTCTCCGTCTCTGTCTCTGTCTCTGTCTCTGTCTCTGCCTCCGTCTCTGTGTCTGCCTCTGCCTCTGTCTCCGTCTCTGTCTCTGTCTCTGTGTCTCTGTCTCTGCATCTCTGTCTCTGTGTCTCCGTCTCTGTGTCTCTGCCTCTGTCATTGTGTCTCGGTCTCTGTGAATCTCTCTGTCTCTGTCTCTGTGTCTCTGTCTCTGTCTCTGCCTCTGTCTCTGTCTCTGTCTCTGCCTCTGTCGCTGTCTCTCCCTTTGTCTCTGTCTCTGTCTCTGTCTCTGTATCTGCCTCTGTCTCTGTCTCTGTCTCTGTCTCTGTCTCTACCTCTGTCTCTGTCTCTGTCTCTGTCTGTGTCTCTGACTCTGTCTCGGTCTTTGTCTCCGTCTCTGTCTCTGTCTCTGTCTCTGTCTCTGTCTCTGTCGCTGTCACTGTCGCTGTCTCTGTCCCTGTCTCTTTCTATGTCTCTGTCTCTGTCTCTGTCTCTGTCTCTGTCTCCGCCTCCGCCTCTGTCTCCGTCTGTGTCTCTGTCTCTGTCTCTGGGTCTCTGTCTGTGTGTCTCTGTCTCTGCATCCCTGTCTCTGTGTCTCCGTCTCTGTGTCTCTGCCTCTGTCATTGTGTCTCGGTCTCTGTGAATCTCTCTGTCTCTGTCTCTGTGTCCCTGTCTCTGGGTCTCTGTCTGAGTGTCTCTGCCTCTGTCTCTTTGTCTCTCTATCAGTTTCTCTGCCTCCGTGCCTATGTCTCTGTGTCTCTGCCTCCGTCTCTGTCTCCGTCTGTGTCTCTGTCTCTGTCTCTGGGTCTCTGTCTCTGCCCTGTCTCTATCTCTGTCTCTGTCGCTGTCTCTGCCTCTGTCTCAGTCCCTGCGTCTGTCTCCATCTTTGTCTCCGTCTCTGTCTCTGTCTCTGTCTCTGTCTCTGTCTCTGCCTCTGTCGCTGTCTCTCCCTCTGCCTCTGTTTCTGTCTCTGTCTCTGTCTCTATCTCTGTCTCTGTCTCTGTCTCTGTCTGTGTCTCTGAATCTGTCTCGGTCTTTGTCTCCGTCACTATCTCTGTCTCTGTCTCTGTCTCTGTCTCTGTCTCTGTCTCTGTCTCTGCCTCTGTCTCTGCCCTGTCTCTATCTCTGTCTCTGTCGCTGTCTCTGCCTCTGTCTCAGTCCCTGCGTCTGTCTCCATCTTTGTCTCCGTCTCTGTCTCTGTCTCTGTCTCTGTCTCTGCCTCTGTCGCTGTCTCTCCCTCTGCCTCTGTTTCTGTCTCTGTCTCTGTCTCTGTCTCTGTCTCTGTCTCTGTCTCTGTCTCTGTCTCTGTCTCTGTCTCTGTCTCTGTCTCTGTCTCTGTCTCTGTCTCTGTCTCTGTCTGTGTCTCTGTCTCTGTCTCTGTCTCTGTCTCCGTCTCTGTCTCTGTCTCTGTCTCTGTCTCTGTCTCTGTCTCTGTCTCTGTCTCTGTCTCTGTCTCTGTCTCTGTCTCCGTCTCTGTCTCTGTCTGTGTCTGTGTCTCTGTCTCGGTCTTTGTCTCCGTCTCCGTCTCTGTCTCTGTCTCTGTCTCTGTCTCTGTCTCTGTCTCTGTCTCTGTCTCTGCCCCTGTCCCTCTCCCTGTCACTGTGGCTGTCTCTGTCCCTGTCTCTTTTTATGCCTCTGTCTCTGTCTCTGTCTCCGTCTCTGTCTCTGTCTCTGTCTGTTTCTCTGTCTCTGTCTCTGTCTCTGTCTCTGTCTCTGTCTCTGTCTCTGTCTCTGTCTCTATCTCTGTCTCTGCCTCTGTCGCTGTCTCTTCCTCTGTCTCTGTCTCTGTCTCTGTCTCTGTCTCTGCCTCTGTCTCTGTCTCTGTCTCTGTCTCTGTCTCTGTCTCTGTCTCTGTCGCTGTCTCTGCCTCTGTCTCAGTCCCTGCGTCTGTCTCCATCTTTGTCTCCGTCTCTGTCTCTGTCTCTGTCTCTGTCTCTGTCTCTGCCTCTGTCGCTGTCTCTCCCTTTGTCTCTGTCTCTGTCTCTGTCTCTGTATCTGCCTCTGTCTCTGTCTCTGTCTCTGTCTCTGTCTCTACCTCTGTCTCTGTCTCTGTCTCTGTCTGTGTCTCTGACTCTGTCTCGGTCTTTGTCTCCGTCTCTGTCTCTGTCTCTGTCTCTGTCTCTGTCTCTGTCTCTGTCCCTGTCACTGTCGCTGTCTCTGTCCCTGTGTCTTTCTATGTCTCTGTCTCTGTCTCTGTCTCTGTCTCTGTCTCTGCCTCCGTCTCTGTCTCCGTCTGTGTCTCTGTCTCTGTCTCTGGGTCTCTGTCTGTGTGTCTCTGTCTCTGCATCCCCGTCTCTGTGTCTCCGTCTCTGTGTCTCTGCCTCTGTCATTGTGTCTCGGTCTCTGTGAATCTCTCTGTCTCTGTCTCTGTGTCCCTGTCTCTGGGTCTCTGTCTGAGTGTCTCTGCCTCTGTCTCTTTGTCTCTCTATCAGTTTCTCTGCCTCCGTGCCTATGTCTCTGTGTCTCTGCCTCTGTCTCTGTCTCTGTCTCTGTCTCTGTCTCTGTCGCTGTCTCTCCCTCTGTCTCTGTCTCTGTCTCCGTCCCTGGCTCTGTCTCTGCCTCTGTCGCCGTCTCTGTCTCTGTCTCTGCCTCTATCTCCGTCTCCGTCTCTGTCTCTGTCTCTGTCTCTGTCTCTGTCTCTGTCTCTGTCTCTGTCTCTGTCTCTGTCTCCGTCTCTGTCTCTGTCTCTGTCTCTGTCTCTGTCTCTGTCTCTGTCTCTGTCTCTGTCTCAGTCTCTGTCTCTGTCTCTGTCTCTGTCTCTGTCTCTGTCTCTGTCTCTGTCTCTGTCTCTGCCTCTGTCTCTGCCCTGTCTCTATCTCTGTCTCTGTCGCTGTCTCTGCCTCTGTCTCAGTCCCTGCGTCTGTCTCCATCTTTGTCTCCGTCTCTGTCTCTGTCTCTGTCTCTGTCTCTGCCTCTGTCGCTGTCTCTCCCTCTGTCTCTGTCTCTGTCTCTGCCTCTGTATCTGCCTCGGTCTCTGTCTCTGTCTCTGTCTCTACCTCTGTCTCTGCCTCTGTCTCTGTCTGTGTCTGCGTCTCTGTCTCTGTGTATCTGTCTCTGCACCGCTGTCTCTGTGTCTATGTCTCTGTGCATCTGTCTTTGTGTCCCTGTCTCTGTCCCTGTCTCTATCTCTGTCTCTGTCGCTGTCTCTGCCTCTGTCTCAGCCCCTGCGTCTGTCTCCGTCTTTGTCTCCGTCGCTGTCTCTGTCTCTGCCTCTGCCACCGTCTCTGTCTCTGTCTGTGTCCCTGTCTCTGTCTCTGGGTCTCTGTCTGTGTGTCTCTGCCTCTGTCTCTTTGTCTCTGTCTCTGCATCTCTGCCTCCGTGCATATGTCTCTATGTCTCTGTCTCTGTCTCTGACTCTGCCTCAGTCTCTGTCTCTGTCTCTGTCTCTGTCTCTGCCTCAGTCTCTGTGTCTGTCTCTGCCTCTGTCTCCGTCTCCGTCTCCATCTCTGTCTCTGTGTCTGTCTCCCTTTCTATCTCTGTCTCTGTGTCTGCCTCCGTATCTGTCTCCGTCTGTGTCTCTGTCTCTGTCTCTGGGTCTCTGTCTGTGTGTCTCTGCTTCTGTCTCCTTGTCTCTGTCGCTGCATCTCTGCCTCCGTGCCTATGTCTCTATGTCTCTGTCTCTGTCTCTGTCTCTGTCTCTGTCTCTGTCTCTGTCTCTGTCTCTGTCTCCGTCTCTGTCTCTGTCTCTGTCTCTGTCTCTGTCTCTGTCTCTGTCTCTGTCTCTTTCTCTGTCTCTGTCTCTGTCTCTGTCTCTGTCTCTGTCTCTGTCTCTGTCTCTGTCTCTGTCTCTGTCTCTGTCTCTGTCTCTGTCTCTGTCTGTGTCTCTGTCTCTGTCTCGGTCTTTGTCTCCGTCTCCGTCTCTGTCTCTGTCTCTGTCTCTGTCTCTGTCTCTGCCCCTGTCCCTCTCCCTGTCACTGTGGCTGTCTCTGTCCCTGTCTCTTTTTATGCCTCTGTCTCTGTCTCTGTCTCCGTCTCTGTCTCTGTCTCTGTCTCTGTCTCCGTCTCTGTCTCTGTCTCTGTCTGTTTCTCTGTCTCTGTCTCTGTCTCTGTCTCTGACTATGTCTCTGTCTCTGTCTCTGTCTCTATCTCTGTCTCTGCCTCTGTCGCTGTCTCTTCCTCTGTCTCTGTCTCTGTCTCTGTCTCTGTCTCTGCCTCTGTCTCTGTCTCTGTCTCTGTCTCTGTCTCTGTCTCTCTCTCTGTCGCTGTCTCTGCCTCTGTCTCAGTCCCTGCGTCTGTCTCCATCTTTGTCTCCGTCTCTGTCTCTGTCTCTGTCTCTGTCTCTGCCTCTGTCGCTGTCTCTCCCTTTGTCTCTGTCTCTGTCTCTGTCTCTGTATCTGCCTCTGTCTCTGTCTCTGTCTCTGTCTCTGTCTCTACCTCTGTCTCTGTCTCTGTCTCTGTCTGTGTCTCTGACTCTGTCTCGGTCTTTGTCTCCGTCTCTGTCTCTGTCTCTGTCTCTGTCTCTGTCTCTGTCCCTGTCACTGTCGCTGTCTCTGTCCCTGTCTCTTTCTATGTCTCTGTCTCTGTCTCTGTCTCTGTCTCTGTCTCTGCCTCCATCTCTGTCTCCGTCTGTGTCTCTGTCTCTGTCTCTGGGTCTCTGTCTGTGTGTCTCTGTCTCTGCATCCCTGTCTCTGTGTCTCCGTCTCTGTGTCTCTGCCTCTGTCATTGTGTCTCGGTCTCTGTGAATCTCTCTGTCTCTGTCTCTGTGTCCCTGTCTCTGGGTCTCTGTCTGAGTGTCTCTGCCTCTGTCTCTTTGTCTCTCTATCAGTTTCTCTGCCTCCGTGCCTATGTCTCTGTGTCTCTGCCTCTGTCTCTGTCTCTGTCTCTGTCTCTGTCTCTGTCGCTGTCTCTCCCTCTGTCTCTGTCTCTGTCTCCGTCCCTGGCTCTGTCTCTGCCTCTGTCGCCGTCTCTGTCTCTGTCTCTGCCTCTATCTCCGTCTCCGTCTCTGTCTCTGTCTCTGTCTCTGTCTCTGTCTCTGTCTCTGTCTCCGTCTCTGTCTCTGTCTCTGTCTCTGTCTCTGCATCTCTGTCTCTGTGTCTCCGTCTCTGTGTCTCTGCCTCTGTCATTGTGTCTCGGTCTCTGTGAATCTCTCTGTCTCTGTCTCTGTGTCTCTGTCTCTGGGTCTCTGTATCAGTTTCTCTGCCTCCGTGCCTATGTCTCTGTGTCTCTGTCTCTGTCTCTGTCTCTGTCTCTGTCGCTGTCTCTCCCTCTGTCTCCGTCTCTGTCTCTGTCTCTGTCTCTGTCTCTGTCTCTGTCTCTGTCTCTGTCTCTGTCTCTGTCTCTGTCTCCGTCTCTGTCTCTGTCTCTGTCTCTGTCTCTGCCTCTGTCGCTGTCTCTCCCTTTGTCTCTGTCTCTGTCTCTGTCTCTGTATCTGCCTCTGTCTCTGTCTCTGTCTCTGTCTCTGTCTCTACCTCTGTCTCTGTCTCTGTCTCTGTCTGTGTCTCCGACTCTGTCTCGGTCTTTGTCTCCGTCTCTGTCTCTGTCTCTGTCTCTGTCTCTGTCTCTGTCTCTGTCTCTGTCCCTGTCACTGTCGCTGTCTCTGTCCCTGTCTCTTTCTATGTCTCTGTCTCTGTCTCTGTCTCTGTCTCTGTCTCTGCCTCCGTCTCTGTCTCCGTCTGTGTCTCTGTCTCTGTCTCTGGGTCTCTGTCTGTGTGTCTCTGTCTCTGCATCCCCGTCTCTGTGTCTCCGTCTCTGTGTCTCTGCCTCTGTCATTGTGTCTCGGTCTCTGTGAATCTCTCTGTCTCTGTCTCTGTGTCCCTGTCTCTGGGTCTCTGTCTGAGTGTCTCTGCCTCTGTCTCTTTGTCTCTCTATCAGTTTCTCTGCCTCCGTGCCTATGTCTCTGTGTCTCTGCCTCTGTCTCTGTCTCTGTCTCTGTCTCTGTCTCTGTCGCTGTCGCTCCCTCTGTCTCTGTCTCTGTCTCCGTCCCTGGCTCTGTCTCTGCCTCTGTCGCCGTCTCTGTCTCTGTCTCTGCCTCTATCTCCGTCTCCGTCTCTGTCTCTGTCTCTGTCTCTGTCTCTGTCTCTGTCTCTGTCTCTGTCTCCGTCTCTGTCTCTGTCTCTGTCTCTGTCTCTGTCTCTGTCTCTGTCTCTGTCTCTGTCTCTGTATCAGTCTCTGTCTCTGTCTCTGTCTCTGTCTCTGTCTCTGTCTCTGTCTCTGTCTCTGTCTCTGTCTCTGTCTCTGTCTCTGCCTCTGTCTCTGCCCTGTCTCTATCTCTGTCTCTGTCGCTGTCTCTGCCTCTGTCTCAGTCCCTGCGTCTGTCTCCATCTTTGTCTCCGTCTCTGTCTCTGTCTCTGTCTCTGTCTCTGCCTCTGTCGCTGTCTCTCCCTCTGTCTCTGTCTCTGTCTCTGCCTCTGTATCTGCCTCGGTCTCTGTCTCTGTCTCTGTCTCTGTCTCTACCTCTGTCTCTGTCTCTGTCTCTGTCTGTGTCTGCGTCTCTGTCTCTGTGTATCTGTCTCTGCACCGCTGTCTCTGTGTCTATGTCTCTGTGCATCTGTCTTTGTGTCCCTGTCTCTGTCCCTGTCTCTATCTCTGTCTCTGTCGCTGTCTCTGCCTCTGTCTCAGCCCCTGCGTCTGTCTCCGTCTTTGTCTCCGTCGCTGTCTCTGTCTCTGCCTCTGCCTCCGTCTCTGTCTCTGTCTGTGTCCCTGTCTCTGTCTCTGGGTCTCTGTCTGTGTGTCTCTGCCTCTGTCTCTTTGTCTCTGTCTCTGCATCTCTGCCTCCGTGCATATGTCTCTATGTCTCTGTCTCTGTCTCTGACTCTGCCTCAGTCTCTGTCTCTGTCTCTGTCTCTGTCTCTGCCTCAGTCTCTGTGTCTGTCTCTGCCTCTGTCTCCGTCTCGTCTCCGTCTCCATCTCTGTCTCTGTGTCTGTCTCTCTTTCTATCTCTGCCTCTGTGTCTGCCTCCGTATCTGTCTCCGTCTGTGTCTCTGTCTCTGTCTCTGGGTCTCTGTCTGTGTGTCTCTGCTTCTGTCTCCTTGTCTCTGTCGCTGCATCTCTGCCTCCGTGCCTATGTCTCTATGTCTCTGTCTCTGCCTCTATCTCCGTCTCCGTCTCTGTCTCTGTCTCTGTCTCTGTCTCTGTCTCTGTCTCCGTCTCTGTCTCTGTCTCTGTCTCTGTCTCTGTCTCTGTCTCTGTCTCTGTCTCTGTCTCTGTCTCAGTCTCTGTCTCTGTCTCTGTCTCTGTCTCTGTCTCTGTCTCTGTCTCTGTCTCTGTCTCTGCCTCTGTCTCTGCCCTGTCTCTATCTCTGTCTCTGTCGCTGTCTCTGCCTCTGTCTCAGTCCCTGCGTCTGTCTCCATCTTTGTCTCCGTCTCTGTCTCTGTCTCTGTCTCTGTCTCTGCCTCTGTCGCTGTCTCTCCCTCTGTCTCTGTCTCTGTCTCTGCCTCTGTATCTGCCTCGGTCTCTGTCTCTGTCTCTGTCTCTGTCTCTACCTCTGTCTCTGTCTCTGTCTCTGTCTGTGTCTGCGTCTCTGTCTCTGTGTATCTGTCTCTGCACCGCTGTCTCTGTGTCTATGTCTCTGTGCATCTGTCTTTGTGTCCCTGTCTCTGTCCCTGTCTCTATCTCTGTCTCTGTCGCTGTCTCTGCCTCTGTCTCAGCCCCTGCGTCTGTCTCCGTCTTTGTCTCCGTCGCTGTCTCTGTCTCTGCCTCTGCCTCTGCCTCCGTCTCTGTCTCTGTCTGTGTCCCTGTCTCTGTCTCTGGGTCTCTGTCTGTGTGTCTCTGCCTCTGTCTCTTTGTCTCTGTCTCTGCATCTCTGCCTCCGTGCATATGTCTCTATGTCTCTGTCTCTGTCTCTGACTCTGCCTCAGTCTCTGTCTCTGTCTCTGTCTCTGTCTCTGCCTCAGTCTCTGTGTCTGTCTCTGCCTCTGTCTCCGTCTCCGTCTCCATCTCTGTCTCTGTGTCTGTCTCTCTTTCTATCTCTGTCTCTGTGTCTGCCTCCGTATCTGTCTCCGTCTGTGTCTCTGTCTCTGTCTCTGGGTCTCTGTCTGTGTGTCTCTGCTTCTGTCTCCTTGTCTCTGTCGCTGCATCTCTGCCTCCGTGCCTATGTCTCTATGTCTCTGTCTCTGTCTCTGTCTCTGTCTCTGTCTCTGTCTCTGTCTCTGTCTCCGTCTCTGTCTCTGTCTCTGTCTCTGTCTCTGTCTCTGTCTCTGTCTCTGTCTCTTTCTCTGTCTCTGTCTCTGTCTCTGTCTCTGTCTCTGTCTCTGTCTCTGTCTCTGTCTCTGTCTCTGTCTCTGTCTCTGTCTCTGTCTCTGTCTGTGTCTCTGTCTCTGTCTCGGTCTTTGTCTCCGTCTCCGTCTCTGTCTCTGTCTCTGTCTCTGTCTCTGTCTCTGCCCCTGTCCCTCTCCCTGTCACTGTGGCTGTCTCTGTCCCTGTCTCTTTTTATGCCTCTGTCTCTGTCTCTGTCTCCGTCTCTGTCTCTGTCTCTGTCTCCGTCTCTGTCTCTGTCTCTGTCTGTTTCTCTGTCTCTGTCTCTGTCTCTGTCTCTGTCTATGTCTCTGTCTCTGTCTCTGTCTCTATCTCTGTCTCTGCCTCTGTCGCTGTCTCTTCCTCTGTCTCTGTCTCTGTCTCTGTCTCTGTCTCTGCCTCTGTCTCTGTCTCTGTCTCTGTCTCTGTCTCTGTCTCTCTCTCTGTCGCTGTCTCTGCCTCTGTCTCAGTCCCTGCGTCTGTCTCCATCTTTGTCTCCGTCTCTGTCTCTGTCTCTGTCTCTGTCTCTGTCTCTGCCTCTGTCGCTGTCTCTCCCTTCGTCTCTGTCTCTGTCTCTGTCTCTGTATCTGCCTCTGTCTCTGTCTCTGTCTCTGTCTCTACCTCTGTCTCTGTCTCTGTCTCTGTCTGTGTCTCTGACTCTGTCTCGGTCTTTGTCTCCGTCTCTGTCTCTGTCTCTGTCTCTGTCTCTGTCTCTGTCTCTGTCCCTGTCACTGTCGCTGTCTCTGTCCCTGTCTCTTTCTATGTCTCTGTCTCTGTCTCTGTCTCTGTCTCTGCCTCCATCTCTGTCTCCGTCTGTGTCTCTGTCTCTGTCTCTGGGTCTCTGTCTGTGTGTCTCTGTCTCTGCATCCCTGTCTCTGTGTCTCCGTCTCTGTGTCTCTGCCTCTGTCATTGTGTCTCGGTCTCTGTGAATCTCTCTGTCTCTGTCTCTGTGTCCCTGTCTCTGGGTCTCTGTCTGAGTGTCTCTGCCTCTGTCTCTTTGTCTCTCTATCAGTTTCTCTGCCTCCGTGCCTATGTCTCTGTGTCTCTGCCTCTGTCTCTGTCTCTGTCTCTGTCTCTGTCTCTGTCGCTGTCTCTCCCTCTGTCTCTGTCTCTGTCTCCGTCCCTGGCTCTGTCTCTGCCTCTGTCGCCGTCTCTGTCTCTGTCTCTGCCTCTATCTCCGTCTCCGTCTCTGTCTCTGTCTCTGTCTCTGTCTCTGTCTCTGTCTCTGTCTCCGTCTCTGTCTCTGTCTCTGTCTCTGTCTCTGCATCTCTGTCTCTGTGTCTCCGTCTCTGTGTCTCTGCCTCTGTCATTGTGTCTCGGTCTCTGTGAATCTCTCTGTCTCTGTCTCTGTGTCTCTGTCTCTGGGTCTCTGTATCAGTTTCTCTGCCTCCGTGCCTATGTCTCTGTGTCTCTGTCTCTGTCTCTGTCTCTGTCTCTGTCTCTGTCGCTGTCTCTCCCTCTGTCTCCGTCTCTGTCTCTGTCTCTGTCTCTGTCTCTGTCTCTGTCTCTGTCTCTGTCTCTGTCTCTGTCTCTGTCTCCGTCTCTGTCTCTGTCTCTGTCTCTGCCTCAGTCTCTGTGTCTGTCTCTGCCTCTGTCTCCGTCTCCGTCTCCATCTCTGTCTCTGTGTCTGTCTCTCTTTCTATCTCTGTCTCTGTGTCTGCCTCCGTATCTGTCTCCGTCTGTGTCTCTGTCTCTGTCTCTGGGTCTCTGTCTGTGTGTCTCTGCTTCTGTCTCCTTGTCTCTGTCGCTGCATCTCTGCCTCCGTGCCTATGTCTCTATGTCTCTGTCTCTGTCTCTGTCTCTGTCTCTGTCTCTGTCTCTGTCTCTGTCTCCGTCTCTGTCTCTGTCTCTGTCTCTGTCTCTGTCTCTGTCTCTGTCTCTTTCTCTGTCTCTGTCTCTGTCTCTGTCTCTGTCTCTGTCTCTGTCTCTGTCTCTGTCTCTGTCTCTGTCTCTGTCTCTGTCTCTGTCTCAGTCCCTGCGTCTGTCTCCATCTTTATCTCCGTCTCTGTCTCTGTCTCTGTCTCTGTCTCTGTCTCTGCCTCTGTCGCTGTCTCTCCCTTTGTCTCTGTCTCTGTCTCTGTCTCTGTATCTGCCTCTGTCTCTGTCTCTGTCTCTGTCTCTGTCTCTACCTCTGTCTCTGTCTCTGTCTCTGTCTGTGTCTCTGACTCTGTCTCGGTCTTTGTCTCCGTCTCTGTCTCTGTCTCTGTCTCTGTCTCTGTCTCTGTCCCTGTCACTGTCGCTGTCTCTGTCCCTGTCTCTTTCTATGTCTCTGTCTCTGTCTCTGTCGCTGTCTCTCCCTCTGTCTTCGTCTCTGTCTCTGTCTCTGTCTCTGTCTCTGTCTCTGTCTCTGTCGCTGTCTCTGCCTCTGTCTCAGTCCCTGCGTCTGTCTCCATCTTTGTCTCCGTCTCTGTCTCTGTCTCTGTCTCTGTCTCTGCCTCTGTCGCTGTCTCTCCCTTTGTCTCTGTCTCTGTCTCTGTCTCTGTATCTGCCTCTGTCTCTGTCTCTGTCTCTGTCTCTGTCTCTACCTCTGTCTCTGTCTCTGTCTCTGTCTGTGTCTCTGACTCTGTCTCGGTCTTTGTCTCCGTCTCTGTCTCTGTCTCTGTCTCTGTCCCTGTCACTGTCGCTGTCTCTGTCCCTGTCTCTTTCTATGTCTCTGTCTCTGTCTCTGTCTCTGTCTCTGTCTCTGTCTCTGCCTCCGTCTCTGTCTCCGTCTGTGTCTCTGTCTCTGTCTCTGGGTCTCTGTCTGTGTGTCTCTGTCTCTGCATCCCTGTCTCTGTGCCTCCGTCTCTGTGTCTCTGCCTCTGTCATTGTGTCTCGGTCTCTGTGAATCTCTCTGTCTCTGTCTCTGTGTCCCTGTCTCTGGGTCTCTGTCTGAGTGTCTCTGCCTCTGTCTCTTTGTCTCTCTATCAGTTTCTCTGCCTCCGTGCCTATGTCTCTGTGTCTCTGCCTCTGTCTCTGTCTCTGTCTCTGTCTCTGTCTCTGTCGCTGTCTCTCCCTCTGTCTCTGTCTCTGTCTCCGACCCTGGCTCTGTCTCTGCCTCTGTCTCCGTCTCTGTCTCTGTCTCTGCCTCTATCTCCGTCTCCGTCTCTGTCTCTTTCTCTGTCCCTGTCTCTGTCTCTGTCTCTGTCTCTGTCTCTGTCTCCGTCTCTGTCTCTGTCTCTGTCTCTGTCTCTGTCTCTGTCTCTGTCTCTGTCTCCGTCTCTGTCTCTGTCTCTGTCTCTGTCTCTGTCTCTGTCTCTGTCTCTGTCTCTGTCTCTGTCTCTGTCTCTGTCTCTGTCTCTGTCTCTGTCTCTGCCTCTGTCTCTGCCCTGTCTCTATCTCTGTCTCTGTCGCTGTCTCTGCCTCTGTCTCTGTCTCTGTCTCTGTCCCTGTCACTGTCTCTGCATCTCTGCCTCCGTGCATATGTCTCTATGTCTCTGCCTCTGTCTCTGACTCTGTCTCAGTCTCTGTCTCTGTCTCTGTCTCTGTCTCTGCCTCCGTCTCTCTGTCTGTCTCTGCCTCTGTCTCCGTCTCCGTCTCCATCTCTGTCTCTGTGTCTGTCTCTCTTTCTGTCTCTGTCTCTGTGTCTGCCTCCGTATCTGTCTCCGTCTCTGTCTCTGTC
Source organism: Megachile willughbiella (assembly GCA_945859595.2). NCBI lineage: Eukaryota > Metazoa > Arthropoda > Insecta > Hymenoptera > Megachilidae > Megachile > Megachile willughbiella. The sequence goes on from CAMAOD020000260.1 coordinate 1,059,472, forward strand.
TCTGTCTCTGTCTGTGTCTCTGCCTCTGTCTCTGCCCTGTCTCTATCTCTGTCTCTGTCGCTGTCTCTGTCTCTGTCCCTGTCACTGTCGCTGTCTCTGTCCCTGTCTCTTTCTATGTCTCTGTCTCTGTCTCTGTCTCTGTCTCTGTCTCTGTCTCCGTCTCTGTCTCTGTCTCTGTCTCCGTCTCTGTCTCTGTCTCTGTCTGTTTCTCTGTCTCTGTCTCTGTCTCTGTCTCTGTCTCTGTCTCTGTCTCTGTCTCTGTCTCTGTCTCTGTCTCTGTCTCTGTCTCTGTCTCTATCTCTGTCTCTGCCTCTGTCGCTGTCTCTTCCTCTGTCTCTGTCTCTGTCTCTGTCTCTGTCTCTGCCTCTGTCTCTGCCTCTGTCTCTGTCTCTGTCTCTGTCTCTGTCTCTGTCTCTGTCTCTGTCTCTGTCTCTGTCTCTGTCTCTGTCTCTGTCTCTGTCGCTGTCGCTGTCTCTGCCTCTGTCTCAGTCCCTGCGCCTGTCTCCATCTTTGTCTCCGTCTCTGTCTCTGTCTCTGTCTCTGTCTCTGCCTCTGTCGCTGTCTCTCCCTTTGTCTCTGTCTCTGTCTCTGTCTCTGTCTCTGTCTCTGTCTCTGTCTCTGTCTCTGTCTCTGTCTCTGTCTGTGTCGATGCCTCTGTCTCTGCCCTGTCTCTATCTCTGTTTCTGTCGCTGTCTCTGTCTCTGTCTCTGTATCTGCCTCTGTCTCTGTCTCTGTCTCTGTCTCTGTGTCTGTCTCTACCTCTGCCTCTGTCTCTGTCTCTGTCTCTGTCTCTGTCTGTGTCTCTGACTCTGTCTCGGTCTTTGTCTCCGTCTCTGTCTCTGTCTCTACCTCTGTCTCTGTCTCTGTCTCTGTCTCTGTCTCTGTCTCTGTCTCTGTCTCTGTCGCTGTCTCTCCCTCTGTCTTCGTCTCTGTCTCTGTCTCTGTCTCTGTCTCTGTCTCTGTCTCTGTCTCTGTCTCCGTCTCTGTCTCTGTCTCCGTCTCTGTCTCTGTCTCTGTCTCTGTCTCTGTCTCTGTCTCTGTCTCTGTCTCTGTCTCTGTCTCTGTCTCTGTCTCTGTCTCTGTCTCTGTCTCTGTCTCTGTCTCTGTCTCTGTCTCTGTCTCTGTCTCTGTCTCTGTCTCTGTCTCTGTCTGTGTCTCTGTCTCTGTCTCGGTCTTTGTCTCCGTCTCCGTCTCTGTCTCTGTCTCTGTCTCTGTCTCTGTCTCTGCCCCTGTCCCTCTCCCTGTCACTGTGGCTGTCTCTGTCCCTGTCTCTTTTTATGCCTCTGTCTCTGTCTCTGTCTCCGTCTCTGTCTCTGTCTCTGTCTCCGTCTCTGTCTCTGTCTCTGTCTGTTTCTCTGTCTCTGTCTCTGTCTCTGTCTCTGTCTCTGTCTCTATCTCTGTCTCTGCCTCTGTCGCTGTCTCTTCCTCTGTCTCTGTCTCTGTCTCTGTCTCTGTCTCTGCCTCTGTCTCTGTCTCTGTCTCTGTCTCTGTCTCTGTCGCTGTCTCTGCCTCTGTCTCAGTCCCTGCGTCTGTCTCCATCTTTGTCTCCGTCTCTGTCTCTGTCTCTGTCTCTGTCTCTGCCTCTGTCGCTGTCTCTCCCTTTGTCTCTGTCTCTGTCTCTGTCTCTGTATCTGCCTCTGTCTCTGTCTCTGTCTCTGTCTCTGTCTCTACCTCTGTCTCTGTCTCTGTCTCTGTCTGTGTCTCTGACTCTGTCTCGGTCTTTGTCTCCGTCTCTGTCTCTGTCTCTGTCTCTGTCCCTGTCACTGTCGCTGTCTCTGTCCCTGTCTCTTTCTATGTCTCTGTCTCTGTCTCTGTCTCTGTCTCTGTCTCTGTCTCTGCCTCCGTCTCTGTCTCCGTCTGTGTCTCTGTCTCTGTCTCTGGGTCTCTGTCTGTGTGTCTCTGTCTCTGCATCCCTGTCTCTGTGCCTCCGTCTCTGTGTCTCTGCCTCTGTCATTGTGTCTCGGTCTCTGTGAATCTCTCTGTCTCTGTCTCTGTGTCCCTGTCTCTGGGTCTCTGTCTGAGTGTCTCTGCCTCTGTCTCTTTGTCTCTCTATCAGTTTCTCTGCCTCCGTGCCTATGTCTCTGTGTCTCTGCCTCTGTCTCTGTCTCTGTCTCTGTCTCTGTCTCTGTCGCTGTCTCTCCCTCTGTCTCTGTCTCTGTCTCCGTCCCTGGCTCTGTCTCTGCCTCTGTCTCCGTCTCTGTCTCTGTCTCTGCCTCTATCTCCGTCTCCGTCTCTGTCTCTTTCTCTGTCCCTGTCTCTGTCTCTGTCTCTGTCTCTGTCTCTGTCTCCGTCTCTGTCTCTGTCTCTGTCTCTGTCTCTGTCTCTGTCTCTGTCTCTGTCTCCGTCTCTGTCTCTGTCTCTGTCTCTGTCTCTGTCTCTGTCTCTGTCTCTGTCTCTGTCTCTGTCTCTGTCTCTGTCTCTGTCTCTGTTTCTGTCTCTGTCTCTGTCTCTGTCTCTGCCTCTGTCTCTGCCCTGTCTCTATCTCTGTCTCTGTCGCTGTCTCTGCCTCTGTCTCTGTCTCTGTCTCTGTCCCTGTCACTGTCTCTGCATCTCTGCCTCCGTGCATATGTCTCTATGTCTCTGCCTCTGTCTCTGACTCTGTCTCAGTCTCTGTCTCTGTCTCTGTCTCTGTCTCTGCCTCCGTCTCTGTGTCTGTCTCTGCCTCTGTCTCCGTCTCCGTCTCCATCTCTGTCTCTGTGTCTGTCTCTCTTTCTGTCTCTGTCTCTGTGTCTGCCTCCGTATCTGTCTCCGTCTCTGTCTCTGTCTCTGTCTCTGTCTGTGTCTCTGCCTCTGTCTCTGCCCTGTCTCTATCTCTGTCTCTGTCGCTGTCTCTGTCTCTGTCCCTGTCACTGTCGCTGTCTCTGTCCCTGTCTCTTTCTATGTCTCTGTCTCTGTCTCTGTCTCTGTCTCTGTCTCTGTCTCCGTCTCTGTCTCTGTCTCTGTCTCCGTCTCTGTCTCTGTCTCTGTCTGTTTCTCTGTCTCTGTCTCTGACTCTGTCTCTGTCTCTGTCTCTGTCTCTGTCTCTGTCTCTGTCTCTGTCTCTGTCTCTGTCTCTATCTCTGTCTCTGCCTCTGTCGCTGTCTCTTCCTCTGTCTCTGTCTCTGTCTCTGTCTCTGTCTCTGCCTCTGTCTCTGCCTCTGTCTCTGTCTCTGTCTCTGTCTCTGTCTCTGTCTCTGTCTCTGTCTCTGTCTCTGTCTCTGTCTCTGTCTCTGTCTCTGTCGCTGTCGCTGTCTCTGCCTCTGTCTCAGTCCCTGCGCCTGTCTCCATCTTTGTCTCCGTCTCTGTCTCTGTCTCTGTCTCTGTCTCTGCCTCTGTCGCTGTCTCTCCCTTTGTCTCTGTCTCTGTCTCTGTCTCTGTCTCTGTCTCTGTCTCTGTCTCTGTCTCTGTCTGTGTCGATGCCTCTGTCTCTGCCCTGTCTCTATCTCTGTTTCTGTCGCTGTCTCTGTCTCTGTCTCTGTATCTGCCTCTGTCTCTGTCTCTGTCTCTGTCTCTGTCTCTGTGTCTGTCTCTACCTCTGCCTCTGTCTCTGTCTCTGTCTCTGTCTCTGTCTGTGTCTCTGACTCTGTCTCGGTCTTTGTCTCCGTCTCTGTCTCTGTCTCTACCTCTGTCTCTGTCTCTGTCTCTGTCTCTGTCTCTGTCTCTGTCTCTGTCTCTGTCTCTGTCTCTGTCTCTGTCTCTGTCTCTGTCTCTGTCTCTGTCTCTGTCTCTGTCTCTGTCTCTGTCTCTGTCTCTGTCTCTGTCTCTGTCTCTGTCTCTGTCTCTGTCTCTGTCTCTGTCTCTGTCTCTGTCTCTGTCTCTGTCTCTGTCTCTGTCTCTGTCTCTGTCTCTGTCTCTGTCTCTGTCTCTGTCTCTGTCTCTGTCTCTGTCTCTGTCTCTGTCTCTGTCTCTGTCTCTGTCTCTGTCTCTGTCTCTGTCTCTGTCTCTGTCTCTGTCTGTTTCTCTGTCTCTGTCTCTGTCTCTGTCTCTGTCTCTGTCTCTGTCTCTGTCTCTGTCTCTGTCTCTATCTCTGTCTCTGCCTCTGTCGCTCTCTCTTCCTCTGTCTCTGTCTCTGTCTCTGTCTCTGCCTCTGCCTCTGTGTCTCTGTCTCTGCATCTCTGTCTCTGTGCCTCCGTCTCTGTGTCTCTGCCTCTGTCATTGTGTCTCGGTCTCTGTGAATCTCTCTGTCTCTGTCTCTGTGTCTCTGTCTCTGGGTCTCTGTATCAGTTTCTCTGCCTCCGTGCCTATGTCTCTGTGTCTCTGTCTCTGTCTCTGTCTCTGTCTCTGTCTCTGTCCCTGTCTCTGTCTCTGCCCCTGTCCCTCTCCCTGTCACTGTGGCTGTCTCTGTCCCTGTCTCTTTTTATGCCTCTGTCTCTGTCTCTGTCTCTGTCTGTGTCTCTGACTCTGTCCCTGCGTCTGTCTCCATCTTTGTCTCCGTCTCTGTCTCTGTCTCTGTCTCTGTCTCTGCCTCTGTCGCTGTCTCTCCCTTTGTCTCTGTCTCTGTCTCTGTCTCTGTATCTGCCTCTGTCTCTGTCTCTGTCTCTGTCTCTGTCTCTACCTCTGTCTCTGTCTCTGTCTCTGTCTGTGTCTCTGACTCTGTCTCGGTCTTTGTCTCCGTCTCTGTCTCTGTCTCTGTCTCTGTCCCTGTCACTGTCGCTGTCTCTGTCCCTGTCTCTTTCTATGTCTCTGTCTCTGTCTCTGTCTCTGTCTCTGTCTCTGTCTCTGCCTCCGTCTCTGTCTCCGTCTGTGTCTCTGTCTCTGTCTCTGGGTCTCTGTCTGTGTGTCTCTGTCTCTGCATCCCTGTCTCTGTGCCTCCGTCTCTGTGTCTCTGCCTCTGTCATTGTGTCTCGGTCTCTGTGAATCTCTCTGTCTCTGTCTCTGTGTCCCTGTCTCTGGGTCTCTGTCTGAGTGTCTCTGCCTCTGTCTCTTTGTCTCTCTATCAGTTTCTCTGCCTCCGTGCCTATGTCTCTGTGTCTCTGCCTCTGTCTCTGTCTCTGTCTCTGTCTCTGTCTCTGTCGCTGTCTCTCCCTCTGTCTCTGTCTCTGTCTCCGTCCCTGGCTCTGTCTCTGCCTCTGTCTCCGTCTCTGTCTCTGTCTCTGCCTCTATCTCCGTCTCCGTCTCTGTCTCTTTCTCTGTCCCTGTCTCTGTCTCTGTCTCTGTCTCTGTCTCTGTCTCCGTCTCTGTCTCTGTCTCTGTCTCTGTCTCTGTCTCTGTCTCTGTCTCTGTCTCCGTCTCTGTCTCTGTCTCTGTCTCTGTCTCTGTCTCTGTCTCTGTCTCTGTCTCTGTCTCTGTCTCTGTCTCTGTCTCTGTTTCTGTCTCTGTCTCTGTCTCTGTCTCTGCCTCTGTCTCTGCCCTGTCTCTATCTCTGTCTCTGTCGCTGTCTCTGCCTCTGTCTCTGTCTCTGTCTCTGTCCCTGTCACTGTCTCTGCATCTCTGCCTCCGTGCATATGTCTCTATGTCTCTGCCTCTGTCTCTGACTCTGTCTCAGTCTCTGTCTCTGTCTCTGTCTCTGTCTCTGCCTCCGTCTCTGTGTCTGTCTCTGCCTCTGTCTCC
>CAMAOD020000260.1:1067500-1072500 GCA_945859595.2 Megachile willughbiella
TGTCTCTGTCTCTGTCTCTGTCTCTGTCTCTGTCTCTGTCTCTGTCTCTGTCTCTGTCTGTGTCTCTGACTCTGTCTCGGTCTTTGTCTCCGTCTCTGTCTCTGTCTCTGTCTCTGTCTCTGTCTCTGTCTCTGTCTCTGTCTCTGTCTCTGTCTCTGTCTCTGTCTCTGTCTCTGTCTCTGTCTCTGTCTCTGTCTCTGTCTCTGTCTCTGTCTCTGTCTCTGTCTCTGTCTCTGTCCCTGTCTGTGTCTCTGCCTCTGTCTCGGTCTTTGTCTCCGTCTCTGTCTCTGTCTCTGTCTCTGTCTCTGTCTCTGTCTCTGTCTCTGTCTCTGTCTCTGTCTCTGTCTCAGTCTCTGTCTCTGTCTCTGTCTCTGTCCCTGTCCCTCTCCCTGTCACTGTCGCTGTCTCTGTCCCTGTCTCTTTCCATGTCTCTGTCTCTGTCTCCGTCTCCGTCTCTGTATCTGTCTCTGTCTCTGTCTCTGTCTCTGTCTCTGTCTCTGTCTCTGTCTCTGTCTCTGCCTCTGCCCCTGTCCCTCTCCCTGTCACTTTCGCTGTCTCTGTCCCTGTCTCTTTCTATGCCTCTGTTTCTGTCTCTGTCTCTGTCTCCGTCTCCGTCTTCGTCCCCATCTCTGTCTCTGTCTCTGTCTCTCTTTCTATCTATGTCTCTGTCTCTGTCTCTGTCTCCGTCTCCGTCTCCGTCTCCATCTCTGTCTCTGTCTCTGTCCCTCTTTGTATCTCTGTCTCTGTCTCTGTCTCTGCCTCCGTCTCTGTCTCCGTCTGTGCCTCTGTCTCTGTCTCTGGGTCTCTGTCTGTGTGTCTCTGCCTCTGTCTCCTTGTCTCTGTCTCTGGGTCTCTGTCTGTGTGTCTCTGCCTCTGTCTCCTTGTCTCTGTCGCTGCATCTCTGCATCCGTGCCTATGTCTCTATGTCCCTGTCTCTGTCTCTGTCTGTGTCTCTGTGTCTCTGTCTCTGCATCTCTGTCTCTGTGTCTCCGTCTCTGTGTCTCTGCCTCTGTCATTGTGTCTCGGTCTCTGTGAATCTCTCTGTCTCTGTCTCTGTGTCCCTGTCTCTGGGTCTCTGTCTGAGTGTCTCTGCCTCTGTCTCTTTGTCTCTCTATCAGTTTCTCTGCCTCCGTGCCTATGTCTCTGTGTCTCTGCCTCTGTCTCTGTCTCTGTCTCTGTCTCTGTCTCTGTCTCTGTCGCTGTCTCTCCCTCTGTCTCTGTCTCTGTCTCCGTCCCTGGCTCTGTCTCTGCCTCTGTCTCCGTCTCCGTCTCTGTCTCTGCCTCTATCTCCGTCTCCGTCTCTGTCTCTGTCTCTGTCTCCGTTTCTGTCTCTGTCGCTGTCTCTGTCTCTGCCTCCGTCTCTGTGTCTTTCTCTGCCTCTGTCTGCGTCTCTGTCTCTGTCTCTGTCTCTGTCTCTGCCTCCGTCTCTGTGTCTGTCTCTGCCTCTATCTCCGTCTCTGTCTCTGTCTCTGTGTCTCTGTCTCTGTCTCTGTCTCTGTTTCTGCCTCTGTCGCTGTCTCTCCCTCTGTCTCTGTCTCTGTCTCTGTCTCTGTCTCTGTATCTGTCTCTGTCTCTGTCTCTGTCTCTGTCTCTGTCTCTGCCTCTGTCTCTGCCCTGTCTCTATCTCTGTCTCTGTCGCTGTCTCTGTCTCTGTCTGTGTTTCTGAATCTGTCTCGGTCTTTGTCTCCGTCTCTGTCTCCGTCTCTGTCTCTGTCTCTGTCTCTGTCTCTGTCTCTGTCTCTGTCTCTGTCTCTGTCTCTGTCTCTGTCTCTGTCTCTGTCTGTGTCTCTGTCTCTGTCTCGGTCTTTGTCTCCGTCTCTGTCTCTGTCTCTGTCTCTGTCTCTGTCTCTGTCTCTGTCTCTGTCTCTGTCTCTGTCTCTGTCTCTGTCTCTGTCTCTGCCTCTGTCTCTGTCTCTGTCTCTGTCTCTGTCTCTGTCTCTGTCTCTGTCTCTGTCTCTGTCTCTGTCTCTGTCTCTGTCTCTGTCTCTGTCTCCGTCTGTGTCTCTGCCTCTGTCTCGGTCTTTGTCTCCGTCTCTGTCTCTGTCTCTGTCTCTGTCTCTGTCTCTGTCTCTGTCTCTGTCTCTGTCTCTGTCTCTGTCTCTGTCTCTGTCTCTGTCTCAGTCTCTGTCTCTGTCTCTGTCTCTGTCCCTGTCCCTCTCCCTGTCACTGTCGCTGTCTCTGTCCCTGTCTCTTTCCATGTCTCTGTCTCTGTCTCCGTCTCCGTCTCTGTCTCTGTCTCTGTCTCTGTCTCTGTCTCTGTCTCTGTCTCTGTCTCTGTCTCTGTCTCTGTCTCTGTCTCTGTCTCTGCCCCTGTCCCTCTCCCTGTCACTTTCGCTGTCTCTGTCCCTGTCTCTTTCTATGCCTCTGTCTCTGTCTCTGTCTCTGTCTCTGTCTCCGTCTCCGTCTTCGTCCCCATCTCTGTCTCTGTCTCTGTCTCTCTTTCTATCTATGTCTCTGTCTCTGTCTCTGTCTCCGTCTCCGTCTCCGTCTCCATCTCTGTCTCTGTCTCTGTCTCTCTTTCTATCTCTGTCTCTGTCTCTGTCTCTGCCTCCGTCTCTGTCTCCGTCTGTGCCTCTGTCTCGGTCTCTGGGGCTCTGTCTGTGTGTCTCTGCCTCTGTCTCCTTGTCTCTGTCTCTGGGTCTCTGTCTCTGTGTCTCTGCCTCTGTCTCCTTGTCTCTGTCGCTGCATCTCTGCATCCGTGACTATGTCTCTATGTCCCTGTCTCTGTCTCTGTCTGTGTCTCTGTGTCTCTGTCTCTGCATCTCTGTCTCTGTGTCTCCGTCTCTGTGTCTCTGCCTCTGTCATTGTGTCTCGGTCTCTGTGAATCTCTCTGTCTCTGTCTCTGTGTCCCTGTCTCTGGGTCTCTGTCTGAGTGTCTCTGCCTCTGTCTCTTTGTCTCTGTATCAGTTTCTCTGCCTCCGTGCCTATGTCTCTATCTTTCTGTCTCTGTCTTTGTCGCTGTCTCAGTATCTGTCTCTGTCTCTGTCTCTGTCTCTCTCTCTGCCTCCGTCTCTGTCTCTGTCTCTGTCTCCGTTTCTGTCTCTGTCTCTGTCTCTGTCTCTGTCGCTGTCTCTTCCTCTGTCTCTGTCACCGTCTCTGTCCCTGGCTCTGTCTCTGCCTCTGTCTCCGTCTCTATCTCTGTCTCTGTCACAGTCTCTGCCTCTGTCTCTGCCCTGTCTCTATCTCTGTCTCTGTCGCTGTCTCTGCCTCTGTCCCAGTCCCTGCCTCTGTCTCCGTCTTTGTCTCCGTCTTTGTCTCTGTCTCTGTCTCTGTCCCTATCCCTCTCCCTGTCACTGTCGCTGTCTCTGTCCCTGTCTCTTTCTATGCCTCTGTCTCTGTCTCTGTCTCTGTCTCCTTCCATGTCTCTGTCTCTGTCTCCGTCTCCGTCTCTGTCTCTGTCTCTGTCTCTGTCTCTGTCTCTGTCTCTGTCTCTGTCTCTGTCTCTGCCCCTGTCCCTCTCCCTGCCACTTTCGCTGTCTCTGTCCCTGTCTCTTTCTATGCCTCTGTCTCTGTCTCTGTCTCTGTCTCCGTCTCCGTCTTCGTCCCCATCTCTGTCTCTGTCTCTGTCTCTCTTTCTATCTATGTCTCTGTCTCTGTCTCTGTCTCCGTCTCCGTCTCCATCTCAATCTCTGTCTCTGTCTCTGTCTCTCTTTCTATCTCTGTCTCTGTCTCTGTCTCTGCCTCCGTCTCTGTCTCCGTCTGTGCTTCTGTCTCTGTCTCTGGGTCTCTGTCTGTGTGTCTCTGCCTCTGTCTCCTTGTCTCTGTCTCTGGGTCTCTGTCGCTGCATCTCTGCATCCGTGCCTATGTCTCTATGTCCCTGTCTCTGTCTCTGTCTGTGTCTCTGTGTCTCTGTCTCTGCATCTCTGTCTCTGTGTCTCCGTCTCTGTGTCTCTGCCTCTGTCATTGTGTCTCGGTCTCTGTGAATCTCTCTGTCTCTGTCTCTGTGTCCCTGTCTCTGGGTCTCTGTCTGAGTGTCTCTGCCTCTGTCTCTTTGTCTCTCTATCAGTTTCTCTGCCTCCGTGCCTATGTCTCTGTGTCTCTGCCTCTATCTCTGTCTCTGTCTCTGTCTCTGTCTCTGTCTCTGTCTCTGTCTCTGTCGCTGTCTCTCCCTTTGTCTCTGTCTCTGTCTCCGTCCCTGGCTCTGTCTCTGCCTCTGTCTCCGTCTCCGTCTCTGTCTCTGCCTCTATCTCCGTCTCCGTCTCTGTCTCTGTCTCTGTCTCTGTCTCCGTTTCTGTCTCTGTCTCTGTCTCTGTCTCTGCCTCCGTCTCTGTGTCTTTCTCTGCCTCTGTCTGCGTCTCTGTCTCTGTCTCTGTCTCTGTCTCTGCCTCCGTCTCTGTGTCTGTCTCTGCCTCTATCTCCGTCTCTGTCTCTGTCTCTGTGTCTCTGTCTCTGTCTGTGTCTCTGTCTCTGCCTCTGTCGCTGTCTCTCCCTCTGTCTCTGTCTCTGTCTCTGTCTCTGTCTCTGTATCTGTCTCTGTCTCTGTCTCTGTCTCTGTCTCTGTCTCTGCCTCTGTCTCTGCCCTGTCTCTATCTCTGTCTCTGTCGCTGTCTCTGTCTCTGTCTGTGTCTCTGAATCTGTCTCGGTCTTTGTCTCCGTCTATGTCTCCGTCTCTGTCTCTGTCTCTGTCTCTGTCTCTGTCTCTGTCTCTGTCTCTGTCTCTGTCTCTGTCTCTGTCTCTGTCTGTGTCTCTGTCTCTGTCTCGGTCTTTGTCTCCGTCTCTGTCTCTGTCTCTGTCTCTGTCTCTGTCTCTGTCTCTGTCTCTGTCTCTGTCTCTGTCTCTGTCTCTGTCTCTGTCTCTGCCTCTGTCTCTGTCTCTGTCTCTGTCTCTGTCTCTGTCTCTGTCTCTGTCTCTGTCTCTGTCTCTGTCTCTGTCTCTGTCTCTGTCTCTGTCTCTGTCTCCGTCTGTGTCTCTGCCTCTGTCTCGGTCTTTGTCTCCGTCTCTGTCTCTGTCTCTGTCTCTGTCTCTGTCTCTGTCTCTGTCTCTGTCTCTGTCTCTGTCT
>CAMAOD020000260.1:1077500-1080000 GCA_945859595.2 Megachile willughbiella
GCCCCTGTCCCTCTCCCTGTCACTTTCGCTGTCTCTGTCCCTGTCTCTTTCTATGCCTCTGTCTCTGTCTCTGTCTCTGTCTCTGTTTCTGCCCCTGTCCCTCTCCCTGCCACTTTCGCTGTCTCTGTCCCTGTCTCTTTCTATGCCTCTGTCTCTGTCTCTGTCTCTGTCTCCGTCTCCGTCTTCGTCCCCATCTCTGTCTCTGTCTCTGTCTCTCTTTCTATCTATGTCTCTGTCTCTGTCTCTGTCTCCGTCTCCGTCTCCATCTCAATCTCTGTCTCTGTCTCTGTCTCTCTTTCTATCTCTGTCTCTGTCTCTGTCTCTGCCTCCGTCTCTGTCTCCGTCTGTGCCTCTGTCTCTGTCTCTGGGTCTCTGTCTGTGTGTCTCTGCCTCTGTCTCCTTGTCTCTGTCTCTGGGTCTCTGTCTGTGGGTCTCTGCCTCTGTCTCCTTGTCTCTGTCGCTGCATCTCTGCATTCGTGCCTACGTCTCTATGTCTCTGTCTCTGTCTCTGCCTCTGTCTCTGCCCTGTCTCTATCTCTGTCTCTGTCGCTGTCTCTGTCTCTGTCTGTGTCTCTGAATCTGTCTCGGTCTTTGTCTCCGTCTATGTCTCCGTCTCTGTCTCTGTCTCTGTCTCTGTCTCTGTCTCTGTCTCTGTCTCTGTCTCTGTCTCTGTCTCTGTCTGTGTCTCTGTCTCTGTCTCGGTCTTTGTCTCCGTCTCTGTCTCTGTCTCTGTCTCTGTCTCTGTCTCTGTCTCTGTCTCTGTCTCTGTCTCTGTCTCTGTCTCTGCCTCTGTCTCTGTCTCTGTCTCTGTCTCTGTCTCTGTCTCTGTCTCTGTCTCTGTCTCTGTCTCTGTCTCTGTCTCTGTCTCTGTCTCTGTCTCTGTCTCTGTCTCTGTCTCTGTCTCCGTCTGTGTCTCTGCCTCTGTCTCGGTCTTTGTCTCCGTCTCTGTCTCTGTCTCTGTCTCTGTCTCTGTCTCTGTCTCTGTCTCTGTCTCTGTCTCTGTCTCTGTCTCTGTCTCTGTCTCTGTCTCAGTCTCTGTCTCTGTCTCTGTCTCTGTCCCTGTCCCTCTCCCTGTCACTGTCGCTGTCTCTGTCCCTGTCTCTTTCCATGTCTCTGTCTCTGTCTCCGTCTCCGTCTCTGTCTCTGTCTCTGTCTCTGCCCCTGTCCCTCTCCCTGCCACTTTCGCTGTCTCTGTCCCTGTCTCTTTCTATGCCTCTGTCTCTGTCTCTGTCTCTGTCTCCGTCTCCGTCTTCGTCCCCATCTCTGTCTCTGCCTCTGTCTCTCTTTCTATCTATGTCTCTGTCTCTGTCTCTGTCTCCGTCTCCGTCTCCATCTCAATCTCTGTCTCTGTCTCTGTCTCTCTTTCTATCTCTGTCTCTGTCTCTGTCTCTGCCTCCGTCTCTGTCTCCGTCTGTGCCTCTGTCTCTGTCTCTGGGTCTCTGTCTGTGTGTCTCTGCCTCTGTCTCCTTGTCTCTGTCTCTGGGTCTCTGTCTGTGGGTCTCTGCCTCTGTCTCCTTGTCTCTGTCGGTGCATCTCTGCATTCGTGCCTACGTCTCTATGTCCCTGTCTCTGTCTCTGTCTCTGTCTGTGTCTCTGTGTCTCTGTCTCTGCATCTCTGTCTCTGTGTCTCCGTCTCCGTGTCTCTGCCTCTGTCCATGTGTCTCGGTCTCTGTGAATCTCTCTGTCTCTGCCTCTGTGTCCCTGTCTCTGGGTCTCTGTCTGAGTGTCTCTGCCTCTGTCTCTTTGTCTCTCTATCAGTTTCTCTGCCTCCGTGCATATGTCTCTGTGTCTCTGTCTCTGTCTCTGTCTCCGTCTCTGCCTCTGTCTCTGTCTCTGTCTCTGTCTCTGTCTCTGTCCCTGTCCCTCTCCCTGTCACTGTCGCTCTCTCTGTCCCTGTCTCTTTCTATGCCTCAGTCTCTGTCTCTGTCTCCGTTTCTGTCTCTGTCTCCGTCTCTGTCTCTGTCTCTGTCTCTGTCTATGCATCTGTCTCTGTCCCTGTCTCTGTCTCCGTCTCTGTCTCTGTCTCTGTCTCTGTCTGCGTCTCTGTCTCTGTGTATCTGTCTCTGCATCGCGGTCTCTGTGTCTACGTCTCTGTGCATCTGTCTTTGTGTCCCTGTCTCTGTCCCTGTGTCTCCATCTCTGTCTCTCTGTCTCTGTGTCTCTGTCTCTGTGTCACTGTCTCTGCGTCTCTGTCTCTGTGTCTGTGTCTCTGTCTCGGTGTCTCTCTCTCTGTGTCTCTTTCCCTGAATCTCTGTCTATTTGCCTCTGTCTCCGTCTCCATCTATCTCTCTGTCTCTGTCTCTGTCCCTGCCTCCGTCTCTGTCTCCGTCTGTGTCTCTGTCTCTGTCTCTGGGTCTCTGTCTGTGTGTCTCTGCCTCTTTCTCTTTGTCTCTGTCTCTGCTTCGCTGCCTCCGTGCGTATGTCTCTATGTCTCTGTCTCTGGCTCTGTCTCTGCCTCTGTCTCCGTCTCTATCTCTGTCTCAGTTTCTGTCTCTGCCTC
>CAMAOD020000260.1:1085000-1090000 GCA_945859595.2 Megachile willughbiella
TCTGTCCCTGGCTCTGTCTCTGCCTCTGTCTCCGTCTCTATCTCTGTCTCTGTCACTGTCTCTGCCTCTGTCTCTGCCCTGTCTCTGCCCCTGTCCCTCTCCCTGTCACTTTCGCTGTCTCTGTCCCTGTCTCTTTCTATGCCTCTGTCTCTGTCTCTGTCTCTGTCTCCGTCTCCGTCTTCGTCTCCATCTCTGTCTCTGTCTCTGTCTCTCTTTCTATCTATGTCTCTGTCTCTGTCTCTGTCTCCGTCTCCGTCTCCGTCTCAATCTCTGTCTCTGTCTCTGTCTCTCTTTCTATCTCTGTCTCTGTCTCTGTCTCTGTCTCTGCCTCCGTCTCTGTCTCCGTCTGTGCCTCTGTCTCTGTCTCTGGGTCTCTGTCTGTGTGTCTCTGCCTCTGTCTCCTTGTCTCTGTCTCTGGGTCTCTGTCTGTGTGTCTCTGCCTCTGTCTCCTTGTCTCTGTCGCTGCATCTCTGCATCCGTGCCTACGTCTCTATGTCCCTGTCTCTGTCTCTGTCTGTGTCTCTGTGTCTCTGTCTCTGCATCTCTGTCTCTGTGTCTCCGTCTCTGTGTCTCTGCCTCTGTCATTGTGTCTCGGTCTCTGTGAATCTCTCTGTCTCTGCCTCTGTGTCCCTGTCTCTGGGTCTCTGTCTGAGTGTCTCTGTCTCTGTCTCTGTCTCTGTCTCTGTCTCTGTCTCTGTCTCTGTCTCTGTCTCTGTCTCTGTCTCTGTCTCTGTCTCTGTCTCTGTCTCTGTCTCTGTCTCAGTCTCTGTCTCTGTCTCTGTCTCTGTCCCTGTCCCTCTCCCTGTCACTGTCGCTGTCTCTGTCCCTGTCTCTTTCCATGTCTCTGTCTCTGTCTCCGTCTCCGTCTCTGTCTCTGTCTCTGTCTCTGTCTCTGTCTCTGTCTCTGTCTCTGTCTCTGCCCCTGTCCCTCTCCCTGTCACTTTCGCTGTCTCTGTCCCTGTCTCTTTCTATGCCTCTGTCTCTGTCTCTGTCTCTGTCTCTCTTTCTATCTATGTCTCTGTCTCTGTCTCTGTCTCCGTCTCCGTCTCCATCTCAATCTCTGTCTCTGTCTCTGTCTCTCTTCCTATCTCTGTCTCTGTCTCTGTCTCTGCCTCCGTCTCTGTCTCCGTCTGTGCCTCTGTCTCTGTCTCTGGGTCTCTGTCTGTGTCTCTGTCTCTGTCTCTTTGTCTCTCTATCAGTTTCTCTGCATCCGTGCATATGTCTCTGTGTCTCTGTCTCTGTCTCTGTCTCCGTCTCTGCCTCTGTCTCTGTCTCTGTCTCTGTCTCTGTCTCTGTCCCTGTCCCTCTCCCTGTCACTGTCGCTCTCTCTGTCCCTGTCTCTTTCTATGCCTCTGTCTCTGTCTCTGTCTCCGTTTCTGTCTCTGTCTCCGTCTCTGTCTCTGCCTCTGTCTCTGTCTCTGTCTCTGTCTCTGTCTATGCATCTGTCTCTGTCCCTGTCTCTGTCTCCGTCTCTGTCTCTGTCTCTGTCTCTGTCTCTGTCTGCGTCTCTGTCTCTGTGTATCTGTCTCTGCATCGCTGTCTCTGTGTCTATGTCTCTGTGCATCTGTCTTTGTGTCCCTGTCTCTGTCCCTGTGTCTCCATCTCTGTCTCTCTGTCTCTGTGTCTCTGTCTCTGTGTCACTGTCTCTGCGTCTCTGTCTCTGTGTCTGTGTCTCTGTCTCGGTGTCTCTCTCTCTGTGTCTCTTTCCCTGAATCTCTGTCTATTTGCCTCTGTCTCCGTCTCCATCTATCTCTCTGTCTCTGTCTCTGTCCCTGCCTCCGTCTCTGTCTCCGTCTGTGTCTCTGTCTCTGTCTCTGGGTCTCTGTCTGTGTGTCTCTGCCTCTTTCTCTTTGTCTCTGTCTCTGCTTCGCTGCCTCCGTGCGTATGTCTCTATGTCTCTGTCTCTGGCTCTGTCTCTGCCTCTGTCTCCGTCTCTATCTCTGTCTCAGTTTCTGTCTCTGCCTCTGCCTCTGTCTCAGTCCCTGCGTCTGTCTCCGTCTTTGTCTCCGTCTCTGTCTCTGTCTCTGTCTCTGTCTCTGTCTCTGTCTAGGTCTCTGTCTCTGTCTCTGTCTCTGTCTCTGTCTCTGTCTCTGTCTCTTTCTCTGTCTCTGTCTCTGTCTCTGTCTCTGTCTCTGTCTCTGTCTCTGTCTCTGTCTCTGTCCCTGTCCCTCTCCCTGTCACTGTCGCTGTCTCTGTCCCTGTCTCTTTCTATGCCTCTGTCTCTGTCTCCGTTTCTGTCTCTGTCTCTGTCTCTGTCTCTGTCGCTGTCTCTTCCTCTGTCTCTGTCACCGTCTCTGTCCCTGGCTCTGTCTCTGCCTCTGTCTCCGTCTCTATCTCTGTCTCTGTCACTGTCTCTGCCTCTGTCTCTGCCCTGTCTCTGCCCCTGTCCCTCTCCCTGTCACTTTCGCTGTCTCTGTCCCTGTCTCTTTCTATGCCTCTGTCTCTGTCTCTGTCTCTGTCTCCGTCTCCGTCTTCGTCTCCATCTCTGTCTCTGTCTCTGTCTCTCTTTCTATCTATGTCTCTGTCTCTGTCTCTGTCTCCGTCTCCGTCTCCGTCTCAATCTCTGTCTCTGTCTCTGTCTCTCTTTCTATCTCTGTCTCTGTCTCTGTCTCTGTCTCTGCCTCCGTCTCTGTCTCCGTCTGTGCCTCTGTCTCTGTCTCTGGGTCTCTGTCTGTGTGTCTCTGCCTCTGTCTCCTTGTCTCTGTCTCTGGGTCTCTGTCTGTGTGTCTCTGCCTCTGTCTCCTTGTCTCTGTCGCTGCATCTCTGCATCCGTGCCTACGTCTCTATGTCCCTGTCTCTGTCTCTGTCTGTGTCTCTGTGTCTCTGTCTCTGCATCTCTGTCTCTGTGTCTCCGTCTCTGTGTCTCTGCCTCTGTCATTGTGTCTCGGTCTCTGTGAATCTCTCTGTCTCTGCCTCTGTGTCCCTGTCTCTGGGTCTCTGTCTGAGTGTCTCTGTCTCTGTCTCTGTCTCTGACTCTGTCTCTCTCTCTGTCTCTGTCTCTGTCTCTGTCTCTGTCTCTGTCTCTGTCTCTGTCTCTGTCTCGGTCTCTGTCTCTGTCTCTGTCTCTGTCTCTGTCTCTGTCTCTGTCTCTGTCTCTGTCTCTGTCTCTGTCTCTGTCTCTGTCTCTGTCCCTGTCTCTGTCTCCGTCTCTATCTCTGTCTCTGTTTCTGTCTCTGCCTCTGTCTCTGCCCTGTCTCTATCTCTGTTTCTGTCGCTGTCTCTGCCTCTGTCTCAGTCCCTGCGTCTGTCTCCGTCTTTGTCTCCGTCTCTGTCTCTGTCTCTGTCTCTGTCTCTGTCTCTGTCTCTGTCTCTGTCTCTGTCTCTGTCTCTGTCTCTGCCTCTGTCTCTGTCTCCGTCTCTGTCTCTGCCTCTGTCTCTGTCTCTGTCTCTGTCTCTGTCTATGCATCTGTCTCTGTCCCTGTCTCTGTCTCCGTCTCTGTCTCTGTCTCTGTCTCTGTCTCTGTCTGCGTCTCTGTCTCTGTGTATCTGTCTCTGCATCGCTGTCTCTGTGTCTATGTCTCTGTGCATCTGTCTTTGTGTCCCTGTCTCTGTCCCTGTGTCTCCATCTCTGTCTCTCTGTCTCTGTGTCTCTGTCTCTGTGTCACTGTCTCTGCGTCTCTGTCTCTGTGTCTGTGTCTCTGTCTCGGTGTCTCTCTCTCTGTGTCTCTTTCCCTGAATCTCTGTCTATTTGCCTCTGTCTCCGTCTCCATCTATCTCTCTGTCTCTGTCTCTGTCCCTGCCTCCGTCACTGTCTCCGTCTGTGTCTCTGTCTCTGTCTCTGGGTCTCTGTCTGTGTGTCTCTGCCTCTTTCTCTTTGTCTCTGTCTCTGCTTCGCTGCCTCCGTGCGTATGTCTCTATGTCTCTGTCTCTGGCTCTGTCTCTGCCTCTGTCTCCGTCTCTATCTCTGTCTCAGTTTCTGTCTCTGCCTCTGCCTCTGTCTCAGTCCCTGCGTCTGTCTCCGTCTTTGTCTCCGTCTCTGTCTCTGTCTCTGTCTCTGTCTCTGTCTCTGTCTAGGTCTCTGTCTCTGTCTCTGTCTCTGTCTCTGTCTCTGTCTCTGTCTCTTTCTCTGTCTCTGTCTCTGTCTCTGTCTCTGTCTCTGTCTCTGTCTCTGTCTCTGTCTCTGTCCCTGTCCCTCTCCCTGTCACTGTCGCTGTCTCTGTCCCTGTCTCTTTCTATGCCTCTGTCTCTGTCTCCGTTTCTGTCTCTGTCTCTGTCTCTGTCTCTGTCGCTGTCTCTTCCTCTGTCTCTGTCACCGTCTCTGTCCCTGGCTCTGTCTCTGCCTCTGTCTCCGTCTCTATCTCTGTCTCTGTCACTGTCTCTGCCTCTGTCTCTGCCCTGTCTCTATCTCTGTCTCTGTCGCTGTCTCTGCCTCTGTCCCAGTCCCTGCCTGTGTCTCCGTCTTTGTCTCCGTCTCTGTCTCTGTCTCTGTCTCTGTCCCTATCCCTCTCCCTGTCACTGTCGCTGTCTCTGTCCCTGTCTCTTTCTATGCCTCTGTCTCTGTCTCTGTCTCTGTCTCCTTCCATGTCTCTGTCTCTGTCTCCGTCTCCGTCTCTGTCTCTGTCTCTGTCTCTGTCTCTGTCTCTGTCTCTGTCTCTGTCTCTGTCTCTGTCTCTGTCTCTGCCCCTGTCCCTCTCCATGTCACTCTCGCTGTCTCTGTCCCTGTCTCTTTCTATGCCTCTGTCTCTGTCTCTGTCTCTGTCTCCGTCTCCGTCTTCGTCTCCATCTCTGTCTCTGTCTCTGTCTCTCTTTCTATCTATGTCTCTGTCTCTGTCTCTGTCTCCGTCTCCGTCTCCGTCTCAATCTCTGTCTCTGTCTCTGTCTCTCTTTCTATCTCTGTCTCTGTCTCTGTCTCTGTCTCTGCCTCCGTCTCTGTCTCCGTCTGTGCCTCTGTCTCTGTCTCTGGGTCTCTGTCTGTGTGTCTCTGCCTCTGTCTCCTTGTCTCTGTCTCTGGGTCTCTGTCTGTGTGTCTCTGCCTCTGTCTCCTTGTCTCTGTCGCTGCA
>CAMAOD020000260.1:1092500-1095000 GCA_945859595.2 Megachile willughbiella
CTCTGTCTCTGTCTCTGTCTCTGTCTGCGTCTCTGACTCTGTCTCGGTCTTTGTCTCCGTCTCTGTCTCTGTCTCTGTCTCTGTCTCTGTCTCTGTCTCTGTCTCTGTCTCTGTCTCTGTCTCTGTCTCTGTCTCTGTCTCTGTCTCTGTCTCTGTCTCTGTCTCTGTCTCTGTCTCTGTCTCTGTCTCTGTCTCTGTCTCCGTCTCTGTCTCTGTCTCTGTCTCTGTCTCTGTCTCTGTCTCTGTCTCTGTCTCTGTCTCTGTCTCTGTCTCTGTCTCTGTCTCTGTCTCTGTCTCTGTCTCTGTCTCTGTCTCTGTCTCTGTCTGTGTCTCTGCCTCTGTCTCGGTCTTTGTCTCCGTCTCCGTCTCTGTCTCTGTCTCTGTCTCTGTCTCTGTCCCTGTCTCTGTCTCAGTCTCTGTCTCTGTCTCTGTCTCTGTCTCTGTCCCTGTCCCTGTCCCTCTCCCTGTCACTGTCGCTGTCTCTGTCCCTGTCTCTTTCTATGTCTCTGTCTCTGTCTCCGTCTCTGTCTCTGTCTCTGTCTCTGTCTCTGTCTCTGTCTCTGTCTCTGTCTCTGTCTCTGCCCCTGTCCCTCTCCCTGTCACTGTCACTGTCTCTGTCCCTGTCTCTTTCTATGCCTCTGTCTCTGTCTCTGCCTCTGTCTCTGTCTCCGTCTCCGTCTTCGTCTCCATCTCTGTCTCTGTCTCTGTCTCTCTTTCTATCTATGTCTCTGTCTCTGTCTCTGTCTCCGTCTCCGTCTCCGTCTCAATCTCTGTCTCTGTCTCTGTCTCTCTTTCTATCTCTGTCTCTGTCTCTGTCTCTGTCTCTGCCTCCGTCTCTGTCTCCGTCTGTGCCTCTGTCTCTGTCTCTGGGTCTCTGTCTGTGTGTCTCTGCCTCTGTCTCCTTGTCTCTGTCTCTGGGTCTCTGTCTGTGTGTCTCTGCCTCTGTCTCCTTGTCTCTGTCGCTGCATCTCTGCATCCGTGCCTACGTCTCTATGTCCCTGTCTCTGTCTCTGTCTGTGTCTCTGTGTCTCTGTCTCTGCATCTCTGTCTCTGTGTCTCCGTCTCTGTGTCTCTGCCTCTGTCATTGTGTCTCGGTCTCTGTGAATCTCTCTGTCTCTGCCTCTGTGTCCCTGTCTCTGGGTCTCAGTCTGAGTGTCTCTGTCTCTGTCTCTGTCTCTGACTCTGTCTCTGTCTCTGTCTCTGTCTCTGTCTCTGTCTCTGTCTCTGTCTCTGTCTCTGTCTCTGTCTCGGTCTCTGTCTCTGTCTCTGTCTCTGTCTCTGTCTCTGTCTCTGTCCCTGTCTCTGTCTCTGTCTCTGTCTCTGTCTCTGTCCCTGTCTCTGTCTCCGTCTCTATCTCTGTCTCTGTTTCTGTCTCTGCCTCTGTCTCTGCCCTGTCTCTATCTCTGTCTCTGTCGCTGTCTCTGCCTCTGTCTCAGTCCCTGCGTCTGTCTCCGTCTTTGTCTCCGTCTCTGTCTCTGTCTCTGTCTCTGTCTCTGTCTCTGTCTCTGTCTCTGTCTCTGTCTCTGTCTCTGCCTCTGTCGCTGTCTCTCCCTCTGTCTCTGTCTCTGTCTCTACCTCTGTCTCTGTCTCTGTCTCTGTCTGTGTCTCTGACTCTGTCTCGGTCTTTGTCTCCGTCTCTGTCTCTGTCTCTGTCTCTGTCTCTGTCTCTGTCTCTGTCTCTGTCTCTGTCTCTGTCTCTGTATCTGTCTCTGTCTCTGTCTCTGTCTCTGTCTCTGTCTCTGTCTCTGTCTCTGTCGCTGTCTCTGCCTCTGTCTCAGTCCCTGCGTCTGTCTCCGTCTTTGTCTCCGTCTCTGTCTCTGTCTCTGTCTCTGTCTCTGTCTCTGTCTCTGTCTCTGTCTCTGCCTCTGTCGCTGTCTCTCCCTCTGTATCTGTCTCTGTCTCTGTCTCTGTCTCTGTCTCTGCCTCTGTCGCTGTCTCTCCCTCTGTCTCTGTCTCTGTCTCTGTCTCTGTCTCTGTCTCTGTCTCTGTCTCTGTCTCTGTCTCTGTCTCTGTCTCCGTCTCTGTCTCTGTCTCTGTCTCTGTCTCTGTCTCTGTCTCTGTCTCTGCCTCTGTCTCTGCCCTGTCTCTATCTCTGTCTCTGCCTCTGTCTCTGTCTCTGTCTCTGTCTCTGTCTCTGTCTCTACCTCTGTCTCTGTCTCTGTCTCTGTCTGTGTCTCTGACTCTGTCTCGGTCTTTGTCTCCGTCTCTGTCTCTGTCTCTGTCTCTGTCTCTGTCTCTGTCTCTGTCTCTGTCTCTGTCTCTGTCTCTGTCTCTGTATCTGTCTCTGTCTCTGTCTCTGTCTCTGTCTCTGTCTCTGTCTCTGTCTCTGTCTCTGTCTCTGTCTCTGTCTCTGTCTCTGTCTCTGTCTCTGTCTCTGTCTCTGTCTCTGTCTCTGTCTGTGTCTCTGTGTCTCTGTCTCTGCATCTCTGTCTCTGTGTCTCCGTCTCTGTGTCTCTGCCTCTGTCATTGTGTCTCGGTCTCTGTGAATCTCTCTGTCTCT
>CAMAOD020000260.1:1105000-1317614 GCA_945859595.2 Megachile willughbiella
TCCCTGTCTCTGGGTCTCTGTCTGAGTGTCTCTGCCTCCGTCTCTTTGTCTCTCTATCAGTTTCTCTGCCTCCGTGCATATGTCTCTATGTCTCTGTCTCTGTCTCTGTCTCCGTCTCTGCCTCTGTCTCTGTCTCTGTCTCTGTCTCTGTCTCTGTCTCTGTCTCTGTCTCTGTCCCTGTCCCTCTCCCTGTCACTGCCGCTCTCTCTGTCCCTGTCTCTTTCTATGCCTCTGTCTCTGTCTCTGTCTCCGTTTCTGTCTCTGTCTCTGTGTCTGTCTCTGCCTTTGTCTCTGTCTCTGTCTCTGTCTCTGACTCTGTCTCTGTCTCTGTCTCTGTCTCTGTCTCTGTCTCTGTCTCTGTCTCTGTCTCTGTCTCTGTCTCTGTCTCTGTCTCTGTCTCTGTCTCTGTCTCTGTCTCTGTCTCTGTCTCTGTCTCTGTCTCTGTCTCTGTCTCTGTCTCTGTCTCTGTCTCTGTCTCTCTCTCTGTCTCTGTCTCTGTCTCTGTCTCTGTCTCTGTCTCTGTCTCTGTCTCTGTCTCTGTCTCTGTCTCTGTCTCTGTCTCTGTCTCTGTCTGTGTCTCTGTCTCTGTCTCTGTCTCTGTCTCTGCCTCCGTCTCTGTGTCTTTCTCTGCCTCTGTCTTCGTCTCTGTCTCTGTCTCTGTCTCTGTCTCTGCCTCCGTCTCTGTGTCTGTCTCTGCCTCTGTCTCCGTCTCTGTCTCTGTGTCTCTGTCTCTGCATCTCTGTCTCTGTGTCTCCGTCTCTCTGTCTCTGCCTCTGTCATTGTGTCTCGGTCCCTGTGAATCTCTCCGTCTCTGTCTCTGTCTCTGTCTGTGTCTCTGTCTCTGCCTCTGCCTCTGTCCCTGTCCCTCTCCCTGGCCCTGTCGCTGTCTCTGTCTCTGTCTCTGTCTATGCATCTGTCTCTGTCCCTGCCTCTGTCTCCGTCTCTGTCTCTGTCTCTGTCTCTGTCTGCGTCTCTGTCTCTGTGTATCTGTCTCTGCATCGCTGTCTCTGTGTCTATGTCTCTGTGCAACTGTCTTTGTGTCCCTGTCTCTGTCCCTGTGTCTCCATCTCTGTCTCTCTGTCTCTGTGTCTCTGTCTCTGTGTCACTGTCTCTGCGTCTCTGTCTCTTTGTCTGTGTCTCTGTCTCGGTGTCTCTGTCTCTGTGTCTCTTTCCCTGAATCTCTGTCTATTTGCCTCTGTCTCCATCTCCATCTATCTCTCTGTCTCTGTCTCTGTCCCTGCCTCCGTCTCTGCCTCCGTCTGTGTCTCTGTCTCTGTTTCTGGGTCTCTGTCTGTGTGTCTCTGCCTCTTTCTCTTTGACTCTGTCTCTGCTTCGCTGCCTCCGTGCCTATGTCTCTATGTCTCTGTCTCTGGCTCTGTCTCTGCCTCTGTCTCCGTCACTATCTCTGTCTCAGTTTCTGTCTCTGCCTCTGCCTCTGTCTCAGTCCCTGCGTCTGTCTCCGTCTTTATCTCCGTCTCTGTCTCTGTCTCTGTCTCTGTCTCTGTCTCTGTCTCTGTCTCTGTCTCTGTCTCTGTCTCTGTCTCTGTCTCTGTCTCTGTCTCTGTCTCTGTCTCTGTCTCTGTCTCTGTCTCTGTCTCTGTCTCTGTCTCTGTCTCTGTCTCTGTCTCTGTCTCTGTCTCTGTCTGTGTCTCTGTCTCTGTCTCTGTCTCTGTCTCTGCCTCCGTCTCTGTGTCTTTCTCTGCCTCTGTCTTCGTCTCTGTCTCTGTCTCTGTCTCTGTCTCTGTCTCTGCCTCCGTCTCTGTGTCTGTCTCTGCCTCTGTCTCCGTCTCTGTCTCTGTGTCTCTGTCTCTGCATCTCTGTCTCTGTGTCTCCGTCTCTCTGTCTCTGCCTCTGTCATTGTGTCTCGGTCCCTGTGAATCTCTCCGTCTCTGTCTCTGTCTCTGTCTGTGTCTCTGTCTCTGCCTCTGCCTCTGTCCCTGTCCCTCTCACTGGCCCTGTCGCTGTCTCTGTCTCTGTCTCTGTCTATGCATCTGTCTCTGTCCCTGCCTCTGTCTCCGTCTCTGTCTCTGTCTCTGTCTCTGTCTGCGTCTCTGTCTCTGTGTATCTGTCTCTGCATCGCTGTCTCTGTGTCTATGTCTCTGTGCATCTGTCTTTGTGTCCCTGTCTCTGTCCCTGTGTCTCCATCTCTGTCTCTCTGTCTCTGTGTCTCTGTCTCTGTGTCACTGTCTCTGCGTCTCTGTCTCTGTGTCTGTGTCTCTGTCTCGGTGTCTCTGTCTCTGTGTCTCTTTCCCTGAATCTCTGTCTATTTGCCTCTGTCTCCATCTCCATCTATCTCTCTGTCTCTGTCTCTGTCCCTGCCTCCGTCTCTGCCTCCGTCTGTGTCTCTGTCTCTGTTTCTGGGTCTCTGTCTGTGTGTCTCTGCCTCTTTCTCTTTGACTCTGTCTCTGCTTCGCTGCCTCCGTGCCTATGTCTCTATGTCTCTGTCTCTGGCTCTGTCTCTGCCTCTGTCTCCGTCACTATCTCTGTCTCAGTTTCTGTCTCTGCCTCTGCCTCTGTCTCAGTCCCTGCGTCTGTCTCCGTCTTTATCTCCGTCTCTGTCTCTGTCTCTGTCTCTGTCTCTGTCTCTGTCTCTGTCTCTGTCTCTGTCTCTGTCTCTGCCTCTGTCGCTGTCTCTCCCTCTGTCTCTGTCTCTGTCTCTGTCTCTGTCTCTGTCTCTGTCTCTGCCTCTGCCTATGTCTCTGTCTCTGTCTCTGCCTCTGTCTCTACCTCTGTCTCTGTCTCTGTCTCTGTCTCTATCTCTGTCTCCGTCTCTGTCTCTGTCTCTGTCTCTGTCTCTGTCTCTGTCTCTGTCTCTGTCTCTGTCTCTGTCTCTGTCTCTGTCTCTGTCTCTGTCTGTGTCTCTGTCTCTGTCTCTGTCTCTGTCTCTGCCTCCGTCTCTGTGTCTTTCTCTGCCTCTGTCTTCGTCTCTGTCTCTGTCTCTGTCTCTGTCTCTGCCTCCGTCTCTGTGTCTGTCTCTGCCTCTGTCTCCGTCTCTGTCTCTGTGTCTCTGTCTCTGCATCTCTGTCTCTGTGTCTCCGTCTCTCTGTCTCTGCCTCTGTCATTGTGTCTCGGTCCCTGTGAATCTCTCCGTCTCTGTCTCTGTCTCTGTCTGTGTCTCTGTCTCTGCCTCTGCCTCTGTCCCTGTCCCTCTCCCTGGCCCTGTCGCTGTCTCTGTCTCTGTCTCTGTCTATGCATCTGTCTCTGTCCCTGCCTCTGTCTCCGTCTCTGTCTCTGTCTCTGTCTCTGTCTGCGTCTCTGTCTCTGTGTATCTGTCTCTGCATCGCTGTCTCTGTGTCTATGTCTCTGTGCAACTGTCTTTGTGTCCCTGTCTCTGTCCCTGTGTCTCCATCTCTGTCTCTCTGTCTCTGTGTCTCTGTCTCTGTGTCACTGTCTCTGCGTCTCTGTCTCTTTGTCTGTGTCTCTGTCTCGGTGTCTCTGTCTCTGTGTCTCTTTCCCTGAATCTCTGTCTATTTGCCTCTGTCTCCATCTCCATCTATCTCTCTGTCTCTGTCTCTGTCCCTGCCTCCGTCTCTGCCTCCGTCTGTGTCTCTGTCTCTGTTTCTGGGTCTCTGTCTGTGTGTCTCTGCCTCTTTCTCTTTGACTCTGTCTCTGCTTCGCTGCCTCCGTGCCTATGTCTCTATGTCTCTGTCTCTGGCTCTGTCTCTGCCTCTGTCTCCGTCACTATCTCTGTCTCAGTTTCTGTCTCTGCCTCTGCCTCTGTCTCAGTCCCTGCGTCTGTCTCCGTCTTTATCTCCGTCTCTGTCTCTGTCTCTGTCTCTGTCTCTGTCTCTGTCTCTGTCTCTGTCTCTGTCTCTGTCTCTGTCTCTGTCTCTGTCTCTGTCTCTGTCTCTGTCTCTGTCTCTGTCTCTGTCTCTGTCTCTGTCTCTGTCTCTGTCTCTGTCTCTGTCTCTGTCTCTGTCTGTGTCTCTGTCTCTGTCTCTGTCTCTGTCTCTGCCTCCGTCTCTGTGTCTTTCTCTGCCTCTGTCTTCGTCTCTGTCTCTGTCTCTGTCTCTGTCTCTGTCTCTGCCTCCGTCTCTGTGTCTGTCTCTGCCTCTGTCTCCGTCTCTGTCTCTGTGTCTCTGTCTCTGCATCTCTGTCTCTGTGTCTCCGTCTCTCTGTCTCTGCCTCTGTCATTGTGTCTCGGTCCCTGTGAATCTCTCCGTCTCTGTCTCTGTCTCTGTCTGTGTCTCTGTCTCTGCCTCTGCCTCTGTCCCTGTCCCTCTCACTGGCCCTGTCGCTGTCTCTGTCTCTGTCTCTGTCTATGCATCTGTCTCTGTCCCTGCCTCTGTCTCCGTCTCTGTCTCTGTCTCTGTCTCTGTCTGCGTCTCTGTCTCTGTGTATCTGTCTCTGCATTGCTGTCTCTGTGTCTATGTCTCTGTGCATCTGTCTTTGTGTCCCTGTCTCTGTCCCTGTGTCTCCATCTCTGTCTCTCTGTCTCTGTGTCTCTGTCTCTGTGTCACTGTCTCTGCGTCTCTGTCTCTGTGTCTGTGTCTCTGTCTCGGTGTCTCTGTCTCTGTGTCTCTTTCCCTGAATCTCTGTCTATTTGCCTCTGTCTCCATCTCCATCTATCTCTCTGTCTCTGTCTCTGTCCCTGCCTCCGTCTCTGCCTCCGTCTGTGTCTCTGTCTCTGTTTCTGGGTCTCTGTCTGTGTGTCTCTGCCTCTTTCTCTTTGACTCTGTCTCTGCTTCGCTGCCTCCGTGCCTATGTCCCTATGTCTCTGTCTCTGGCTCTGTCTCTGCCTCTGTCTCCGTCACTATCTCTGTCTCAGTTTCTGTCTCTGCCTCTGCCTCTGTCTCAGTCCCTGCGTCTGTCTCCGTCTTTATCTCCGTCTCTGTCTCTGTCTCTGTCTCTGTCTCTGTCTCTGTCTCTGTCTCTGTCTCTGCCTCTGTCGCTGTCTCTCCCTCTGTCTCTGTCTCTGTCTCTGTCTCTGTCTCTGTCTCTGTCTCTGCCTCTGCCTATGTCTCTGTCTCTGTCTCTGCCTCTGTCTCTACCTCTGTCTCTGTCTCTGTCTCTGTCTCTATCTCTGTCTCCGTCTCTGTCTCTGTCTCTGTCTCTGTCTCTGTCTCTGTCTCTGTCTCTGTCTCTGTCTCTGTCTCTGTCTCTGTCTCTGTCCCTGTCCCTGTCCCTGTCTCCGTCTCTATCTCTGTCTCTGTTTCTGTCTCTGCCTCTGTCTCTGCCCTGTCTCTATCTCTGTCTCTGTCGCTGTCTCTGCCTCTGTCTCAGTCCCTGCGTCTGTCTCCGTCTTTGTCTCCGTCTCTGTCTCTGTCTCTGTCTCTGCCTCTGTCGCTGTCTCTCCCTCTGTATCTGTCTCTGTCTCTGTCTCTGCCTCTGTCGCTGTCTCTCCCTCTGTCTCTGTCTCTGTCACTGTCTCTGTCTCTGTCTCTGTCTCTGTCTCTGTCTCTGTCTCTGTCTCCGTCTCTGTCTCTGTCTCTGTCTCTGTCTCTGTCTCTGTCTCTGTCTCTGTCTCTGTCTCTGTCTCTGCCTCTGTCTCTGCCCTGTCTCTATCTCTGTCTCCGTCGCTGTCTCTGCCTCTGTCTCTGTCTCTGTCTCTGTCTCTGTCTCTACCTCTGTCTCTGTCTCTGTCTCTGTCTGCGTCTCTGACTCTGTCTCGGTCTTTGTCTCCGTCTCTGTCTCTGTCTCTGTCTCTGTCTTTGTCTCTGTCTCTGTCTCTGTCTCTTTCTCTGTCTCTGTCTCTGTCTCTGTCTCTGTCTCTGTCTCTGTCTCTGTCTCTGTCTCTGTCTCTGTCTCTGTCTCTGTCTCTGTCTCCGTCTCTGTCTCTGTCTCTGTCTCTGTCTCTGTCTCTGTCTCTGTCTCTGTCTCTGTCTCTGTCTCTGTCTCTGTCTCTGTCTCTGTCCCTGTCTCTGTCTCTGTCTGTGTCTCTGCCTCTGTCTCGGTCTTTGTCTCCGTCTCCGTCTCTGTCTCTGTCTCTGTCTCTGTCTCTGTCCCTGTCCCTGTCTCCGTCTCTATCTCTGTCTCTGTTTCTGTCTCTGCCTCTGTCTCTACCCTGTCTCTATCTCTGTCTCTGTCGCTGTCTCTCCCTCTGTCTCTGTCTCTGTCACTGTCTCTGTCTCTGTCTCTGTCTCTGTCTCTGTCTCTGTCTCTGTCTCCGTCTCTGTCTCTGTCTCTGTCTCTGTCTCTGTCTCTGTCTCTGTCTCTGTCTCTGTCTCTGTCTCTGTCTCTGTCTCTGTCTCTGCCTCTGTCTCTGCCCTGTCTCTATCTCTGTCTCTGTCGCTGTCTCTGCCTCTGTCTCTGTCTCTGTCTCTGTCTCTGTCTCTACCTCTGTCTCTGTCTCTGTCTCTGTCTGCGTCTCTGACTCTGTCTCGGTCTTTGTCTCCGTCTCCGAATCTGTCTCTGTCTCTGTCTTTGTCTCTGTCTCTGTCTCTGTCTCTGTCTCTGTCTCTGTCTCTGTCTCTGTCTCTGTCTCTGTCCCTGTCCCTGTCCCTGTCTCCGTCTCTATCTCTGTCTCTGTTTCTGTCTCTGCCTCTGTCTCTGCCCTGTCTCTATCTCTGTCTCTGTCGCTGTCTCTGCCTCTGTCTCAGTCCCTGCGTCTGTCTCCGTCTTTGTCTCCGTCTCTGTCTCTGTCTCTGTCTCTGCCTCTGTCGCTGTCTCTCCCTCTGTATCTGTCTCTGTCTCTGTCTCTGCCTCTGTCGCTGTCTCTCCCTCTGTCTCTGTCTCTGTCACTGTCTCTGTCTCTGTCTCTGTCTCTGTCTCTGTCTCTGTCTCTGTCTCCGTCTCTGTCTCTGTCTCTGTCTCTGTCTCTGTCTCTGTCTCTGTCTCTGTCTCTGCCTCTGTCTCTGCCCTGTCTCTATCTCTGTCTCTGTCGCTGTCTCTGCCTCTGTCTCTCTCTCTGTCTCTGTCTCTGTCTCTACCTCTGTCTCTGTCTCTGTCTCTGTCTGCGTCTCTGACTCTGTCTCGGTCTTTGTCTCCGTCTCTGTCTCTGTCTCTGTCTCTGTCTTTGTCTCTGTCTCTGTCTCTGTCTCTTTCTCTGTCTCTGTCTCTGTCTCTGTCTCTGTCTCTGTCTCTGTCTCTGTCTCTGTCTCTGTCTCTGTCTCCGTCTCTGTCTCTGTCTCTGTCTCTGTCTCTGTCTCTGTCTCTGTCTCTGTCTCTGTCTCTGTCTCTGTCTCTGTCTCTGTCTCTGTCTCTGTCTCTGTCCCTGTCTCTGTCTCTGTCTGTGTCTCTGCCTCTGTCTCGGTCTTTGTCTCCGTCTCCGTCTCTGTCTCTGTCTCTGTCTCTGTCTCTGTCTCTGTCCCTGTCCCTGTCTCCGTCTCTATCTCTGTCTCTGTTTCTGTCTCTGCCTCTGTCTCTACCCTGTCTCTATCTCTGTCTCTGTCGCTGTCTCTCCCTCTGTCTCTGTCTCTGTCACTGTCTCTGTCTCTGTCTCTGTCTCTGTCTCTGTCTCTGTCTCTGTCTCCGTCTCTGTCTCTGTCTCTGTCTCTGTCTCTGTCTCTGTCTCTGTCTCTGTCTCTGTCTCTGTCTCTGTCTCTGTCTCTGCCTCTGTCTCTGCCCTGTCTCTATCTCTGTCTCTGTCGCTGTCTCTGCCTCTGTCTCTGTCTCTGTCTCTGTCTCTGTCTCTACCTCTGTCTCTGTCTCTGTCTCTGTCTGCGTCTCTGACTCTGTCTCGGTCTTTGTCTCCGTCTCCGAATCTGTCTCTGTCTCTGTCTTTGTCTCTGTCTCTGCCTCTGCCTATGTCTCTGTCTCTGTCTCTGCCTCTGTCTCTACCTCTGTCTCTGTCTCTGTCTCTGTCTGTGTCTCTGTCTCTGTCTCGGTCTTTGTCTCCGTCTCTGTCTCTGTCTCTGTCTCTGTCGCTGTCTCTGACTCTGTCTCTGTCTCTGTCTCTGTCTCTGTCTCTGTCTCTGTCTCTGTCTTTGTCTCTGTCTCTGTCTCTGTATCTGACTCTGTCTCTGTCTCTGTCTCTGTCTGCGTCTCTGTCTCTGTCTCTGTCTCTGTCTCTGCCTCCGTCTCTGTGTCTGTCTCTGCCCCTGTCTCCGTCTCTGTCTCTGTCTCTGTGTCTCTGTCTCTGCATCTCTGTCTCTGTGTCTCCGTCTCTGTGTCTCTGCCTCTGTCATTGTGTCTCGGTCCCTGTGAATCTCTCCGTCTCTGTCTCTGTCTCTGTCTGTGTCTCCATCTCTGCCTCTGCCTCTGTCCCTGTCCCTCTCCCTGGCCCTGTCGCTGTCTCTGTCTCTGTCTCTGTCTATGCATCTGTCTCTGTCCCTGTCTCTGTCTCTGTCTCTGTCTCTGTCTCTGTCTCTGTCTCTGTCCCTGTCTGCGTCTCTGTCTCTGTGTATCTGTCTCCGCATCGCTGTCTCTGTGTCTATGTCTCTGTGCATCTGTCTTTGTGTCCCTGTCTCTGTCCCTGTGTCTCCATCTCTGTCTCTCTGTCTCTGTGTCTCTGTCTCTGTGTCACTGTCTCTGCGTCTCTGTCTCTGTGTCTGTCTCTGTCTCTGTCTTTGTCTCTGTCTCTGTCTCTGTCTCTGTCTCTGTCTCTGTCTCTGTCTCTGTCTCTGTCTCTGTCTCTGTCTCTGTCTCTGTCTCTGTCTCCGTCTCCGTCTCCGTCTCCGTCTCTGTCTCTGTCTCTGTCTCTGTCTCTGTCTCTGTCTCTGTCTCTGTCTCTGTCTCTGTCTCTGTCTCTGTCTCTGTCTCTGTCTCTGTCTCTGTCTCTGTCTCTGTCTCTGTCTCTGTCTCTGTCTCTGTCTCTGTCTCTGTCTCTGTCTCTGTCTCTGTCTCTGTCCCTGTCCCTCTCCCTGTCACTGTCGCTGTCTCTGTCCCTGCCTCTTTCTATGTCTCTGTCTCTGTCTCCGTCTCTGTCTCTGTCTCTGTCTCTGTCTCTGTCTCTGTCTCTGTCTCTGCCCCTGTCCCTCTCCCTGTCACTGTCACTGTCTCTGTCCCTGTCTCTTTCTATGCCTCTGTCTCCGTCTCTGTCTCTGTCTCTGTCTCTGTCTGCGTCTCTGTCTCTGTGTATCTGTCTCTGCATCGCTGTCTCTGTGTCTATGTCTCTGTCCATCTGTCTTTGTGTCCCTGTCTCTGTCCCTGTGTCTCCATCTCTGTCTCTCTGTCTCTGTGTCTCTGTCTCTGTGTCACTGTCTCTGCGTCTCTGTCTCTGTGTCTGTGTCTCTGTCTCGGTGTCTCTGTCTCTGTGTCTCTTTCCCTGAATCTCTGTCTATTTGCCTCTGTCTCCGTCTCCATCTATCTCTCTGTCTCTGTCTCTGTCCCTGCCTCCGTCTCTGTCTCCGTCTGTGTCTCTGTCTCTGTCTCTGGGTCTCTGTCTGTGTGTCTCTGCCTCTTTCTCTTTGTCTCTGTCTCTGCTTCGCTGCCTCCGTGCCTATGTCTCTATGTCTCTGTCTCTGGCTCTGTCTCTGCCTCTGTCTCCGTCTCTATCTCTGTCTCAGTTTCTGTCTCTGCCTCTGCCTCTGTCTCAGTCCCTGCGTCTGTCTCCGTCTTTGTCTCCGTCTCTGTCTCTGTCTCTGTCTCTGTCTCTGTCTCTGTCTCTGTCTCTGTCTCTGTCTCTGTCTCTGCCTCTGTCGCTGTCTCTCCCTCTGTCTCTGTCTCTGTCTCTGTCTCTGTCTCTGCCTCTGCCTATGTCTCTGTCTCTGTCTCTGCCTCTGTCTCTACCTCTGTCTCTATCTCTGTCTCTGTCTGTGTCTCTGTCTCTGTCTCGGTCTTTGTCTCCGTCTCTGTCTCTGTCTCTGTCTCTGTCTTTGTCTCTGTCTCTGTCTCTGTCTCTATCTCTGTCTCTGTCTCTGTCTCTGTCTCTGTCTCTGTCTCTGTCTCTGTCTCTGTCTCTGTCTCTGTCTCTGTCTCTGTCTCTGTCTCTGTCTCTGTCTCTGTCTCTGTCTCTGTCTCTGTCTCTGTCTCCGTCTCTGTCTCTGTCTCTGTCTGTGTCTCTGTCTCTGTCTCGGTCTTTGTCTCCGTCTCTGTCTCTGTCTCTGTCTCTGTCTCTGTCTCTGTCTCTGTCTCTGTCTCTGTCTCTGTCTCTGTCTCTGTCTTTGTCTCTGTCTCTGTCTCTGTCTCTGACTCTGTCTCTGTCTCTGTCTCTGTCTCTGTCTCTGTCTCTGTCTCTGTCTCTGTCTCTGTCTCTGTCTCTGTCTCTGTCTCTGTCTCTGTCTCTGTCTCTGTCTCTGTCTCTGTCTCTGTCTCTTTCTCTGTCTCTGTCTCTGTCTCTCTCTCTGTCTCTGTCCCTGTCTCTGTCTCCGTCTCTATCTCTGTCTCTGTTTCTGTCTCTGCCTCTGTCTCTGCCCTGTCTCTATCTCTGTCTCTGTCGCTGTCTCTGCCTCTGTCTCAGTCCCTGCGTCTGTCTCCGTCTTTGTCTCCGTCTCTGTCTCTGTCTCTGTCTCTGTCTCTGTCTCTGTCTCTGCCTCTGTCGCTGTCTCTCCCTCTGTATCTGTCTCTGTCTCTGTCTCTGCCTCTGTCGCTGTCTCTCCCTCTGTCTCTGTCTCTGTCACTGTCTCTGTCTCTGTCTCTGTCTCTGTCTCTGTCTCTGTCTCTGTCTCCGTCTCTGTCTCTGTCTCTGTCTCTGTTTCTGTCTCTGTCTCTGTCTCTGTCTCTGTCTCTGCCTCTGTCTCTGCCCTGTCTCTATCTCTGTCTCTGTCGCTGTCTCTGCCTCTGTCTCTGTCTCTGTCTCTGTCTCTGTCTCTACCTCTGTCTCTGTCTCTGTCTCTGTCTGCGTCTCTGACTCTGTCTCGGTCTTTGTCTCCGTCTCTGTCTCTGTCTCTGTCTCTGTCTCTGTCTCTGTCTCTGTCTCTGTCTCTGTCTCTGTCTCTGTCTCTGTCTCCGTCTCTGTCTCTGTCTCTGTCTCTGTCTCTGTCTCTGTCTCTGTCTCTGTCTCTGTCTCTGTCTCTGTCTCTGTCTCTGTCTCTGTCTCTGTCTCTGTCTCTGTCTCTGTCTCTGTCTCTGTCTCTGTCTCTGTCTCTGTCTGTGTCTCTGCCTCTGTCTCGGTCTTTGTCTCCGTCTCCGTCTCTGTCTCTGTCTCTGTCTCTGTCTCTGTCTCTGTCTCTGTCTCTGTCTCTGTCTCTGTCTCAGTCTCTGTCTCTGTCTCTGTCTCTGTCTCTGTCCCTGTCCCTCTCCCTGTCACTGTCGCTGTCTCTGTCCCTGTCTCTTTCTATGTCTCTGTCTCTGTCTCCGTCTCTGTCTCTGTCTCTGTCTCCGTCTCTGTCTCTGTCTCTGTCTATGTCTCTGTCTCTGTCTCTGTCTCTGTCTCTGCCCCTGTCCCTCTCCCTGTCACTGTCACTGTCTCTGTCCCTGTCTCTTTCTATGCCACTGTCTCTGTCTCTGCCTCTGTCTCTGTCTCCGTCTCCGTCTTCGTCTCCATCTCTGTCTCTGTCTCTGTCTCTCTTTCTATCGATGTCTCTGTCTCTGTCTCTGTCTCCGTCTCCGTCTCCGTCTCAATCTCTGTCTCTGTCTCTGTCTCTCTTTCTATCTCTGTATCTGTCTCTGTCTCTGTCTCTGCCTCCGTCTCTGTCTCTGTCTCCGTCTGTGCCTCTGTCTCTGTCTCTGGGTCTCTGTCTGTGTGTCTCTGCCTCTGTCTCCTTGTCTCTGTCTCTGGGTCTCTGTCTGTGTGTCTCTGCCTCTGTCTCCTTGTCTCTGTCGCTGCATCTCTGCATCCGTGCCTACGTCTCTATGTCCCTGTCTCTGTCTCTGTCTGTGTCTCTGTGTCTCTGTCTCTGCATCTCTGTCTCTGTGTCTCCGTCTCTGTGTCTCTGCCTCTGTGATTGTGTCTCGGTCTCTGTGAATCTCTCTGTCTCTGCCTCTGTGTCCCTGTCTCTGGGTCTCTGTCTGAGTGTCTCTGCCTCTGTCTCTTTGTCTCTCTATCAGTTTCTCTGCCTCCGTGCATATGTCTCTGTGTCTCTGTCTCTGTCTCTGTCTCCGTCTCTGCCTCTGTCTCTGTCTCTGCCTCTGTCTCTGTCTCTGTCTCTGTCTCTGTCCCTGTCTCTGTCTCTGTCTCCGTCTCTGTCTCTGTCTCTATCTCTGTCTCTGTCTCTGTCTCTGTCTCTGTCTCTGTCTCTGTCTCTGTCTCTGTCTCTGACCCTGTCCCTCTCCCTGTCACTGTCGCTGTCTCTGTCCCTGTCTCTTTCTGTGCCTCTGTCTCTGTCTCTGTCTCCGTTTCTGTTTCTGTCTCTGTCTGCGTCTCTGTCTCTGTCTGTTTCTCTGTCTCTGTCTCTGTCTGTTTCTCGGTCTCTGTCTCTGTCTCTGTCTCTGTCTCTGTCTCTGTCTCTGTCTCTGTCTCTGTCTCTGTCTCTGTCTCTGTCTCTGTCTCTGTCTCTGTCTCTGTCTCTGTCTTTGTCTCTGTCTCTGTCTCTGTCTCTGTCCCTGGCTCTGTCTCTGCCTCTGTCTCCGTCTCTGTCTCTGTCTCTGCCTCCGTCTCCGTCTCTGTCTCTGTCTCTGTGCCTGCCCCTGTCTCTGTCTCTGTCTCTGTCTCCGTCAGTGTCTCTGTCTCTGTCTCCGGGTCTCTGTCTATGTGTCTCTGCCTCTGTCTCTTTGTCTCTGTCTCTGCGTCTCTGCCTCCGTGCCTATGTCTCTATCTTTCTGTCTCTGTCTTTGTCGCTGTCTCAGTCTCTGTCTCTGTCTCTGTCTCTGTCTCTGTCTCTCTCTCTGCCTCCGTCTCTGAGTCTGTCTCTGCCTCTGTCTCCGTCTCTGTGTTTGTCCCTGTCTCTGTCTCTGTCTCTGCCTCCGTCTCTGTGTCTGTCTCTGCCTCTGTCTCTGTCTGTGTCTCTGTCTCTGTGTCTCTGTCTCTGCATCTCTGTCTCTGTGTCCCTGCCTCTGTCATTGTGTCTCGGTCTCTGTGAATCTCTCTGTCTCTGTCCCTGTGTCCCTGTCTCTGCGTCTCTGTCTGAGTGTCTCTGCCTCTGTCTCTTTGTCTCTCTATCAGTTTCTCTGCCTCCGTGCCTATGTCTCTGTGTCTCTGCCTCTGTCTCTGTCGCTGTCTGACCCTCTGTCTCTGTCTCTGTCTCCGTCCTTGGCTCTCTCTCTGCCTCTGTCTCCGTCTCTGTCTCTGTCCCTGCCTCTATCTCCGTCTCCGTCTCTGTTTCTGTCTCTGTCTCTGTCCCTGTCTCTGTCTCTGTCCCTGTCTCTCTCTCTGTCTCTGTCTCTGTCTCTGTCTCTGTCTCTGTCTCTGTCTCTGTCTCTGTCTCTGTCTCTGTCTCTGCCTCTGTCTCTGTTTCTGTCTCTGTCTCTGTCTCCGTCTCCGTCTCCGTCTCCGCCTGCATCTCTGTATCTGTCTCTGCCTCTCTTTCTATCTATGTCTCTGTCTCTGTCTCTGTCTCCGTCTCCGTCTCCGTCTCCGTCTCCGTTTCCGTCTCTGTCTCTGTCTCTGTCTCTCTTTCTATCTCTGTCTCTGTCTCTGCCTCTGCCTCCGTCTCTGTCTCCGTCTGTGTCTCTGTCTCTGTCTCTGTCTCTGTCTCTGTCTCTGTCTCTGTCTCTGTCTCTGTCTCTGTCTCTGTCTCTGTCTCTGTCTCTGCCTCTGTCTCTGCCCTGTCCCTGTCTCCGTCTCTATCTCTGTCTCTGTTTCTGTCTCTGCCTCTGTCTCTGCCCTGTCTCTATCTCTGTCTCTGTCGCTGTCTCTGCCTCTGTCTCAGTCCCTGCGTCTGTCTCCGTCTTTGTCTCCGTCTCTGTCTCTGTCTCTGTCTCTGCCTCTGTCGCTGTCTCTCCCTCTGTATCTGTCTCTGTCTCTGTCTCTGCCTCTGTCGCTGTCTCTCCCTCTGTCTCTGTCTCTGTCACTGTCTCTGTCTCTGTCTCTGTCTCTGTCTCTGTCTCTGTCTCTGTCTCCGTCTCTGTCTCTGTCTCTGTCTCTGTCTCTGTCTCTGTCTCTGTCTCTGTCTCTGTCTCTGCCTCTGTCTCTGCCCTGTCTCTATCTCTGTCTCTGTCGCTGTCTCTGCCTCTGTCTCTCTCTCTGTCTCTGTCTCTGTCTCTACCTCTGTCTCTGTCTCTGTCTCTGTCTGCGTCTCTGACTCTGTCTCGGTCTTTGTCTCCGTCTCTGTCTCTGTCTCTGTCTCTGTCTTTGTCTCTGTCTCTGTCTCTGTCTCTTTCTCTGTCTCTGTCTCTGTCTCTGTCTCTGTCTCTGTCTCTGTCTCTGTCTCTGTCTCTGTCTCTGTCTCTGTCTCCGTCTCTGTCTCTGTCTCTGTCTCTGTCTCTGTCTCTGTCTCTGTCTCTGTCTCTGTCTCTGTCTCTGTCTCTGTCTCTGTCTCTGTCTCTGTCTCTGTCTCTGTCCCTGTCTCTGTCTCTGTCTGTGTCTCTGCCTCTGTCTCGGTCTTTGTCTCCGTCTCCGTCTCTGTCTCTGTCTCTGTCTCTGTCTCTGTCTCTGTCCCTGTCCCTGTCTCCGTCTCTATCTCTGTCTCTGTTTCTGTCTCTGCCTCTGTCTCTACCCTGTCTCTATCTCTGTCTCTGTCGCTGTCTCTCCCTCTGTCTCTGTCTCTGTCACTGTCTCTGTCTCTGTCTCTGTCTCTGTCTCTGTCTCTGTCTCTGTCTCCGTCTCTGTCTCTGTCTCTGTCTCTGTCTCTGTCTCTGTCTCTGTCTCTGTCTCTGTCTCTGTCTCTGTCTCTGTCTCTGTCTCTGTCTCTGTCTCTGCCTCTGTCTCTGCCCTGTCTCTATCTCTGTCTCTGTCGCTGTCTCTGCCTCTGTCTCTGTCTCTGTCTCTGTCTCTGTCTCTACCTCTGTCTCTGTCTCTGTCTCTGTCTGCGTCTCTGACTCTGTCTCGGTCTTTGTCTCCGTCTCCGAATCTGTCTCTGTCTCTGTCTTTGTCTCTGTCTCTGCCTCTGCCTATGTCTCTGTCTCTGTCTCTGCCTCTGTCTCTACCTCTGTCTCTGTCTCTGTCTCTGTCTGTGTCTCTGTCTCTGTCTCGGTCTTTGTCTCCGTCTCTGTCTCTGTCTCTGTCTCTGTCGCTGTCTCTGACTCTGTCTCTGTCTCTGTCTCTGTCTCTGTCTCTGTCTCTGTCTCTGTCTCTGTCTTTGTCTCTGTCTCTGTCTCTGTATCTGACTCTGTCTCTGTCTCTGTCTCTGTCTGCGTCTCTGTCTCTGTCTCTGTCTCTGTCTCTGCCTCCGTCTCTGTGTCTGTCTCTGCCCCTGTCTCCGTCTCTGTCTCTGTCTCTGTGTCTCTGTCTCTGCATCTCTGTCTCTGTGTCTCCGTCTCTGTGTCTCTGCCTCTGTCATTGTGTCTCGGTCCCTGTGAATCTTTCCGTCTCTGTCTCTGTCTCTGTCTGTGTCTCCATCTCTGCCTCTGCCTCTGTCCCTGTCCCTCTCCCTGGCCCTGTCGCTGTCTCTGTCTCTGTCTCTGTCTATGCATCTGTCTCTGTCCCTGTCTCTGTCTCTGTCTCTGTCTCTGTCTCTGTCTCTGTCTCTGTCCCTGTCTGCGTCTCTGTCTCTGTGTATCTGTCTCCGCATCGCTGTCTCTGTGTCTATGTCTCTGTGCATCTGTCTTTGTGTCCCTGTCTCTGTCCCTGTGTCTCCATCTCTGTCTCTCTGTCTCTGTGTCTCTGTCTCTGTGTCACTGTCTCTGCGTCTCTGTCTCTGTGTCTGTCTCTGTCTCTGTCTTTGTCTCTGTCTCTGTCTCTGTCTCTGTCTCTGTCTCTGTCTGTGTCTCTGTCTCGGTGTCTCTGTCTCTGTGTCTCTTTCCCTGAATCTCTGTCTATTTGCCTCTGTCTCCGTCTCCATCTATCTCTCTGTCTCTGTCTCTGTCCCTGCCTCCGTCTCTGTCTCCGTCTGTGTCTCTGTCTCTGTCTCTGGGTCTCTGTCTGTGTGTCTCTGCCTCTTTCTCTTTGTCTCTGTCTCTGCTTCGCTGCCTCCGTGCCTATGTCTCTATGTCTCTGTCTCTGGCTCTGTCTCTGCCTCTGTCTCCGTCTCTATCTCTGTCTCAGTTTCTGTCTCTGCCTCTGCCTCTGTCTCAGTCCCTGCGTCTGTCTCCGTCTTTGTCTCCGTCTCTGTCTCTGTCTCTGTCTCTGTCTCTGTCTCTGTCTCTGTCTCTGTCTCTGTCTCTGTCTCTGCCTCTGTCGCTGTCTCTCCCTCTGTCTCTGTCTCTGTCTCTGTCTCTGTCTCTGCCTCTGCCTATGTCTCTGTCTCTGTCTCTGCCTCTGTCTCTACCTCTGTCTCTATCTCTGTCTCTGTCTGTGTCTCTGTCTCTGTCTCGGTCTTTGTCTCCGTCTCTGTCTCTGTCTCTGTCTCTGTCTTTGTCTCTGTCTCTGTCTCTGTCTCTATCTCTGTCTCTGTCTCTGTCTCTGTCTCTGTCTCTGTCTCTGTCTCTGTCTCTGTCTCTGTCTCTGTCTCTGTCTCTGTCTCTGTCTCTGTCTCTGTCTCTGTCTCTGTCTCTGTCTCTGTCTCTGTCTCTGTCTCTGTCTCCGTCTCTGTCTCTGTCTCTGTCTGTGTCTCTGTCTCTGTCTCGGTCTTTGTCTCCGTCTCTGTCTCTGTCTCTGTCTCTGTCTCTGTCTCTGTCTCTGTCTCTGTCTCTGTCTCTGTCTCTGTCTCTGTCTTTGTCTCTGTCTCTGTCTCTGTCTCTGACTCTGTCTCTGTCTCTGTCTCTGTCTCCGTCTCTGTCTCTGTCTCTGTCTCTGTCTCTGTCTCTGTCTCTGTCTCTGTCTCTGTCTCTGTCTCTGTCTCTGTCTCTGTCTCTGTCTCTGTCTCTGTCTCTGTCTCTGTCTCTGTCTCTGTCTCTGTCCCTGTCTCTGTCTCCGTCTCTATCTCTGTCTCTGTTTCTGTCTCTGCCTCTGTCTCTGCCCTGTCTCTATCTCTGTCTCTGTCGCTGTCTCTGCCTCTGTCTCAGTCCCTGCGTCTGTCTCCGTCTTTGTCTCCGTCTCTGTCTCTGTCTCTGTCTCTGTCTCTGTCTCTGTCTCTGCCTCTGTCGCTGTCTCTCCCTCTGTATCTGTCTCTGTCTCTGTCTCTGCCTCTGTCGCTGTCTCTCCCTCTGTCTCTGTCTCTGTCACTGTCTCTGTCTCTGTCTCTGTCTCTGTCTCTGTCTCTGTCTCTGTCTCCGTCTCTGTCTCTGTCTCTGTCTCTGTCTCTGTCTCTGTCTCTGTCTCTGTCTCTGTCTCTGCCTCTGTCTCTGTCTCTGTCTCTGTCTCTGTCTCTGTCTGTGTCTCTGCCTCTGTCTCGGTCTTTGTCTCTGTCTCCGTCTCTGTCTCTGTCTCTGTCTCTGTCTCTGTCTCTGTCTCTGTCTCTGTCTCTGTCTCAGTCTCTGTCTCTGTCTCTGTCTCTGTCTCTGTCCCTGTCCCTCTCCCTGTCACTGTCGCTGTCTCTGTCCCTGTCTCTTTCTATGTCTCTGTCTCTGTCTCCGTCTCTGTCTCCGTCTCTGTCTCCGTCTCTGTCTCTGTCTCTGTCTATGTCTCTGTCTCTGTCTCTGTCTCTGTCTCTGCCCCTGTCCCTCTCCCTGTCACTGTCACTGTCTCTGTCCCTGTCTCTTTCTATGCCACTGTCTCTGTCTCTGCCTCTGTCTCTGTCTCCGTCTCCGTCTTCGTCTCCATCTCTGTCTCTGTCTCTGTCTCTCTTTCTATCGATGTCTCTGTCTCTGTCTCTGTCTCCGTCTCCGTCTCCGTCTCAATCTCGGTCTCTGTCTCTGTCTCTCTTTCTATCTCTGTATCTGTCTCTGTCTCTGTCTCTGCCTCCGTCTCTGTCTCTGTCTCCGTCTGTGCCTCTGTCTCTGTCTCTGGGTCTCTGTCTGTGTGTCTCTGCCTCTGTCTCCTTGTCTCTGTCTCTGGGTCTCTGTCTGTGTGTCTCTGCCTCTGTCTCCTTGTCTCTGTCGCTGCATCTCTGCATCCGTGCCTACGTCTCTATGTCCCTGTCTCTGTCTCTGTCTGTGTCTCTGTGTCTCTGTCTCTGCATCTCTGTCTCTGTGTCTCCGTCTCTGTGTCTCTGCCTCTGTGATTGTGTCTCGGTCTCTGTGAATCTCTCTGTCTCTGCCTCTGTGTCCCTGTCTCTGGGTCTCTGTCTGAGTGTCTCTGCCTCTGTCTCTTTGTCTCTCTATCAGTTTCTCTGCCTCCGTGCATATGTCTCTGTGTCTCTGTCTCTGTCTCTGTCTCTGTCTCCGTCTCTGCCTCTGTCTCTGTCTCTGCCTCTGTCTCTGTCTCTGTCTCTGTCTCTGTCCCTGTCTCTGTCTCTGTCTCCGTCTCTGTCTCTGTCTCTATCTCTGTCTCTGTCTCTGTCTCTGTCTCTGTCTCTGTCTCTGTCTCTGTCTCTGACCCTGTCCCTCTCCCTGTCACTGTCGCTGTCTCTGTCCCTGTCTCTTTCTGTGCCTCTGTCTCTGTCTCTGTCTCCGTTTCTGTTTCTGTCTCTGTCTGCGTCTCTGTCTCTGTCTGTTTCTCTGTCTCTGTCTCTGTCTGTTTCTCGGTCTCTGTCTCTGTCTCTGTCTCTGTCTCTGTCTCTGTCTCTGTCTCTGTCTCTGTCTCTGTCTCTGTCTCTGTCTCTGTCTCTGTCTCTGTCTTTGTCTCTGTCTCTGTCTCTGTCTCTGTCCCTGGCTCTGTCTCTGCCTCTGTCTCCGTCTCTGTCTCTGTCTCTGCCTCCGTCTCCGTCTCTGTCTCTGTCTCTGTGCCTGCCCCTGTCTCTGTCTCTGTCTCTGTCTCCGTCAGTGTCTCTGTCTCTGTCTCCGGGTCTCTGTCTATGTGTCTCTGCCTCTGTCTCTTTGTCTCTGTCTCTGCGTCTCTGCCTCCGTGCCTATGTCTCTATCTTTCTGTCTCTGTCTTTGTCGCTGTCTCAGTCTCTGTCTCTGTCTCTGTCTCTGTCTCTGTCTCTCTCTCTGCCTCCGTCTCTGAGTCTGTCTCTGCCTCTGTCTCCGTCTCTGTGTTTGTCCCTGTCTCTGTCTCTGTCTCTGCCTCCGTCTCTGTGTCTGTCTCTGCCTCTGTCTCTGTCTGTGTCTCTGTCTCTGTGTCTCTGTCTCTGCATCTCTGTCTCTGTGTCCCTGCCTCTGTCATTGTGTCTCGGTCTCTGTGAATCTCTCTGTCTCTGTCCCTGTGTCCCTGTCTCTGCGTCTCTGTCTGAGTGTCTCTGCCTCTGT
Organism: Megachile willughbiella; assembly: GCA_945859595.2. Lineage (NCBI taxonomy): Eukaryota > Metazoa > Arthropoda > Insecta > Hymenoptera > Megachilidae > Megachile > Megachile willughbiella. Next base: position 1,123,964 of record CAMAOD020000260.1, read on the forward strand.
CTCTTTGTCTCTCTATCAGTTTCTCTGCCTCCGTGCCTATGTCTCTGTGTCTCTGCCTCTGTCTCTGTCGCTGTCTGACCCTCTGTCTCTGTCTCTGTCTCCGTCCTTGGCTCTCTCTCTGCCTCTGTCTCCGTCTCTGTCTCTGTCCCTGCCTCTATCTCCGTCTCCGTCTCTGTTTCTGTCTCTGTCTCTGTCCCTGTCTCTGTCTCTGTCCCTGTCTCTCTCTCTGTCTCTGTCTCTGTCTCTGTCTCTGTCTCTGTCTCTGTCTCTGTCTCTGTCTCTGTCTCTGTCTCTGTCTCTGTCTCTGCCTCTGTCTCTGTTTCTGTCTCTGTCTCTGTCTCCGTCTCCGTCTCCGTCTCCGCCTGCATCTCTGTATCTGTCTCTGCCTCTCTTTCTATCTATGTCTCTGTCTCTGTCTCTGTCTCCGTCTCCGTCTCCGTCTCCGTCTCCGTTTCCGTCTCTGTCTCTGTCTCTGTCTCTCTTTCTATCTCTGTCTCTGTCTCTGCCTCTGCCTCCGTCTCTGTCTCCGTCTGTGTCTCTGTCTCTGTCTCTGGGTCTCTGTCTGTGTGTCTCTGCCTCTGTCTCTTTGTCTCTGTCTCTGCATCTCTGCATCCGTGCCTATGTCTCTATGTCTCTGTCTCTGTCTCTGTCTGTGTCTCTGTGTCTGTCTCTGCCTCTGTATCCGTCTGTGTCTCTGTCTCTGCGTCTCTGTCCCTGCATCTCTGTCTCTGTGTCTCCGTCTCTGTGTCTCTGCCTCTGTCATTGTGTCTCGGTCTCTGTGAATCTCTCTGTCTCTGTCTCTGTGTCCCTGTCTCTGGGACTCTGTCTGAGTGTCTCTGCCTCTGTCTCTTTGTCTCTCTATCAGTTTCTCTGCCTCCGTGCCTATGTCTCTGTGTCTCTGCCTCTGTCGCTGTCTCTGTCTCTGTCTCTGTCCCTGTCTCTGTCTCTGTCTCTGTCTCTGTCTCTGTCTCTGTCTCTGTCTCTGTCTCTGTCTCTGTCTCTGTCTCTGTCTCTGTCTCTGTCTCTGTCTCTGTCTCTGTCTCTGTCTCTGTCTCTGTCTCTGTCTCTGTCTCTGTCTCTGTCTTTGTCTCCGTCTCTGTCTCTGTCCCTGGCTCTGTCTCTGCCTCTGTCTCCGTCTCTGTCTCTGTCTCTGCCTCCGTCTCCGTCTCTGTCTCTGTCTCTGTGCCTGCCCCTGTCTCTGTCTCTGTCTCTGTCTCCGTCAGTGTCTCTGTCTCTGTCTCCGGGTCTCTGTCTATGTGTCTCTGCCTCTGTCTCTTTGTCTCTGTCTCTGCGTCTCTGCCTCCGTGCCTATGTCTCTATCTTTCTGTCTCTGTCTTTGTCGCTGTCTCAGTCTCTGTCTCTGTCTCTGTCTCTGTCTCTGTCTCTCTCTCTGCCTCCGTCTCTGAGTCTGTCTCTGCCTCTGTCTCCGTCTCTGTGTTTGTCCCTGTCTCTGTCTCTCTCTCTGCCTCCGTCTCTGAGTCTGTCTCTGCCTCTGTCTCCGTCTCTGTCTTTGTCCCTGTCTCTGTCCCTGTCCCTCTCCCTGCCACTGTCGCTGTCTCTGTCCCTGTCTCTTTCTATGCCTCTGTCTCTGTCTCTGTCTCCATCTCTGTCTCTGTCTCTGCCTCTATCTCCGTCTCCGTCTCCGTCGCTGTCTCTGCCTCTATCTCTGTCTCTGTCTCTGTCTCTGTCACTGCCTCTGTCTCTGTCTCTGTCTCTGTCTCTGTCGCTGTCTCTTCCTTTGTCTCTGTCACCGTCTCTGTCCCTGGCTCTGCCTCTGCCTCTGTCTCCGTCTCTATCTCTGTCTCTGTCTCTGTCTCTGCCTCTGTCTCTGCCCTGTCTCCATCTCTGTCTCTGTCGCTGTCTCTGCCTCTGTCCCAGTCCCTGCGTCTGTCTCCGTCTTTGTCTCCGTCTCTGTCTCTGTCTCTGTCTCTGTCTCTGTCCCTGTCCCTCTCCCTGTCACTGTCGCTGTCTCTGTCCCTGTCTCTTTCTATGCCTCTGTCTCTGTCTCTGCCTCCTTCTCTGTCTCTGTCTCTGTCTCCGTCTCTGTCTCTGTCTCTGTCTGTTTCTCTGTCTCTGTCTCTGTCTCTGTCTCTGTCTCTGTCCCTTCCTCTGTCTCTGTCTCCGTCTCTGTCCCTGGCTCTGTCTCTGCCTCTGTCTCCGTCTCTGTCTCTGTCTCTGCCTCCGTCTCTGTCTCTGTCTCCGTCAGTGTCTCTGTCTCTGTCTCTGGGCCTCTGCCTGTGCGTCTCTGCCTCTGTCTCTTTGTCTCCGTCTCTGCATCTCTGCCTCCGTGCCTATGTCTCTATGTTTCTGTCTCTGTCTCTGTCCCTGTCCCTGTCTCAGTCTGTGTCTTTGTCTCTGTCTCTGCCTCTGCCTCCGTCTCTGTGTCTGTCTCTGCCTCTGTCTCCGTCTCTGTCTCTGTCTCTGTGTCTCTGTCTCCGCATCTCTGTCTCTGTGTCTCCGTCTCTTTGTCTCTGTATCAGTTTCTCTGCCTCCGTGCCTATGTCTCTGTGTCTCTGTCTCTGTCTCTGTCTCTGTCACTGTCTCTGTCTCTGTAGCTGTCTCTCCCTCTGTCTCTGTCTCTGTCTCCGTCCCTGGCTCTGTCTCTGCCTTTGTCTCCGTCTCTATCTCTGTCTCTGTCTCTGTCTCTGTCGCTGTCTCTCCCTCTGTCTCCGTCTCTGTCTCCGTCCCTGGCTCTGTCTCTGCCTTTGTCTCCGTCTCTATCTCTGCCTCGGTCTTTGTCTCCGTCTCTGTCTCTGTCTCTGTCTCTGTCTCTGTCTCTGTCTCTGTCTCTGTCTCTGTCCCTGTCTCTGTCTCTATCTCTGTCGCTGTCTCTCCCTCTGTCTCTGTCTCTGTCTCTGTCCCTGCCTCTGTCTCTCCCTCTGTATCCGTCTCTGTCTCTGTCTCTGTCTCTATCTCCGTCTCTGTCTCTGTCTCTGGCTCTGTCTCTGTCTCTGCCTCTGTCTCCGTCTCTGTCTCTGTCTCCGTCTCCATCTCCATCTCTGTCTCTGTCTCTGTCTCTCTTTCTATCTCTGTCTCTGTTTCTGCCTCCGTCTCTGTCTCCGTCAGTGTCTCTGTCTCTGTCTCTGGGTCTCTGCCTGTGCGTCTCTGCCTCTGTCTCTTTGTCTCCGTCTCTGCATCTCTGCCTCCGTGCCTATGTCTCTATGTTTCTGTCTCTGTCTCTGTCCCTGTCCCTGTCTCAGTCTGTGTCTTTGTCTCTGTCTCTGCCTCTGCCTCCGTCTCTGTGTCTGTCTCTGCCTCTGTCTCCGTCTCTGTCTCTGTCTCTGTGTCTCTGTCTCCGCATCTCTGTCTCTGTGTTTCCGTCTCTTTGTCTCTGTATCAGTTTCTCTGCCTCCGTGCCTATGTCTCTGTGTCTCTGTCTCTGTCTCTGTCTCTGTCTCTGTCTCTGTCGCTGTCTCTCCCTCTGTCTCTGTCTCTGGGTCTCTGCCTGTGCGTCTCTGCCTCTGTCTCTTTGTCTCCGTCTCTGCATCTCTGCCTCCGTGCCTATGTCTCTATGTTTCTGTCTCTGTCTCTGTCCCTGTCCCTGTCTCAGTCTGTGTCTTTGTCTCTGTCTCTGCCTCTGCCTCCGTCTCTGTGTCTGTCTCTGCCTCTGTCTCCGTCTCTGTCTCTGTCTCTGTTTCTCTGTCTCCGCATCTCTGTCTCTGTGTCTCCGTCTCTTTGTCTCTGTATCAGTTTCTCTGCCTCCGTGCCTATGTCTCTGTGTCTCTGTCTCTGTCTCTGTCTCTGTCTCTGTCTCTGTCTCTGTCTGTGTCGCTGTCTCTCCTTCTGTCTCTGTCTCTGTCTCCGTCCCTGGCTCTGTCTCTGCCTTTGTCTCCGTCTCTATCTCTGCCTCGGTCTTTGTGTCCGTCTCTGTCTCTGTCTCTGTCTCTGTCTCTGTCTCTGTCTCTGTCTCTGTCTCTGTCTCTGTCTCTGTCTCTGTCTCTGTCTCTGTCTCTGTCTCTGTCTCTGTCTCTGTCTCTGTCTCTGTCTCTGTCTCTGTCTCTGTCTCTGTCTCTGTCTCTGTCTCTATCTCTGTCTCTGTCTCTGTCTTTGTCTCAGTCTCTGTCTCTGTCTCTGTCTCTGACTCTGACTCTGTCTCTGTCTCTGTCTCTGCCTCTGTCTCTGTCTCTGTCTCTGTCTGTGTCTCTCTGCCTCTGTCTCCTTGTATCTGTCTCTGCATCTCTGCATCCGTGCCTATGTCTCTATGTCTCTGTCTCTGTCTCTGTCTGTGTCTCTGTGTCTGTCTCCGCCTCTGTCTCCGTCTGTGTCTCTGTCTCTGTGTCTCTGTCTCTGCATCTCTGTCTCTGTGTCTCCGTCTCTGTGTTTCTGCCTCTGTCATTGTGTCTCGGTCTCTGTGAAATTCTCTGTCTCTGTCTCTGTGTCCCTGTCTCTGGGTCTCTATCTGAGTGTCTCTGCCTCTGTCTCTTTGTCTCTGTATCAGTTTCTCTGCCTCCGTGCCTATGTCTCTGTGTCTCTGTCTCTGTCTCTGTCTCTGTCTCTGTCTCTGTCTCTGTCTCTGTCTCTGTCGCTGTCTCTCCCTCTGTCTCTGTCTCTGTCTCCGTCCCTGGCTCTGTCTCTGCCTTTGTCTCCGTCTCTATCTCTGCCTCGGTCTTTGTCTCCGTCTCTGTCTCTGTCTCTGTCTCTGTCTCTGTCTCTGTCTCTGTCTCTGCCTCTGTCTCTGTCTCTGTCCCTGTCTCTGTCTCTATCTCTGTCGCTGTCTCTCCCTCTGTCTCTGTCTCTGTCTCTGTCCCTGCCTCTGTCTCTCCCTCTGTCTCTCCCTCTGTCTCCGTCTCTGTCTCTGTCTCTATCTCCGTCTCTGTCTCTGTCTCTGGCTCTGTCTCTGTCTCTGCCTCTGTCTCCGTCTCTGTCTCTGTCTCCGTCTCCATCTCCATCTGTGTCTCTGTCTCTGTCTCTCTTTCTATCTCTGTCTCTGTCTCTGCCTCCGTCTCTGTCTCTGTCTCTGGGTCTCTGCCTGTGCGTCTCTGCCTCTGTCTCTTTGTCTCCGTCCCGGCATCTCTGCCTCCGTGCCTATGTCTCTATGTTTCTGTCTCTGTCTCTGTCCCTGTCCCTGTCTCAGTCTGTGTCTTTGTCTCTGTCTCTGCCTCTGCCTCCGTCTCTGTGTCTGTCTCTGCCTCTGTCTCCGTCTCTGTCTCTGTCTCTGTGTCTCTGTCTCCGCATCTCTGTCTCTGTGTCTCCGTCTCTTTGTCTCTGTATCAGTTTCTCTGCCTCCGTGCCTATGTCTCTGTGTCTCTGTCTCTGTCTCTGTCTCTGTCTCTGTCTCTGTCTCTGTCTCTGTCTCTGTCGCTGTCTCTCCCTCTGTCTCTGTCTCTGTCTCCGTCCCTGGCTCTGTCTCTGCCTTTGTCTCCGTCTCTATCTCTGCCTCGGTCTTTGTCCCCGTCTCTGTCTCTGTCTCTGTCTCTGTCTCTGTCTCTGTCTCTGTCTCTGTCTCTGTCTCTGTCTCTGTCTCTGTCTCTGTCTCTGTCTCTGTCTCTGTCTCTGTCTCTGTCTCTATCTCTGTCTCTGTATCTGTCTTTGTCTCAGTCTCTGTCTCTGTCTCTGTCTCTGACTCTGACTGTGTCTCTGTCTCTGTCTCTGTCTCTGCCTCTGTCTCTGTCTCTGTCTCTGTCTGTGTCTCTCTGCCTCTGTCTCCTTGTATCTGTCTCTGCATCTCTGCATCCGTGCCTATGTCTCTATGTCTCTGTCTCTGTCTCTGTCTGTGTCTCTGTGTCTGTCTCTGCCTCTGTCTCCGTCTGTGTCTCTGTCTCTGTGTCTCTGTCTCTGCATCTCTGTCTCGGTGTCTCCGTCTCTGTGTTTCTGCCTCTGTCATTGTGTCTCGGTCTCTGTGAAATTCTCTGTCTCTGTCTCTGTGTCCCTGTCTCTGGGTCTCCATCTGAGTGTCTCTGCCTCTGTCTCTTTGTCTCTGTATCAGTTTCTCTGCCTCCGTGCCTATGTCTCTGTGTCTCTGTCTCTGTCTCTTTCTCTGTCTCTGTCTCTGTCTCTGTCGCTGTCTCTCCCTCTGTCTCTGTCTCTGTCTCCGTCCCTGGCTCTGTCTCTGCCTTTGTCTCCGTCTCTATCTCTGCCTCGGTCTTTGTCTCCGTCTCTGTCTCTGTCTCTGTCTCTGTCTCTGTCTCTGTCTCTGTCTCTGTCTCTGTCTCTGTCTCTGTCTCTGTCTCTGTCCCTGTCTCTGTCTCTATCTCTGTCGCTGTCTCTCCCTCTGTCTCTGTCTCTGTCTCTGTCCCTGCCTCTGTCTCTCCCTCTGTATCCGTCTCTGTCTCTGTCTCTGTCTCTATCTCCGTCTCTGTCTCTGTCTCTGGCTCTGTCTCTGTCTCTGCCTCTGTCTCCGTCTCTGTCTCTGTCTCCGTCTCCATCTCCATCTCTGTCTCTGTCTCTGTCTCTCTTTCTATCTCTGTCTCTGTCTCTGCCTCCGTCTCTGTCTCCGTCAGTGTCTCTGTCTCTGTCTCTGGGTCTCTGCCAATGCGTCTCTGCCTCTGTCTCTTTGTCTCCGTCTCTGCATCTCTGCCTCCGTGCCTATGTCTCTATGTTTCTGTCTCTGTCTCTGTCCCTGTCCCTGTCTCAGTCTGTGTCTTTGTCTCTGTATCTGCCTCTGCCTCCGTCTCTGTGTCTGTCTCTGCCTCTGTCTCCGTCTCTGTCTCTGTCTCTGTGTCTCTGTCTCCGCATCTCTGTCTCTGTGTCTCCGTCTCTTTGTCTCTGTATCAGTTTCTCTGCCTCCGTGCCTATGTCTCTGTGTCTCTGTCTCTGTCTCTGTCTCTGTCTCTGTCTCTGTCTCTGTCTCTGTCTCTGTCTCTGTCTCTGTCTCTGTCTCTGTCTCTGTCTCTGTCTCTGTCTCTGTCTCTGTCTCTGTCTCTGTCTCTGCCTCTGTCTCTGTCTCTGTCTCTATCTCTGTCTCTGTCTCTGTCTTTGTCTCAGTCTCTGTCTCTGTCTCTGTCTCTGACTCTGACTCTGTCTCGATCTCTGTCTCTGCCTCTGTCTCTGTCTCTGTCTCTGTCTGTGTCTCTCTGCCTCTGTCTCCTTGTATCTGTCTCTGCATATCTGCATCCGTGCCTATGTCTCTATGTCTCTGTCTCTGTCTCTGTCTGTGTCTCTGTGTCTGTCTCTGCCTCTGTCTCCGTCTGTGTCTCTGTCTCTGTGTCTCTGTCTCTGCATCTCTGTCTCTGTGTCTCCGTCTCTGTGTTTCTGCCTCTGTCATTGTGTCTCGGTCTCTGTCTCTGTGTCCCTGTCTCTGGGTCTCTATCTGAGTGTCTCTGCCTCTGTCTCTTTGTCTCTGTATCAGTTTCTCTGCCTCCGTGCCTATGTCTCTGTGTCTCTGTCTCTGTCTCTGTCTCTGTCTCTGTCTCTGTCTCTGTCTCTGTCGCTGTCTCTCCCTCTGTCTCTGTCTCTGTCTCCGTCCCTGGCTCTGTCTCTGCCTTTGTCTCCGTCTCTATCTCTGCCTCGGTCTTTGTCTCCGTCTCTGTCTCTGTCTCTGTCTCTGTCTCTGTCTCTGTCTCTGTCTCTGTCTCTGTCTCTGTCTCTGTCTCTGTCTCTGTCTCTGTCTCTGTCGCTGTCTCTCCCTCTGTCTCTGTCTCTGTCTCCGTCCCTGGCTCTGTCTCTGCCTTTGTCTCCGTCTGTATCTCTGCCTCGGTCTTTGTCTCCGTCTCTGTCTCTGTCTCTGTCTCTGTCTCTGTCTCTGTCTCTGTCTCTGTCTCTGTCTCTGTCTCTGTCTCTGTCCCTGTCTCTGTCTCTATCTCTGTCGCTGTCTCTCCCTCTGTCTCTGTCTCTGTCTCTGTCCCTGCCTCTGTCTCTCCCTCTGTCTCCGTCTCTGTCTCTGTCTCTGTCTCTATCTCCGTCTCTGTCTCTGGCTCTGGCTCTGTCTCTGTCTCTGCCTCTGTCTCCGTCTCTGTCTCTGTCTCCGTCTCCATCTCCATCTCTGTCTCTGTCTCTGTCTCTCTTTCTATCTCTGTCTCTGTCTCTGCCTCCGTCTCTGTCTCAGTCAGTGTCTCTGTCTCTGTCTCTGGGTCTCTGCCTGTGCGTCTCTGCCTCTGTCTCTTTGTCTCCGTCTCTGCATCTCTGCCTCCGTGCCTATGTCTCTATGTTTCTGTCTCTGTCTCTGTCCCTGTCCCTGTCTCAGTCTGTGTCTTTGTCTCTGTCTCTGCCTCTGCCTCCGTCTCTGTGTCTGTCTCTGCCTCTGTCTCCGTCTCTGTCTCTGTCTCTGTGTCTCTGTCTCCGCATCTCTGTCTCTGCCTCTGTCTCTTTGTCTCTGTATCAGTTTCTCTGCCTCCGTGCCTATGTCTCTGTGCCTCTGTCTCTGTCTCTGTCTCTGTCTCTGTCTCTGTCTCTGTCGCTGTCTCTCCCTCTCTCTCTGTCTCTGTCTCCGTCCCTGGCTCTGTCTCTGCCTTTGTCTCCGTCTCTATCTCAGCCTCGGTCTTTGTCTCCGTCTCTGTCTCTGTCTCTGTCTCTGTCTCTGTCTCTGTCTCTGTCTCTGTCTCTGTCTCTGTCTCTGTCTCTGTCTCTGTCTCTGTCTCTGTCTCTGTCTCTGTCTCTGTCTCTGTCTCTGTCTCTGTCTCTGTCTCTGTCTCTGTCTCTGTCTCTGTCTCTGTCTCTGTCTCTGTCTCTGTCCCTGTCTCTGTCTCTATCTCTGTCGCTGTCTCTCCCTCTGTCTCTGTCTCTGTCTCTGTCCCTGCCTCTGTCTCTCCCTCTGTCTCCGTCTCTGTCTCTGTCTCTGTCTCTATCTCCGTCTCTGTCTCTGTCTCTGGCTCTGTCTCTGTCTCTGCCTCTGTCTCCGTCTCTGTCTCTGTCTCCGTCTCCATCTCCATCTCTGTCTCTGTCTCTGTCTCTCTTTCTATCTCTGTCTCTGTCTCTGCCTCCGTCTCTGTCTCCGTCAGTGTCTCTGTCTCTGTCTCTGGGTCTCTGCCTGTGCGTCTCTGCCTCTGTCTCTTTGTCTCCGTCTCTGCATCTCTGCCTCCGTGCCTATGTCTCTATGTTTCTGTCTCTGTCTCTGTCTCTATCTCTGTCTCTGTCTCTGTCTCTGTCTCTGTCTTTGTCTCTGTCTCTGTCTCTGTCTCTGTCTCTGTCTCTGTCTCTGTCTCTGTGTCTGTCTCTGTCTCTGTCTCTGTCTCTGTCTCTGTCTCTGTCTCTGTCTCTGTCTCTGCCTCCGTCTCTATCTCTGTCTCTGTTTCTGTCTCTGCCTCTGTCTCTGCCCTGTCTCTATCTCTGTCTCTGTCGCTGTCTCTGCCTCTGTCTCAGTCCCTGCGTCTGTCTCCGTCTTTGTCTCCGTCTCTGTCTCTGTCTCTGTCTCTGTCTCTGTCTCTGTCTCCGCCTCTGTCGCTGTCTCTCCCTCTGTCTCTGTCTCTGTCCCTGTCTCTGTCTCTGCCTCTGTCTCTGTCTCTGTCTCTGCCTCTGTCTCTACCTCTGTCTCTGTCTCTGTCTCTGTCTGTGTCTCTGTCTCAGTCTCTGTCTCTGTCTCCGTCTCTGTCTCTGTCTCTGTCTCTGCCTCTGTCTCTGTCTCCGTCTTTGTCCCCGTCTCTGTCTCTGTCTCTGTCTCTGTCTCTGTCTCTGTCTCTGTCTCTGCCTCTGCCGCTGTCTCTGTCTCTGTCACAGTCTCTGTCTCTGTCTCCGTCTCTGTCTCTGTCTCTGTCTCTGCCTCTGTCTCTGTCCCCGTATCTGTCTCTGCCTCTGTGTATCTGTCTCTGCATCGCTGTCTCTGTGTCTACGTCTCTGTGCATCTGTCTCTGCCTCTGTCTCTGCCCTGTCTCTATCTCTGTCTCTGTCGCTGTCTCTGCCTCTGTCTCAGTCCCTGCGTCTGTCTCCGTCTTTGTCTCCGTCTCTGTCTCTGTCTCTGTCTCTGTCTCTGTCTCCGCCTCTGTCGCTGTCTCTCCCTCTGTCTCTGTCTCTGTCCCTGTCTCTGTCTCTGCCCCTGTCTCTGTCTCTGTCTCTGCCTATGTCTCTACCTCTGTCTCTGTCTCTGTCTCTGTCTGTGTCTCTGTCTCAGTCTCTGTCTCTGTCTCCGTCTCTGTCTCTGTCTCTGTCTCTGTCTCTGTCTCTGCCTCTGTCTCTGTCTCCGTCTTTGTCTCCGTCTCTGTCTCTGTCTCTGTCTCTGTCTCTGTCTCTGTCTCTGTCTCTGCCTCTGCCGCTGTCTCTGTCTCTGTCACAGTCTCTGTCTCTGTCTCCGTCTCTGTCTCTGTCTCTGTCTCTGTCTCTGTCTCTGTCTCTGTCTCTGTCTCTGTCTCTGTCTCTGCCTCTGCCTCTGCCTCCGTCTCTGTGTCTGTCTCTGCCTCTGTCTCCGTCTCTGCCTCTGTCCCTGTGTCTCTGTCTCCGCATCTCTGTCTCTGTGTCTCCGTCTCTTTGTCTCTGTATCAGTTTCTCTGCCTCCGTGCCTATGTCTCTGTGTCTCTGTCTCTGTCTCTGTCTCTGTCTCTGTCTCTGTCTCTGTCGCTGTCTCTCCCTCTGTCTCTGTCTCTGGGTCTCTGCCTGTGCGTCTCTGCCTCTGTCTCTTTGTCTCCGTCTCTGCATCTCTGCCTCCGTGCCTATGTCTCTATGTTTCTGTCTCTGTCTCTGTCCCTGTCCCTGTCTCAGTCTGTGTCTTTGTCTCTGTCTCTGCCTCTGCCTCCGTCTCTGTGTCTGTCTCTGCCTCTGTCTCCGTCTCTGTCTCTGTCTCTGTGTCTCTGTCTCCGCATCTCTGTCTCTGTGTCTCCGTCTCTTTGCCGCTGTATCAGTTTCTCTGCCTCCGTGCCTATGTCTCTGTGTCTCTGTCTCTGTCTCTGTCTCTGTCTCTGTCTCTGTCTCTGTCTCTGTCGCTGTCTCTCCCTCTGTCTCTGTCTCTGTCTCCGTCCCTGGCTCTGTCTCTGCCTTTGTCTCCGTCTCTATCTCTGCCTCGGTCTTTGTCTCTGTCTCTGTCTTTGTCTCAGTCTCTGTCTCTGCCTCTGTCTCTGACTCTGACTCTGTCTCTGTCTCTGTCTCTGTCTCTGTCTCTGCCTCTGTCTCTGTCTCTGTCTCTGTCTGTGTCTCTCTGCCTCTGTCTCCTTGTATCTGTCTCTGCATCTCTGCATCCGTGCCTATGTCTCTATGTCTCTGTCTCTGTCTCTGCCTGTGTCTCTGTGTCTGTCTCTGCCTCTGTCTCCGTCTGTGTCTCTGTCTCTGTGTCTCTGTCTCTGCATCTCTGTCTCTGTGTCTCCGTCTCTGTGTTTCTGCCTCTGTCATTGTGTCTCGGTCTCTGTGAAATTCTCTGTCTCTGTCTCTGTGTCCCTGTCTCTGGGTCTCTATCTGAGTGTCTCTGCCTCTGTCTCTTTGTCTCTGTATCAGTTTCTCTGCCTCCGTGCCTATGTCTCTGTGTCTCTGTCTCTGTCTCTGTCTCTGTCTCTGTCTCTGTCTCTGTCTCTGTCGCTGTCTCTCCCTCTGTCTCTGTCTCTGTCTCCGTCCCTGGCTCTGTCTCTGCCTTTGTCTCCGTCTCTATCTCTGCCTCGGTCTTTGTCTCCGTCTCTGTCTCTGTCTCTGTCTCTGTCTCTGTCTCTGTCTCTGTCTCTGTCTCTGTCTCTGTCTCTGTCTCTGTCTCTGTCTCTGTCTCTGTCTCTGTCTCTGTCTCTGTCCCTGTCTCTGTCTCTATCTCTGTCGCTGTCTCTCCCTCTGTCTCTGTCTCTGTCTCTGTCCCTGCCTCTGTCTCTCCCTCTGTCTCCGTCTCTGTCTCTGTCTCTGTCTCTATCTCCGTCTCTGTCTCTGTCTCTGGCTCTGTCTCTGTCTCTGCCTCTGTCTCCGTCTCTGTCTCTGTCTCCGTCTCCATCTCCATCTCTGTCTCTGTCTCTGTCTCTCTTTCTATCTCTGTCTCTGTCTCTGCCTCCGTCTCTGTCTCCGTCAGTGTCTCTGTCTCTGTCTCTGGGTCTCTGCCTGTGCGTCTCTGCCTCTGTCTCTTTGTCTCCGTCTCTGCATCTCTGCCTCCGTGCCTATGTCTCTATGTTTCTGTCTCTGTCTCTGTCTCTGTCTCTGTCTCTGTCTCTGTCTCTGTCTCTGTCTTTGTCTCTGTCTCTGTCTCTGTCTCTGTCTCTGTCTCCGTCTCTGTCTCTGTCTCTGTCTCTGTCTCTGTCTCTGTCTCCGCCTCTGTCGCTGTCTCTCCCTCTGTCTCTGTCTCTGTCCCTGTCTCTGTCTCTGCCTCTGTCTCTGTCTCTGTCTCTGCCTCTGTCTCTACCTCTGTCTCTGTCTCTGTCTCTGTCTGTGTCTCTGTCTCAGTCTCTGTCTCTGTCTCCGTCTCTGTCTCTGTCTCTGTCTCTGCCTCTGTCTCTGTCTCCGTCTTTGTCTCCGTCTCTGTCTCTGTCTCTGTCTCTGTCTCTGTCTCTGTCTCTGTCTCTGTCTCTGCCTCTGCCGCTGTCTCTGTCTCTGTCACAGTCTCTGTCTCTGTCTCCGTCTCTGTCTCTGTCTCTGTCTCTGCCTCTGTCTCTGTCCCCGTATCTGTCTCTGCCTCCGTCTCTGTCTCCGTCAGTGTCTCTGTCTCTGTCTCTGGGTCTCTGTCTATGTCTCTGTCTCTGTCTCTGTCTCTGTCTCTGTCTCTGTCTCCGCCTCTGTCGCTGTCTCTCCCTCTGTCTCTGTCTCTGTCCCTGTCTCTGTCTCTGCCTCTGTCTCTGTCTCTGTCTCTGCCTCTGTCTCTACCTCTGTTTCTGTCTCTGTCTCTGTCTCTGTCTGTGTCTCTGTCTCTGTCTCTGTCTCAGTCTCTGTCTCTGTCTCCATCTCTGTCTCTGTCTCTGTCTCTGCCTCTGTCTCTGTCTCCGTCTTTGTCTCCGTCTCTGTCTCTGTCTCTGTCTCTGTCTCTGTCTCTGTCTCTGCCTCTGCCGCTGTCTCTGTCTCTGTCACAGTCTCTGTCTCTGTCTCCGTCTCTGTCTCTGTCTCTGTCTCTGCCTCTGTCTCTGTCCCCGTATCTGTCTCTGCCTCTGTGTATCTGTCTCTGCATCGCTGTCTCTGTGTCTACGTCTCTGTGCATGTGTCTCTGCGTCTCTGTCTCTGTCTCTGTCTCTGTCTCTGTCTCTGTGTCTGTCTCTGTCTCTGTCTCTGTCTCTGTCTCTGTCTCTGTCTCTGTCTCTGCCTCCGTCTCTATCTCTGTCTCTGTTTCTGTCTCTGCCTCTGTCTCTGCCCTGTCTCTATCTCTGTCTCTGTCGCTGTCTCTGCCTCTGTCTCAGTCCCTGCGTCTGTCTCCGTCTTTGTCTCCGTCTCTGTCTCTGTCTCTGTCTCTGTCTCTGTCTCTGTCTCCGCCTCTGTCGCTGTCTCTCCCTCTGTCTCTGTCTCTGTCCCTGTCTCTGTCTCTGCCTCTGTCTCTGTCTCTGTCTCTGCCTCTGTCTCTACCTCTGCCTCTGTCTCTATCTCTGTCTCCGTCAGTGTCTCTGTCTCTGTCTCTGGGTCTCTGCCTGTGCGTCTCTGCCTCTGTCTCTTTGTCTCTGTCTCTGCATCTCTGCCTCCGTGCCTATGCCTCTATGTTTCTGTCTCTGTCTCTGTCCCTATCGCTGTCTCAGTCTCTGTCTTTGTCTCTGTCTCTGCCTCTGCCTCCGTCTCTGCGTCTGTCTCTGCCTCTGTCTCCGTCTTTGTCTCTGTCTCTGTGTCTCTGTCTCCGCATCTCTGTCTCTGTGTCTCCGTCTCTGGGTCTCTGCCTCTGACATTGTGTTTCGGTCTCTGTGAATCTCTCTGTTTCTGTCTCTGTGTCTCTGTCCCTGGGTCTCTGTCTGAGTGTCTCTGCCTCTGTCTCTTTGTCTCTGTCTCTGTCTCTGTCTCTGTCTCTGTCTCTGTCTCTGTCTCTGTCTCTGTCTCTGTGTATCTGTCTCTGCATCGCTGTCACTGTGTCTACGTCTCTGTGCATCTGTCTCTGCGTCTCTGTCTCTGTCTCTGTCTCTGTCTCTGTCTCTGTCTCTGTCTCTGTCTCTGTCTCTGTCTCTGTCTCTGTCTCTGACTCTGTCTCTGTCTCTGTCTCTGTCTCTGTCTCTGTCTCTGTCTCTGTCTTTGTCTCTGTCTCTGTCTCTGTCTCTGTCTCTGTGTCTGTCTCTGTCTCTGTCTCTGTCTCTGTCTCTGTCTCTGCCTCCGTCTCTATCTCTGTCTCTGTTTCTGTCTCTGCCTCTGTCTCTGCCCTGTCTCTATCTCTGTCTCTGTCGCTGTCTCTGCCTCTGTCTCATTCCCTGCGTCTGTCTCCGTCTTTGTCTCCGTCTCTGTCTCTGTCTCTGTCTCTGTCTCTGTCTCTGTCTCCGCCTCTGTCGCTGTCTCTCCCTCTGCCTCTGTCTCTGTCTCTGTCTCTGTCTCTGCCTCTGTCTCTGTCTCTGTCTCTGCCCCTGTCTCTACCTCTGTCTCTGTCTCTGTCTCTGTCTGTGTCTCTGTCTCAGTCTCTGTCTCTGTCTCCGTCTCTGTCTCTGTCTCTGTCTCTGCCTCTGTCTCTGTCTCCGTCTTTGTCTCCGTCTCTGTCTCTGTCTCTGTCTCTGTCTCTGTCTCTGTCTCTGTCTCTGCCTCTGCCGCTGTCTCTGTCTCTGTCACAGTCTCTGTCTCTGTCTCCGTCTCTGTCTCTGTCTCTGTCTCTGCCTCTGTCTCTGTCCCCGTATCTGTCTCTGTCTCTGTTTCTGTCTCTGTCTCTGTCTCTCTCTCTGTCTCTGTCTCTGTCTCTGTCTCAGACTCTGCCTCCGTCTCTGTGTTTGTCTCTGCCTCTGTCTCCGTCTCTGTCTCTGTCTCCGTCTCCGTCTCCGTCTCCATCTCTGTCTCTGTCTCTGCCTCACTTTCTATCTCTGTCTCTGTTTCTGCCTCCGTCTCTGTCTCCGTCAGTGTCTCTGTCTCTGTCTCTGGGTCTCTGTCTATGTGTCTCTGCCTCTATCTCTTTGTCTCTGTCTCTGCATCTCTGCCTCCGTGCCTATGTCTCTATCTTTCTGTCTCTGTCTTTGTCGCTGTCTCCGTCTCTGTCTCTGTCACTGCCTCTGTCTCTGTCTCTGTCTCTGTCGCTGTCTCTTCCTCTGTCTCTGTCACCGTCTCTGTCCCTGGCTCTGTCTCTGCCTCTGTCTCCGTCTCTATCTCTGTCTCTGTCTCTGTCTCTGCCTCTGTATCTGCCCTGTCTCTATCTCTGTCTCTGTCGCTGTCTCTGGCTCTGTCCCAGTCCCTGCGTCTGTCTCCGTCTTTGTCTCCGTCTCTGTCTCTGTCTCTGTCTCTGTCTCTGTCTCTGTCTCTGTCCCTGTCCCTCTCCCTGTCACTGTCGCTGTCTCTGTCCCTGTCTCTTTCTATGCCTCTGTCTCTGTCTCTGTCTTCTTCTCTGTCTCTGTCTCTGTCTCCGTCTCTGTCTCTGTCTCTGTCTGTTTCTCTGTCTCTGTCTCTGCCTCTGTCTCTGTCCCTTCCTCTGTCTCTGTCTCCGTCTCTGTCCCTGGCTCTGTCTCTGACTCTGTCTCCGTCTCTGTCTCTGTCTCTGCCTCCGTATCTGTCTCTGTCTCTGTCTCTGTTTCTGTCTCAGTCTCTGTCTCTGTCTCTGTCTCTGTCTCTGCCTCCGTCTCTGTGTCTTTCTCTGCCTCTGTCTGCGTCTCTGTCTCTGTCTCCGTCTCTGTCTCCGCCTCCGTCTCTGTGTCTGTCGCTGCCCCTGTCTCCGTCTCTGTCTCTGTCTCTGTCTCTGTGTCCCTGTCTCTGCATCTCTGTCTCTGTGTCTCCGTCTCTGTGTCTCTGCCTCTGTCATTGTGTCTCGGTCCCTGTAAATCTCTCCGTCTCTGCCTCTGTCTCTGTCTGTGTCTCTGTCTCTGCCTCTGCCTCTGTCCCTGTCCCTCTCCCTGGCCCTGTCGCTGTCTCTGTCTCTGTCTCTGTCTATGCATCTGTCTCTGTCTCTGTCTCTGTCTCCGTCTCTGTCTCTGTCTCTGTCTGCGTCTCTGTCTTTGTGTATCTGTCTCTGCATCGCTGTCTCTGTGTCTATGTCTCTGTGCATCTGTCTTTGTGTCCCTGTCTCTGTCCCTGTGTCTGCATATCTGTCTCTCTGTCTCTGTGTCTCTGTCTCTGTGTTACTGTCCCTGCGTCTCTGTCTCTGTGTTTGTGTCGCTGTCTCTGCATGTCTGTCTCTGTGTCTCCGTCTCTGTGTCTCTGCCTCTGTCATTGTGTGGCGGTCTCTGTGAATCTCTCTGTCTCTGTCTCTGTGTCTCTGTCTCGGGGTCTCTGTCTGAGTGTCTCTGCCTCTGTCTCTTTGTCTCTGTATCAGGTTCTCTGCCTCCGTGCCTATGTCTCTGTGTCTCTGTCTCTGTCTCTGTCTCTGTCCCTGTCTCTGTCTCTGTCTCTGTCTCTGTCTCTGTCTCAGTCTCTGTCTCTGTCTCCGTCTCTGTCTCTGTCTCTGTCTCTGCCTCTGTCTCTGTCTCTGTCTCTGTCTCCGTCAGTGTCTCTGCCTCTGTCTCTGTCTCTGTCTTTGTCTCTGACTCTGTCTCTGTCTCTGTCTCTGCCTCTGCCTCTGTCTCTGTCTCTTTCTCTGCCTCTGTCTCTGACTCTGTCTCTGTCTCTGTCTCTGTCTCTGTCTCTGTCTCTATCTCTGTCGCTGTCTCTCCCTCTGTCTCTGTCTCTGTCTCTGTCCCTGCCTCTGTCTCTGCCTCTGTCTCCGTCTCTGTCTCTGCCTCTGTCTCTATCTCCGTCTCTGTCTCTGTCTCTGGCTCTGTCGCTGTCTCTACCTCTGTCTCCGTCTCTGTCTCTGTCTCCGTCTCCATCTCCATCTCTGTCTCTGTCTCTGTCTCTCTTTCTATCTCTGTCTCTGTCTCTGCCTCCGTCTCTGTCTCCGTCAGTGTCTCTGTCTCTGTCTCTGGGACTCTGCCTGTGCGTCTCTGCCTCTGTCTCTTTGTCTCTGTATCAGGTTCTCTGACCCGTGCCTATGTCTCTGTGTCTCTGTCTCTGTCTCTGTCTCTGTCTCTGTCTCTGTCTCTGTCTCTGTCTCTGTCTCTGTCTCTGTCTCTGTCTCTGTCTCTATCTCAGTCTCTGTCTCTGTCTCCGTCTCTGTCTCTGTCTCTGTCTCTGCCTCTGTCTCTGTCTCTGTCTCTGTCTATGTGTCTCTGTCTCCGCATCTCTGTCTCTGTGTCTCCGTCTCTGCGTCTCTGCCTCTGACATTGTGTTTCGGTCTCTGTGAATCTCTCTGTTTCTGTCTCTGTGTCTCTGTCCCTGGGTCTCTGTCTGAGTGTCTCTGCCTCTGTCTCTTTGTCTCTGTATCAGTTTCTCTGCCTCCGTGCCTATGTCTCTGTGTCTCTGTCTCTGTCTCTGTCTCTGCCTCTGTCTCCGTCTCTATCTCTGTCTCGGTCTTTGTCTCCGTCTCTGTCTCTGTCTCTGTCTCTGTCTCTGTCTCTGTCTCTGTCTCTGTGTATCTGTCTCTGCATCGCTGTCTCTGTGTCTACGTCTCTGTGCATCTGTCTCTGCGTCTCTGTCTCTGTCTCTGTCTCTGTCTCTGTCGCTGTCTCTCCCTCTGTCTCTCTCTCTGTCTCCGTCCCTGGCTCTGTCTCTGCCTTTGTCTCCGTCTCTATCTCTGCCTCGGTCTTTGTCTCCGTCTCTGTCTCTGTCTCTGTCTCTGTCTCTGTCTCTGTCTCTGTCTCTGTCTCTGTCTCTGTCTATGTCTCTGTCTCTGTCTCTGTCTCTATCTCTGTCGCTGTCTCTCCCTCTGTCTCTGTCTCTGTCTCTGTCCCTGCCTCTGTCTCTGCCTCTGTCTCCGTCTCTGTCTCTGTCTCTGTCTCTATCTCCGTCTCTGTCTCTGTCTCTGGCTCTGTCTCTGTCTCTGCCTCTGTCTCCGTCTCTGTCTCTGTCTCCGTCTCCATTTCCATCTCTGTCTCTGTCTCTGTCTCTCTTTCTATCTCTGTCTCTGTCTCTGCCTCCGTCTCTGTCTCCGTCAGTGTCTCTGTCTCTGTCTCTGGGTCTCTGCCTGTGCGTCTCTGCCTCTGTCTCTTTGTCTCTGTCTCTGCATCTCTGCCTCCGTGCCTATGTCTCTATGTTTCTGTCTCTGTCTCTGTCCCTATCGCTGTCTCAGTCTCTGTCTTTGTCTCTGTCTCTGCCTCTGCCTCCGTCTCTGCGTCTGTCTCTGCCTCTGTCTCCGTCTTTGTCTCTGTCTCTGTGTCTCTGTCTCCGCATCTCTGTCTCTGTGTCTCCGTCTCTGCGTCTCTGCCTCTGACATTGTGTTTCGGTCTCTGTGAATCTCTCTGTTTCTGTCTCTGTGTCTCTGTCTCTGGGTCTCTGTCTGAGTGTCTCTGCCTCTGTCTCTTTGTCTCTGTATCAGTTTCTCTGCCTCCGTGCCTATGTCTCTGTGTCTCTGTCTCTGTCTCTGTCTCTGCCTCTGTCTCCGTCTCTATCTCTGTCTCTGTCTCTGTCTCTGCCTCTGTATCTGCCCTGTCTCTATCTCTGTCTCTGTCGCTGTCTCTGGCTCTGTCCCAGTCCCTGCGTCTGTCTCCGTCTTTGTCTCCGTCTCTGTCTCTGTCTCTGTCTCTGTCTCTGTCTCTGTCTCTGTCCCTGTCCCTCTCCCTGTCACTGTCGCTGTCTCTGTCCCTGTCTCTTTCTATGCCTCTGTCTCTGTCTCTGTCTTCTTCTCTGTCTCTGTCTCTGTCTCCGTCTCCGTCTCTGTCTCTGTCTGTTTCTCTGTCTCTGTCTCTGCCTCTGTCTCTGTCCCTTCCTCTGTCTCTGTCTCCGTCTCTGTCCCTGGCTCTGTCTCTGACTCTGTCTCCGTCTCTGTCTCTGTCTCTGCCTCCGTATCTGTCTCTGTCTCTGTCTCTGTTTCTGTCTCAGTCTCTGTCTCTGTCTCTGTCTCTGTCTCTGCCTCCGTCTCTGTGTCTTTCTCTGCCTCTGTCTGCGTCTCTGTCTCTGTCTCCGTCTCTGTCTCCGCCTCCGTCTCTGTGTCTGTCGCTGCCCCTGTCTCCGTCTCTGTCTCTGTCTCTGTCTCTGTGTCCCTGTCTCTGCATCTCTGTCTCTGTGTCTCCGTCTCTGTGTCTCTGCCTCTGTCATTGTGTCTCGGTCCCTGTAAATCTCTCCGTCTCTGTCTCTGTCTCTGTCTGTGTCTCTGTCTCTGCCTCTGCCTCTGTCCCTGTCCCTCTCCCTGGCCCTGTCGCTGTCTCTGTCTCTGTCTCTGTCTATGCATCTGTCTCTGTCTCTGTCTCTGTCTCCGTCTCTGTCTCTGTCTCTGTCTGCGTCTCTGTCTTTGTGTATCTGTCTCTGCATCGCTGTCTCTGTGTCTATGTCTCTGTGCATCTGTCTTTGTGTCCCTGTCTCTTTCCCTGTGTCTGCATATCTGTCTCTCTGTCTCTGTGTCTCTGTCTCTGTGTCACTGTCCCTGCGTCTCTGTCTCTGTGTTTGTGTCGCTGTCTCTGCATGTCTGTCTCTGTGTCTCCGTCTCTGTGTCTCTGCCTCTGTCATTGTGTGGCGGTCTCTGTGAATCTCTCTGTCTCTGTCTCTGTGTCTCTGTCTCGGGGTCTCTGTCTGAGTGTCTCTGCCTCTGTCTCTTTGTCTCTGTATCAGGTTCTCTGCCTCCGTGCCTATGTCTCTGTGTCTCTGTCTCTGTCTCTGTCTCTGTCCCTGTCTCTGTCTCTGTCTCTGTCTCTGTCTCAGTCTCTGTCTCTGTCTCCGTCTCTGTCTCTGTCTCTGTCTCTGCCTCTGTCTCTGTCTCTGTCTCTGTCTCCGTCAGTGTCTCTGCCTCTGTCTCTGTCTCTGTCTTTGTCTCTGACTCTGTCTCTGTCTCTGTCTCTGCCTCTGCCTCTGTCTCTGTCTCTTTCTCTGCCTCTGTCTCTGACTCTGTCTCTGTCTCTGTCTCTGTCTCTGTCTCTGTCTCTATCTCTGTCGCTGTCTCTCCCTCTGTCTCTGTCTCTGTCTCTGTCCCTGCCTCTGTCTCTGCCTCTGTCTCCGTCTCTGTCTCTGCCTCTGTCTCTATCTCCGTCTCTGTCTCTGTCTCTGGCTCTGTCGCTGTCTCTACCTCTGTCTCCGTCTCTGTCTCTGTCTCCGTCTCCATCTCCATCTCTGTCTCTGTCTCTGTCTCTCTTTCTATCTCTGTCTCTGTCTCTGCCTCCGTCTCTGTCTCCGTCAGTGTCTCTGTCTCTGTCTCTGGGACTCTGCCTGTGCGTCTCTGCCTCTGTCTCTTTGTCTCTGTATCAGGTTCTCTGCCCCCGTGCCTATGTCTCTGTGTCTCTGTCTCTGTCTCTGTCTCTGTCTCTGTCTCTGTCTCTGTCTCTGTCTCTGTCTCTGTCTCTGTCTCTATCTCAGTCTCTGTCTCTGTCTCCGTCTCTGTCTCTGTCTCTGTCTCTGCCTCTGTCTCTGTCTCTGTCTCTGTCTATGTGTCTCTGTCTCCGCATCTCTGTCTCTGTGTCTCCGTCTCTGCGTCTCTGCCTCTGACATTGTGTTTCGGTCTCTGTGAATCTCTCTGTTTCTGGCTCTGTGTCTCTGTCCCTGGGTCTCTGTCTGAGTGTCTCTGCCTCTGTCTCTTTGTCTCTGTATCAGTTTCTCTGCCTCCGTGCCTATGTCTCTGTGTCTCTGTCTCTGTCTCTGTCTCTGCCTCTGTCTCCGTCTCTATCTCTGTCTCGGTCTTTGTCTCCGTCTCTGTCTCTGTCTCTGTCTCTGTCTCTGTCTCTGTCTCTGTCTCTGTCTCTGTCTCTGTCTCTGTCTCTGTCTCTGTCTCTGTCTCTGTGTATCTGTCTCTGCATCGCTGTCTCTGTGTCTACGTCTCTGTGCATCTGTCTCTGCGTCTCTGTCTCTGTCTCTGTCTCTGTCTCTGTCTCTGTCTCTGTCTCTGTCTTTGTCTCTGTCTCTGTGTCTGTCTCTGTCTCTGTCTCTGTCTCTGTCTCTGTCTCTGTCTCTGTCTTTGTCTCTGTCTCTGTCTCTGTCTCTGTCTCTGTGTCTGTCTCTGTCTCTGTCTCTGTCTCTGTCTCTGTCTCTGTCTCTGTCTCCGTCTCCATCTCCATCTCTGTCTCTGTCTCTGTCTCTGTCTCCCTTTCTATCTCTGTCTCTGTCTCTGCCTCCGTCTCTGTCTCCGTCAGTGTCTCTGTCTCTGTTTCTGGGTCTCTGCCTGTGCGTCTCTGCCTCTGTCTCTTTGTCTCCGTCTCTGCATCTCTGCCTCCGTGCCTATGTCTCTATGTTTCTGTCTCTGTCTCTGTCCCTGTCCCTGTCTCAGTCTGTGTCTTTGTCTCTGTCTCTGCCTCTGCCTCCGTCTCTGTGTCTGTCTCTGCCTCTGTCTCCGTCTTTGTCTCTGTCTCCGTGTCTCTGTCTCCGCATCTCTGACTCTGTGTCTCCATCTCTTTGTCTCTGTATCAGTTTCTCTGCCTCCGTGCCTATGTCTCTGTGTCTCTGTCTCTGTCTCTGTCTCTGTCTCTGTCTCTGTCTCTGTCTCTGTCTCTGTCTCTGTCTCTGTCGCTGTCTCTCCCTCTGTCTCTGTCTCTGTCTCCGTCCCTGGCTCTGTCTCTGCCTTTGTCTCCGTCTCTATCTCTGCCTCGGTCTTTGTCTCCGTCTCTGTCTCTGTCTCTGTCTCTGTCTCTGTCTCTGTCTCTGTCTCTGTCTCTGTCTCTGTCTCTGTCTCTGTCTCTGTCTCTGTCTCTGTCTCTGTCTCTATCTCTGTCGCTGTCTCTCCCTCTGTCTCTGTCTCTGTCTCTGTCCCTGCCTCTGTCTCTGCCTCTGTCGCCGTCTCTGTCTCTGTCTCTGTCTCTATCTCCGTCTCTGTCTCTGTCTCTGGCTCTGTCTCTGTCTCTGTCTCTGTCTCTATCTCTGTCGCTGTCTCTCCCTCTGTCTCTGTCTCTGTCCCTGTCCCTGCCTCTGTCTCTGCCTCTGTCTCCGTCTCTGTCTCTGCCTCTGTCTCTCTTTCTATCTCTGTCTCTGTCTCTGCCTCCGTCTCTGTCTCCGTCAGTGTCTCTGTCTCTGTCTCTGGGTCTCTGCCTGTGCGTCTCTGCCTCTGTCTCTTTGTCTCTGTCTCTGCATCTCTGCCTCCGTGCCTATGTCTCTATGTTTCTGTCTCTGTCTCTGTCCCTATCGCTGTCTCAGTCTCTGTCTCTGTCTCTGTCTCTGCCTCTGCCTCCGTCCCTGCGTCTGTCTCTGCCTCTGTCTCCGTCTTTGTCTCTGTCTCTGTGTCTCTGTCTCCGCATCTCTGTCTCTGTGTCTCCGTCTCTGCGTCTCTGCCTCTGACATTGTGTTTCGGTCTCTGTGAATCTCTCTGTTTCTGTCTCTGTGTCTCTGTCTCTGGGTCTCTGTCTGAGTGTCTCTGCCTCTGTCTCCTTGTCTCTGTATCAGTTTCTCTGCCTCCGTGCCTATGTCTCTGTGTCTCTGTCTCTGTCTCTGTCTCTGCCTCTGTCTCCGTCTCTATCTCTGTCTCGGTCTTTGTCTCCGTCTCTGTCTCTGTCTCTGTCTCTGTCTCCGTCTCTGTCTCTGTCTCTGTCTCTGTCTCTGCCTCTGCCGCTGTCTCTGTCTCTGTCACAGTCTCTGTCTCTGTCTCCGTCTCTGTCTCTGTCTCTGTCTCTGCCTCTGTCTCTGTCCCCGTATCTGTCTCTGTCTCTGTTTGTGTCTCTGTCTCTGTCTCTGTCTCTGTCTCTGTCTCTGTCTCAGACTCTGCCTCCGTCTCTGTGTTTGTCTCTGCCTCTGTCTCCGTCTCTGTCTCTGTCTCCGTCTCCGTCTCCATCTCTGTCTCTGTCTCTGCCTCACTTTCTATCTCTGTCTCTGTCTCTGCCTCCGTCTCTGTCTCCGTCAGTGTCTCTGTCTCTGTCTCTGGGTCTCTGTCTATGTGTCTCTGCCTCTGTCTCTTTGTCACTGTCTCTGCATCTCTGCCTCCGTGCGTATGTCTCTATCTTTCTGTCTCTGTCTTTGTCGCTGTCTCCGTCTCTGTCTCTGTTACTGCCTCTGTCTCTGTCTCTGTCTCTGTCGCTGTCTCTTCCTCTGTCTCTGTCACCGTCTCTGTCCCTGGCTCTGTCTCTGCCTCTGTCTCCGTCTCTATCTCTGTCTCTGTCTCTGTCTCTGCCTCTGTATCTGCCCTGTCTCTATCTCTGTCTCTGTCGCTGTCTCTGCCTCTGTCCCAGTCCCTGCGTCTGTCTCCGTCTTTGTCTCCGTCTCTGTCTCTGTCTCTGTCTCTGTCTCTGTCTCTGTCTCTGTCTCTGTCTCTGTCTCTGTCCCTGTCCCTCTTCCTGTCACTGTCGCTGTCTCTGTCCCTGTCTCTTTCTATGCCTCTGTCTCTGTCTCTGTCTTCTTCTCTGTCTCTGTCTCTGTCTCCGTCTCTGTCTCCGTCCCTGGCTCTGTCTCTGCCTTTGTCTCCGTCTCTATCTCTGCCTCGGTCTTTGTCTCCGTCTCTGTCTTTGTCTCAGTCTCTGTCTCTGCCTCTGTCTCTGACTCTGACTCTGTCTCTGTCTCTGTCTCTGTCTTTGTCTCTGTCTCTGTCTCTGTCTCTGTCTCTGTGTCTGTCTCTGTCTCTGTCTCTGTCTCTGTCTCTGTCTCTGCCTCCGTCTCTATCTCTGTCTCTGTTTCTGTCTCTGCCTCTGTCTCTGCCCTGTCTCTATCTCTGTCTCTGTCGCTGTCTCTGCCTCTGTCTCATTCCCTGCGTCTGTCTCCGTCTTTGTCTCCGTCTCTGTCTCTGTCTCTGTCTCTGTCTCTGTCTCTGTCTCCGCCTCTGTCGCTGTCTCTCCCTCTGCCTCTGTCTCTGTCTCTGTCTCTGTCTCTGCCTCTGTCTCTGTCTCTGTCTCTGCCCCTGTCTCTACCTCTGTCTCTGTCTCTGTCTCTGTCTGTGTCTCTGTCTCAGTCTCTGTCTCTGTCTCCGTCTCTGTCTCTGTCTCTGTCTCTGCCTCTGTCTCTGTCTCCGTCTTTGTCTCCGTCTCTGTCTCTGTCTCTGTCTCTGTCTCTGTCTCTGTCTCTGTCTCTGCCTCTGCCGCTGTCTCTGTCTCTGTCACAGTCTCTGTCTCTGTCTCCGTCTCTGTCTCTGTCTCTGTCTCTGCCTCTGTCTCTGTCCCCGTATCTGTCTCTGTCTCTGTTTCTGTCTCTGTCTCTGTCTCTCTCTCTGTCTCTGTCTCTGTCTCTGTCTCAGACTCTGCCTCCGTCTCTGTGTTTGTCTCTGCCTCTGTCTCCGTCTCTGTCTCTGTCTCCGTCTCCGTCTCCGTCTCCATCTCTGTCTCTGTCTCTGCCTCACTTTCTATCTCTGTCTCTGTTTCTGCCTCCGTCTCTGTCTCCGTCAGTGTCTCTGTCTCTGTCTCTGGGTCTCTGTCTATGTGTCTCTGCCTCTATCTCTTTGTCTCTGTCTCTGCATCTCTGCCTCCGTGCCTATGTCTCTATCTTTCTGTCTCTGTCTTTGTCGCTGTCTCCGTCTCTGTCTCTGTCACTGCCTCTGTCTCTGTCTCTGTCTCTGTCGCTGTCTCTTCCTCTGTCTCTGTCACCGTCTCTGTCCCTGGCTCTGTCTCTGCCTCTGTCTCCGTCTCTATCTCTGTCTCTGTCTCTGTCTCTGCCTCTGTATCTGCCCTGTCTCTATCTCTGTCTCTGTCGCTGTCTCTGGCTCTGTCCCAGTCCCTGCGTCTGTCTCCGTCTTTGTCTCCGTCTCTGTCTCTGTCTCTGTCTCTGTCTCTGTCTCTGTCTCTGTCCCTGTCCCTCTCCCTGTCACTGTCGCTGTCTCTGTCCCTGTCTCTTTCTATGCCTCTGTCTCTGTCTCTGTCTTCTTCTCTGTCTCTGTCTCTGTCTCCGTCTCTGTCTCTGTCTCTGTCTGTTTCTCTGTCTCTGTCTCTGCCTCTGTCTCTGTCCCTTCCTCTGTCTCTGTCTCCGTCTCTGTCCCTGGCTCTGTCTCTGACTCTGTCTCCGTCTCTGTCTCTGTCTCTGCCTCCGTATCTGTCTCTGTCTCTGTCTCTGTTTCTGTCTCAGTCTCTGTCTCTGTCTCTGTCTCTGTCTCTGCCTCCGTCTCTGTGTCTTTCTCTGCCTCTGTCTGCGTCTCTGTCTCTGTCTCCGTCTCTGTCTCCGCCTCCGTCTCTGTGTCTGTCGCTGCCCCTGTCTCCGTCTCTGTCTCTGTCTCTGTCTCTGTGTCCCTGTCTCTGCATCTCTGTCTCTGTGTCTCCGTCTCTGTGTCTCTGCCTCTGTCATTGTGTCTCGGTCCCTGTAAATCTCTCCGTCTCTGCCTCTGTCTCTGTCTGTGTCTCTGTCTCTGCCTCTGCCTCTGTCCCTGTCCCTCTCCCTGGCCCTGTCGCTGTCTCTGTCTCTGTCTCTGTCTATGCATCTGTCTCTGTCTCTGTCTCTGTCTCCGTCTCTGTCTCTGTCTCTGTCTGCGTCTCTGTCTTTGTGTATCTGTCTCTGCATCGCTGTCTCTGTGTCTATGTCTCTGTGCATCTGTCTTTGTGTCCCTGTCTCTGTCCCTGTGTCTGCATATCTGTCTCTCTGTCTCTGTGTCTCTGTCTCTGTGTTACTGTCCCTGCGTCTCTGTCTCTGTGTTTGTGTCGCTGTCTCTGCATGTCTGTCTCTGTGTCTCCGTCTCTGTGTCTCTGCCTCTGTCATTGTGTGGCGGTCTCTGTGAATCTCTCTGTCTCTGTCTCTGTGTCTCTGTCTCGGGGTCTCTGTCTGAGTGTCTCTGCCTCTGTCTCTTTGTCTCTGTATCAGGTTCTCTGCCTCCGTGCCTATGTCTCTGTGTCTCTGTCTCTGTCTCTGTCTCTGTCCCTGTCTCTGTCTCTGTCTCTGTCTCTGTCTCAGTCTCTGTCTCTGTCTCCGTCTCTGTCTCTGTCTCTGTCTCTGCCTCTGTCTCTGTCTCTGTCTCTGTCTCCGTCAGTGTCTCTGCCTCTGTCTCTGTCTCTGTCTTTGTCTCTGACTCTGTCTCTGTCTCTGTCTCTGCCTCTGCCTCTGTCTCTGTCTCTTTCTCTGCCTCTGTCTCTGACTCTGTCTCTGTCTCTGTCTCTGTCTCTGTCTCTGTCTCTATCTCTGTCGCTGTCTCTCCCTCTGTCTCTGTCTCTGTCTCTGTCCCTGCCTCTGTCTCTGCCTCTGTCTCCGTCTCTGTCTCTGCCTCTGTCTCTATCTCCGTCTCTGTCTCTGTCTCTGGCTCTGTCGCTGTCTCTACCTCTGTCTCCGTCTCTGTCTCTGTCTCCGTCTCCATCTCCATCTCTGTCTCTGTCTCTGTCTCTCTTTCTATCTCTGTCTCTGTCTCTGCCTCCGTCTCTGTCTCCGTCAGTGTCTCTGTCTCTGTCTCTGGGACTCTGCCTGTGCGTCTCTGCCTCTGTCTCTTTGTCTCTGTATCAGGTTCTCTGACCCGTGCCTATGTCTCTGTGTCTCTGTCTCTGTCTCTGTCTCTGTCTCTGTCTCTGTCTCTGTCTCTGTCTCTGTCTCTGTCTCTGTCTCTGTCTCTGTCTCTATCTCAGTCTCTGTCTCTGTCTCCGTCTCTGTCTCTGTCTCTGTCTCTGCCTCTGTCTCTGTCTCTGTCTCTGTCTATGTGTCTCTGTCTCCGCATCTCTGTCTCTGTGTCTCCGTCTCTGCGTCTCTGCCTCTGACATTGTGTTTCGGTCTCTGTGAATCTCTCTGTTTCTGTCTCTGTGTCTCTGTCCCTGGGTCTCTGTCTGAGTGTCTCTGCCTCTGTCTCTTTGTCTCTGTATCAGTTTCTCTGCCTCCGTGCCTATGTCTCTGTGTCTCTGTCTCTGTCTCTGTCTCTGCCTCTGTCTCCGTCTCTATCTCTGTCTCGGTCTTTGTCTCCGTCTCTGTCTCTGTCTCTGTCTCTGTCTCTGTCTCTGTCTCTGTCTCTGTGTATCTGTCTCTGCATCGCTGTCTCTGTGTCTACGTCTCTGTGCATCTGTCTCTGCGTCTCTGTCTCTGTCTCTGTCTCTGTCTCTGTCGCTGTCTCTCCCTCTGTCTCTCTCTCTGTCTCCGTCCCTGGCTCTGTCTCTGCCTTTGTCTCCGTCTCTATCTCTGCCTCGGTCTTTGTCTCCGTCTCTGTCTCTGTCTCTGTCTCTGTCTCTGTCTCTGTCTCTGTCTCTGTCTCTGTCTCTGTCTCTGTCTCTGTCTCTATCTCTGTCGCTGTCTCTCCCTCTGTCTCTGTCTCTGTCTCTGTCCCTGCCTCTGTCTCTGCCTCTGTCTCCGTCTCTGTCTCTGTCTCTGTCTCTATCTCCGTCTCTGTCTCTGTCTCTGGCTCTGTCTCTGTCTCTGCCTCTGTCTCCGTCTCTGTCTCTGTCTCCGTCTCCATTTCCATCTCTGTCTCTGTCTCTGTCTCTCTTTCTATCTCTGTCTCTGTCTCTGCCTCCGTCTCTGTCTCCGTCAGTGTCTCTGTCTCTGTCTCTGGGTCTCTGCCTGTGCGTCTCTGCCTCTGTCTCTTTGTCTCTGTCTCTGCATCTCTGCCTCCGTGCCTATGTCTCTATGTTTCTGTCTCTGTCTCTGTCCCTATCGCTGTCTCAGTCTCTGTCTTTGTCTCTGTCTCTGCCTCTGCCTCCGTCTCTGCGTCTGTCTCTGCCTCTGTCTCCGTCTTTGTCTCTGTCTCTGTGTCTCTGTCTCCGCATCTCTGTCTCTGTGTCTCCGTCTCTGCGTCTCTGCCTCTGACATTGTGTTTCGGTCTCTGTGAATCTCTCTGTTTCTGTCTCTGTGTCTCTGTCTCTGGGTCTCTGTCTGAGTGTCTCTGCCTCTGTCTCTTTGTCTCTGTATCAGTTTCTCTGCCTCCGTGCCTATGTCTCTGTGTCTCTGTCTCTGTCTCTGTCTCTGCCTCTGTCTCCGTCTCTATCTCTGTCTCTGTCTCTGTCTCTGCCTCTGTATCTGCCCTGTCTCTATCTCTGTCTCTGTCGCTGTCTCTGGCTCTGTCCCAGTCCCTGCGTCTGTCTCCGTCTTTGTCTCCGTCTCTGTCTCTGTCTCTGTCTCTGTCTCTGTCTCTGTCTCTGTCCCTGTCCCTCTCCCTGTCACTGTCGCTGTCTCTGTCCCTGTCTCTTTCTATGCCTCTGTCTCTGTCTCTGTCTTCTTCTCTGTCTCTGTCTCTGTCTCCGTCTCCGTCTCTGTCTCTGTCTGTTTCTCTGTCTCTGTCTCTGCCTCTGTCTCTGTCCCTTCCTCTGTCTCTGTCTCCGTCTCTGTCCCTGGCTCTGTCTCTGACTCTGTCTCCGTCTCTGTCTCTGTCTCTGCCTCCGTATCTGTCTCTGTCTCTGTCTCTGTTTCTGTCTCAGTCTCTGTCTCTGTCTCTGTCTCTGTCTCTGCCTCCGTCTCTGTGTCTTTCTCTGCCTCTGTCTGCGTCTCTGTCTCTGTCTCCGTCTCTGTCTCCGCCTCCGTCTCTGTGTCTGTCGCTGCCCCTGTCTCCGTCTCTGTCTCTGTCTCTGTCTCTGTGTCCCTGTCTCTGCATCTCTGTCTCTGTGTCTCCGTCTCTGTGTCTCTGCCTCTGTCATTGTGTCTCGGTCCCTGTAAATCTCTCCGTCTCTGTCTCTGTCTCTGTCTGTGTCTCTGTCTCTGCCTCTGCCTCTGTCCCTGTCCCTCTCCCTGGCCCTGTCGCTGTCTCTGTCTCTGTCTCTGTCTATGCATCTGTCTCTGTCTCTGTCTCTGTCTCCGTCTCTGTCTCTGTCTCTGTCTGCGTCTCTGTCTTTGTGTATCTGTCTCTGCATCGCTGTCTCTGTGTCTATGTCTCTGTGCATCTGTCTTTGTGTCCCTGTCTCTTTCCCTGTGTCTGCATATCTGTCTCTCTGTCTCTGTGTCTCTGTCTCTGTGTCACTGTCCCTGCGTCTCTGTCTCTGTGTTTGTGTCGCTGTCTCTGCATGTCTGTCTCTGTGTCTCCGTCTCTGTGTCTCTGCCTCTGTCATTGTGTGGCGGTCTCTGTGAATCTCTCTGTCTCTGTCTCTGTGTCTCTGTCTCGGGGTCTCTGTCTGAGTGTCTCTGCCTCTGTCTCTTTGTCTCTGTATCAGGTTCTCTGCCTCCGTGCCTATGTCTCTGTGTCTCTGTCTCTGTCTCTGTCTCTGTCCCTGTCTCTGTCTCTGTCTCTGTCTCTGTCTCAGTCTCTGTCTCTGTCTCCGTCTCTGTCTCTGTCTCTGTCTCTGCCTCTGTCTCTGTCTCTGTCTCTGTCTCCGTCAGTGTCTCTGCCTCTGTCTCTGTCTCTGTCTTTGTCTCTGACTCTGTCTCTGTCTCTGTCTCTGCCTCTGCCTCTGTCTCTGTCTCTTTCTCTGCCTCTGTCTCTGACTCTGTCTCTGTCTCTGTCTCTGTCTCTGTCTCTGTCTCTATCTCTGTCGCTGTCTCTCCCTCTGTCTCTGTCTCTGTCTCTGTCCCTGCCTCTGTCTCTGCCTCTGTCTCCGTCTCTGTCTCTGCCTCTGTCTCTATCTCCGTCTCTGTCTCTGTCTCTGGCTCTGTCGCTGTCTCTACCTCTGTCTCCGTCTCTGTCTCTGTCTCCGTCTCCATCTCCATCTCTGTCTCTGTCTCTGTCTCTCTTTCTATCTCTGTCTCTGTCTCTGCCTCCGTCTCTGTCTCCGTCAGTGTCTCTGTCTCTGTCTCTGGGACTCTGCCTGTGCGTCTCTGCCTCTGTCTCTT
Organism: Megachile willughbiella; assembly: GCA_945859595.2. Classification (NCBI taxonomy): domain Eukaryota; kingdom Metazoa; phylum Arthropoda; class Insecta; order Hymenoptera; family Megachilidae; genus Megachile; species Megachile willughbiella. Next base: position 1,153,328 of record CAMAOD020000260.1, read on the forward strand.
TGTCTCTGTATCAGGTTCTCTGCCCCCGTGCCTATGTCTCTGTGTCTCTGTCTCTGTCTCTGTCTCTGTCTCTGTCTCTGTCTCTGTCTCTGTCTCTGTCTCTGTCTCTGTCTCTGTCTCTATCTCAGTCTCTGTCTCTGTCTCCGTCTCTGTCTCTGTCTCTGTCTCTGCCTCTGTCTCTGTCTCTGTCTCTGTCTATGTGTCTCTGTCTCCGCATCTCTGTCTCTGTGTCTCCGTCTCTGCGTCTCTGCCTCTGACATTGTGTTTCGGTCTCTGTGAATCTCTCTGTTTCTGGCTCTGTGTCTCTGTCCCTGGGTCTCTGTCTGAGTGTCTCTGCCTCTGTCTCTTTGTCTCTGTATCAGTTTCTCTGCCTCCGTGCCTATGTCTCTGTGTCTCTGTCTCTGTCTCTGTCTCTGCCTCTGTCTCCGTCTCTATCTCTGTCTCGGTCTTTGTCTCCGTCTCTGTCTCTGTCTCTGTCTCTGTCTCTGTCTCTGTCTCTGTCTCTGTCTCTGTCTCTGTCTCTGTCTCTGTCTCTGTCTCTGTGTATCTGTCTCTGCATCGCTGTCTCTGTGTCTACGTCTCTGTGCATCTGTCTCTGCGTCTCTGTCTCTGTCTCTGTCTCTGTCTCTGTCTCTGTCTCTGTCTCTGTCTTTGTCTCTGTCTCTGTGTCTGTCTCTGTCTCTGTCTCTGTCTCTGTCTCTGTCTCTGTCTCTGTCTTTGTCTCTGTCTCTGTCTCTGTCTCTGTCTCTGTGTCTGTCTCTGTCTCTGTCTCTGTCTCTGTCTCTGTCTCTGTCTCTGTCTCCGTCTCCATCTCCATCTCTGTCTCTGTCTCTGTCTCTGTCTCCCTTTCTATCTCTGTCTCTGTCTCTGCCTCCGTCTCTGTCTCCGTCAGTGTCTCTGTCTCTGTTTCTGGGTCTCTGCCTGTGCGTCTCTGCCTCTGTCTCTTTGTCTCCGTCTCTGCATCTCTGCCTCCGTGCCTATGTCTCTATGTTTCTGTCTCTGTCTCTGTCCCTGTCCCTGTCTCAGTCTGTGTCTTTGTCTCTGTCTCTGCCTCTGCCTCCGTCTCTGTGTCTGTCTCTGCCTCTGTCTCCGTCTTTGTCTCTGTCTCCGTGTCTCTGTCTCCGCATCTCTGACTCTGTGTCTCCATCTCTTTGTCTCTGTATCAGTTTCTCTGCCTCCGTGCCTATGTCTCTGTGTCTCTGTCTCTGTCTCTGTCTCTGTCTCTGTCTCTGTCTCTGTCTCTGTCTCTGTCTCTGTCGCTGTCTCTCCCTCTGTCTCTGTCTCTGTCTCCGTCCCTGGCTCTGTCTCTGCCTTTGTCTCCGTCTCTATCTCTGCCTCGGTCTTTGTCTCCGTCTCTGTCTCTGTCTCTGTCTCTGTCTCTGTCTCTGTCTCTGTCTCTGTCTCTGTCTCTGTCTCTGTCTCTGTCTCTGTCTCTGTCTCTGTCTCTGTCTCTATCTCTGTCGCTGTCTCTCCCTCTGTCTCTGTCTCTGTCTCTGTCCCTGCCTCTGTCTCTGCCTCTGTCGCCGTCTCTGTCTCTGTCTCTGTCTCTATCTCCGTCTCTGTCTCTGTCTCTGGCTCTGTCTCTGTCTCTGTCTCTGTCTCTATCTCTGTCGCTGTCTCTCCCTCTGTCTCTGTCTCTGTCTCTGTCCCTGCCTCTGTCTCTGCCTCTGTCTCCGTCTCTGTCTCTGCCTCTGTCTCTCTTTCTATCTCTGTCTCTGTCTCTGCCTCCGTCTCTGTCTCCGTCAGTGTCTCTGTCTCTGTCTCTGGGTCTCTGCCTGTGCGTCTCTGCCTCTGTCTCTTTGTCTCTGTCTCTGCATCTCTGCCTCCGTGCCTATGTCTCTATGTTTCTGTCTCTGTCTCTGTCCCTATCGCTGTCTCAGTCTCTGTCTCTGTCTCTGTCTCTGCCTCTGCCTCCGTCCCTGCGTCTGTCTCTGCCTCTGTCTCCGTCTTTGTCTCTGTCTCTGTGTCTCTGTCTCCGCATCTCTGTCTCTGTGTCTCCGTCTCTGCGTCTCTGCCTCTGACATTGTGTTTCGGTCTCTGTGAATCTCTCTGTTTCTGTCTCTGTGTCTCTGTCTCTGGGTCTCTGTCTGAGTGTCTCTGCCTCTGTCTCCTTGTCTCTGTATCAGTTTCTCTGCCTCCGTGCCTATGTCTCTGTGTCTCTGTCTCTGTCTCTGTCTCTGCCTCTGTCTCCGTCTCTATCTCTGTCTCGGTCTTTGTCTCCGTCTCTGTCTCTGTCTCTGTCTCTGTCTCCGTCTCTGTCTCTGTCTCTGTCTCTGTCTCTGCCTCTGCCGCTGTCTCTGTCTCTGTCACAGTCTCTGTCTCTGTCTCCGTCTCTGTCTCTGTCTCTGTCTCTGCCTCTGTCTCTGTCCCCGTATCTGTCTCTGTCTCTGTTTGTGTCTCTGTCTCTGTCTCTGTCTCTGTCTCTGTCTCTGTCTCAGACTCTGCCTCCGTCTCTGTGTTTGTCTCTGCCTCTGTCTCCGTCTCTGTCTCTGTCTCCGTCTCCGTCTCCATCTCTGTCTCTGTCTCTGCCTCACTTTCTATCTCTGTCTCTGTCTCTGCCTCCGTCTCTGTCTCCGTCAGTGTCTCTGTCTCTGTCTCTGGGTCTCTGTCTATGTGTCTCTGCCTCTGTCTCTTTGTCACTGTCTCTGCATCTCTGCCTCCGTGCGTATGTCTCTATCTTTCTGTCTCTGTCTTTGTCGCTGTCTCCGTCTCTGTCTCTGTTACTGCCTCTGTCTCTGTCTCTGTCTCTGTCGCTGTCTCTTCCTCTGTCTCTGTCACCGTCTCTGTCCCTGGCTCTGTCTCTGCCTCTGTCTCCGTCTCTATCTCTGTCTCTGTCTCTGTCTCTGCCTCTGTATCTGCCCTGTCTCTATCTCTGTCTCTGTCGCTGTCTCTGCCTCTGTCCCAGTCCCTGCGTCTGTCTCCGTCTTTGTCTCCGTCTCTGTCTCTGTCTCTGTCTCTGTCTCTGTCTCTGTCTCTGTCTCTGTCTCTGTCTCTGTCCCTGTCCCTCTTCCTGTCACTGTCGCTGTCTCTGTCCCTGTCTCTTTCTATGCCTCTGTCTCTGTCTCTGTCTTCTTCTCTGTCTCTGTCTCTGTCTCCGTCTCTGTCTCTGTCTCTGTCTGTTTCTCTGTCTCTGTCTCTGTCTCTGCCTCTGTCTCTGTCCCTTCCTCTGTCTCTGTCTCCGTCTCTGTCCCTGCCTCTGTCTCTGACACTGTCTCCGTCTCTGTCTCTGTCTCTGCCTCCGTCTCTGTCTCTGTGTCTGTCTCTGTTTCTGTCTCAGTCTCTGTCTCTGTCTCTGTCTCTGTCTCTGCCTCCGTCTCTGTGTCTTTCTCTGCCTCTGTCTGCGTCTCTGTCTCTGTCTCCGTCTCTGTCTCCGCCTCCGTCTCTGTGTCTGTCGCTGCCCCTGTCTCCGTCTCTGTCTCTGTCCCTGTCTCTGTGTCCCTGTCTCTGCATCTCTGTCTCTGTGTCTCCGTCTCTGTGTCTCTGCCTCTGTCATTGTGTCTCGGTCCCTGTGAATCTCTCCGTCTCTGCCTCTGTCTCTGTCTGTGTCTCTGTCTCTGCCTCTGTATCTGTCCCTGTCCCTCTCCCTGGCCCTGTCGCTGTCTCTGTCTCTGTCTCTGTCTATGCATCTGTCTCTGTCTCTGTCTCTGTCTCCGTATCTGTCTCTGTCTCTGTCTCTGTCTCTGTCTGCGTCTCTGTCTCTGTGTATCTGTCTCTGCATCGCTGTCTCTGTGTCTATGTCTCTGTGCATCTGTCTTTGTGTCCCTGTCTCTGTCTCTGTGTCTACGTCTCTGTGCATCTGTCTCTGCGTCTCTGTCTCTGTCCCTGTCTCTGTCTCTGTCTCTGCCTCCGTCTCTGTGTCTGTCTCTGCCCCTGTCTCCGTCTCTGTCTCTGTCTCTGTGTCTCTGCCTCTGCATCTCTGTCTCTGTGTCTCCGTCTCTGTGTCTCTGCCTCTGTCATTGTGTCTCGGTCTCTGTGAATCTCTCTGTCTCTGTCTCTGTGTCTCTGTCTCTGGGTCTCTGTCTGAGTGTCTCTGCCTCTGTCTCTTTGTCTCTGTATCAGTTTCTCTGCCTCCGTGCCTATGTCTCTGTGTCTCTGTCTCAGTCTCTGTCTCTGTCCCTGTCTCTTTCTATGCCTCTGTCTCTGTCTCTGTCTCCGTCTCTGACTCTGTCTCTGTCTCCGTCTCCGTCTCTGTCTCTGTCTCTGTCTCTCTCTCTGTCTTTGTCTCTGTCTCTGTGTCTGTCTCTGTCTCTGTCTCTGTCTCTGTCTCTGTCTCTGTCTCTGTCTTTGTCTCTGTCTCTGTCTCTGTCTCTGTCTCTGTGTCTGTCTCTGTCTCTGTCTCTGTCTCTGTCTCTGTCTCTGTCTCTGTCTCCGTCTCCATCTCCATCTCTGTCTCTGTCTCTGTCTCTGTCTCCCTTTCTATCTCTGTCTCTGTCTCTGCCTCCGTCTCTGTCTCCGTCAGTGTCTCTGTCTCTGTTTCTGGGTCTCTGCCTGTGCGTCTCTGCCTCTGTCTCTTTGTCTCCGTCTCTGCATCTCTGCCTCCGTGCCTATGTCTCTATGTTTCTGTCTCTGTCTCTGTCCCTGTCCCTGTCTCAGTCTGTGTCTTTGTCTCTGTCTCTGCCTCTGCCTCCGTCTCTGTGTCTGTCTCTGCCTCTGTCTCCGTCTTTGTCTCTGTCTCCGTGTCTCTGTCTCCGCATCTCTGACTCTGTGTCTCCATCTCTTTGTCTCTGTATCAGTTTCTCTGCCTCCGTGCCTATGTCTCTGTGTCTCTGTCTCTGTCTCTGTCTCTGTCTCTGTCTCTGTCTCTGTCTCTGTCTCTGTCTCTGTCGCTGTCTCTCCCTCTGTCTCTGTCTCTGTCTCCGTCCCTGGCTCTGTCTCTGCCTTTGTCTCCGTCTCTATCTCTGCCTCGGTCTTTGTCTCCGTCTCTGTCTCTGTCTCTGTCTCTGTCTCTGTCTCTGTCTCTGTCTCTGTCTCTGTCTCTGTCTCTGTCTCTGTCTCTGTCTCTGTCTCTGTCTCTGTCTCTATCTCTGTCGCTGTCTCTCCCTCTGTCTCTGTCTCTGTCTCTGTCCCTGCCTCTGTCTCTGCCTCTGTCGCCGTCTCTGTCTCTGTCTCTGTCTCTATCTCCGTCTCTGTCTCTGTCTCTGGCTCTGTCTCTGTCTCTGTCTCTGTCTCTATCTCTGTCGCTGTCTCTCCCTCTGTCTCTGTCTCTGTCTCTGTCCCTGCCTCTGTCTCTGCCTCTGTCTCCGTCTCTGTCTCTGCCTCTGTCTCTCTTTCTATCTCTGTCTCTGTCTCTGCCTCCGTCTCTGTCTCCGTCAGTGTCTCTGTCTCTGTCTCTGGGTCTCTGCCTGTGCGTCTCTGCCTCTGTCTCTTTGTCTCTGTCTCTGCATCTCTGCCTCCGTGCCTATGTCTCTATGTTTCTGTCTCTGTCTCTGTCCCTATCGCTGTCTCAGTCTCTGTCTCTGTCTCTGTCTCTGCCTCTGCCTCCGTCCCTGCGTCTGTCTCTGCCTCTGTCTCCGTCTTTGTCTCTGTCTCTGTGTCTCTGTCTCCGCATCTCTGTCTCTGTGTCTCCGTCTCTGCGTCTCTGCCTCTGACATTGTGTTTCGGTCTCTGTGAATCTCTCTGTTTCTGTCTCTGTGTCTCTGTCTCTGGGTCTCTGTCTGAGTGTCTCTGCCTCTGTCTCCTTGTCTCTGTATCAGTTTCTCTGCCTCCGTGCCTATGTCTCTGTGTCTCTGTCTCTGTCTCTGTCTCTGCCTCTGTCTCCGTCTCTATCTCTGTCTCGGTCTTTGTCTCCGTCTCTGTCTCTGTCTCTGTCTCTGTCTCCGTCTCTGTCTCTGTCTCTGTCTCTGTCTCTGCCTCTGCCGCTGTCTCTGTCTCTGTCACAGTCTCTGTCTCTGTCTCCGTCTCTGTCTCTGTCTCTGTCTCTGCCTCTGTCTCTGTCCCCGTATCTGTCTCTGTCTCTGTTTGTGTCTCTGTCTCTGTCTCTGTCTCTGTCTCTGTCTCTGTCTCAGACTCTGCCTCCGTCTCTGTGTTTGTCTCTGCCTCTGTCTCCGTCTCTGTCTCTGTCTCCGTCTCCGTCTCCATCTCTGTCTCTGTCTCTGCCTCACTTTCTATCTCTGTCTCTGTCTCTGCCTCCGTCTCTGTCTCCGTCAGTGTCTCTGTCTCTGTCTCTGGGTCTCTGTCTATGTGTCTCTGCCTCTGTCTCTTTGTCACTGTCTCTGCATCTCTGCCTCCGTGCGTATGTCTCTATCTTTCTGTCTCTGTCTTTGTCGCTGTCTCCGTCTCTGTCTCTGTTACTGCCTCTGTCTCTGTCTCTGTCTCTGTCGCTGTCTCTTCCTCTGTCTCTGTCACCGTCTCTGTCCCTGGCTCTGTCTCTGCCTCTGTCTCCGTCTCTATCTCTGTCTCTGTCTCTGTCTCTGCCTCTGTATCTGCCCTGTCTCTATCTCTGTCTCTGTCGCTGTCTCTGCCTCTGTCCCAGTCCCTGCGTCTGTCTCCGTCTTTGTCTCCGTCTCTGTCTCTGTCTCTGTCTCTGTCTCTGTCTCTGTCTCTGTCTCTGTCTCTGTCTCTGTCCCTGTCCCTCTTCCTGTCACTGTCGCTGTCTCTGTCCCTGTCTCTTTCTATGCCTCTGTCTCTGTCTCTGTCTTCTTCTCTGTCTCTGTCTCTGTCTCCGTCTCTGTCTCTGTCTCTGTCTGTTTCTCTGTCTCTGTCTCTGTCTCTGCCTCTGTCTCTGTCCCTTCCTCTGTCTCTGTCTCCGTCTCTGTCCCTGCCTCTGTCTCTGACACTGTCTCCGTCTCTGTCTCTGTCTCTGCCTCCGTCTCTGTCTCTGTGTCTGTCTCTGTTTCTGTCTCAGTCTCTGTCTCTGTCTCTGTCTCTGTCTCTGCCTCCGTCTCTGTGTCTTTCTCTGCCTCTGTCTGCGTCTCTGTCTCTGTCTCCGTCTCTGTCTCCGCCTCCGTCTCTGTGTCTGTCGCTGCCCCTGTCTCCGTCTCTGTCTCTGTCCCTGTCTCTGTGTCCCTGTCTCTGCATCTCTGTCTCTGTGTCTCCGTCTCTGTGTCTCTGCCTCTGTCATTGTGTCTCGGTCCCTGTGAATCTCTCCGTCTCTGCCTCTGTCTCTGTCTGTGTCTCTGTCTCTGCCTCTGTATCTGTCCCTGTCCCTCTCCCTGGCCCTGTCGCTGTCTCTGTCTCTGTCTCTGTCTATGCATCTGTCTCTGTCTCTGTCTCTGTCTCCGTATCTGTCTCTGTCTCTGTCTCTGTCTCTGTCTGCGTCTCTGTCTCTGTGTATCTGTCTCTGCATCGCTGTCTCTGTGTCTATGTCTCTGTGCATCTGTCTTTGTGTCCCTGTCTCTGTCTCTGTGTCTACGTCTCTGTGCATCTGTCTCTGCGTCTCTGTCTCTGTCCCTGTCTCTGTCTCTGTCTCTGCCTCCGTCTCTGTGTCTGTCTCTGCCCCTGTCTCCGTCTCTGTCTCTGTCTCTGTGTCTCTGCCTCTGCATCTCTGTCTCTGTGTCTCCGTCTCTGTGTCTCTGCCTCTGTCATTGTGTCTCGGTCTCTGTGAATCTCTCTGTCTCTGTCTCTGTGTCTCTGTCTCTGGGTCTCTGTCTGAGTGTCTCTGCCTCTGTCTCTTTGTCTCTGTATCAGTTTCTCTGCCTCCGTGCCTATGTCTCTGTGTCTCTGTCTCAGTCTCTGTCTCTGTCCCTGTCTCTTTCTATGCCTCTGTCTCTGTCTCTGTCTCCGTCTCTGACTCTGTCTCTGTCTCCGTCTCCGTCTCTGTCTCTGTCTCTGTCTCTCTCTCTGTCCCTGTCTCTGTCTCTGTCTCTGTCTCTGTCTCTGTCTCTGTCTCTGTCTCTGTCTCTGTCTCTGTCTCCTTCCCTGGCTCTGTCTCTGCCTCTGTCTCCGTCTCTGTCTCTGTCTCTACCTCTATCTCCGTCTCCGTCTCTGTCTCTGTCTCTGTCTCTGTCTCTGTCTCTGTCTCTGTCTCTGTCTCAGTCTCTGTCTCTGTCTCTGTCTCTGTCTCTGCCTCCGTCTCTGTGTCTTTCTCTGCCTCTGTCTGCGTCTCTGTCTCTGTCTCTGTCTCTGTCTCTGCCTCCGTCTCTGTGTCTGTCTCTGCCCCTGTCTCCGTCTCTGTCTCTGTCTCTGTGTCTCTGCCTCTGCATCTCTGTCTCTGTGTCTCCGTCTCTGTGTCTCTGCCTCTGTCATTGTGTCTCGGTCTCTGTGAATCTCTCTGTCTCTGTCTCTGTGTCTCTGTCTCTGGGTCTCTGTCTGAGTGTTTCTGCCTCTGTCTCTTTGTCTCTGTATCAGTTTCTCTGCCTCCGTGCCTATGTCTCTGTGTCTCTGTCTCAGTCTCTGTCTCTGTCTCTGTCTCTGTCTCTGTCCCTGTCCCTCTCCCTGTCACTGTCGCTGTCTCTGTCCCTGTCTCTTTCTATGCCTCTGTCTTTGTCTCTGTCTCTGTCCCTGTCTCTGTCTCTGTCTCTGTCTCTGTTTCTGTCTCTGCCTCTGTCTCCGTCTCTGTCTCTGTCTCTGTCTCTGTCTCTGTCTCTGTCTCTGTCTCTGTCTCTGTCTCTGTCTCTGTCTCTGTCTCTGTCTCTGTCTCTGTCTCTGTCTCTGTCTCTGTCTCTGTCTCTGTCTCTGTCTCTGTCTCTGTCTCTGTCTCTGCCTCTGTCCCAGTCCCTGCGTCTGTCTCCGTCTTTGTCTCCGTCTCTGTCTCTGTCTCTGTCTCTGTTTCTGGCTCTGTCTCCGTCTCTGCCTCTGTCTCTGTCTCTGTCTCTGTCTCTGTCCCTGTCCTTCTCCCTGTCACTGTCGCTGTCTCTGTCTCTGTCTCTGTCTCCGTCTCTGTCTCTGTCTCTGTCTCTGTCTATGTCTCTGTCTCTGTCCCTGTCCCTCTCCCTGTCACTGTCGCTGTCTCTGTCCCTGTCTCTTTCTATGCCTCTGTCTCTGTCTCTGTCTCTGCCTCTGTCTCTGCCCTGTCTCTATCTCTGTCTCTGTCGCTGTCTCTGCCTCTGTCCCAGTCCCTGCGTCTGTCTCCGTCTTTGTCTCCGTCTCTGTCTCTGTCTCTGTCTCTGTCTCTGTCTCTGGCTCTGTCTCCGTCTCTGTCTCTGTCTCTGTCTCTGTCTGCGTCTCTGTCTCTGTGTATCTGTCTCTGCATCGCTGTCTCTGTCTCTGTCTCTGTCTCTGCCTGCGTCTCTGTGTCTTTCTCTGCCTCTGTCTGCGTCTCTGTCTCTGTCTCTGTCTCTGCCTCTGCCTCCGTCTCTGTGTCTGTCTCTGCCTCTGTCTCCGTCTCTGTCTCTGTCTCTGTGTCTCTGTCTCTGCATCTCCGTCTCTGTGTCTCCGTCTCTGTGTCTCTGCCTCTGTCGTTGTGTCTCGGTCTCTGTGGATCTCTCTGTGTCTGTCTCTGTGTCTCTGTCTCTGGGTCTCTGTCTGAGTGTCTCTGCCTCTGTCTCTTTGTCTCTGTATCAGTTTCTCTGCCTCCGTGCCTATGTCTCTGTGTCTCTGTCTCTGTCTCTGTCTCCGTCTCTGCCTCTGTCTCTGTCTCTGTCTCTGTCTCTGTCTCTGTCTCTGTCTCTGTCTCTGTCTCTGTCTTTGTCTCTGTCTCTGTCTCTGTCTCTGTCTCTGTCTCTGTCTCTGTCTCTGTCTCTGTCTCTGTCTCTGTCTCTGTCTTTGTCTCTGTCTCTGTCTCTGTCTCTGTCTCTGTCTCTGTCTCTGTCTCTGTCTCTGTCTCTGTCTCTGTCTCTGTCGCAGTCTCTGTCTCGGTCTCCGTCTATGTCTCTGTCTCTGTCTCTGTCTCTGCCTCTGTCTCTGTCTCTGTCTCTGTCTCCGTCAGTGTCTCTGTCTCTGTCTCTGTCTCCGTCAGTGTCTCTGTCTCTGTCTCTGGGTCTCTGTCTATGTGTCTGTGCCTCTGTCTCTTTGTCTCTGTCTCTGCATCTCTGCCTCCGTGCCTATGTCTCTATCTTTCTGTCTCTGTCTTTGTCGCTGTCTCAGTCTCTGTCTCTGTGTCTGTCTACGTCTCTCTCTCTGCCTCCGTCTCTGAGTCCGTCTCTGCCTCTGTCTCCGTCTCTGTCTTTGTCCCTGTCTCTGTCTCTGTCTCTGCCTCCGTCTCTGTGTCTGTCTCTGCCCCTGTCTCCGTCTCTGTCTCTGTCTCTGTGTCTCTGCCTCTGCATCTCTGTCTCTGTGTCTACGTCTCTGTGTCTCTGCCTCTGTCATTGTGTCTCGGTCTCTGTGAATCTCTCTGTCTCTGTCTCTGTGTCTCTGTCTCTGGGTCACTGTCTGAGTGTCTCTGCCTCTGTCTCTTTGTCTCTGTATCAGTTTCTCTGCCTCCGTGCCTATGTCTCTGTGTCTCTGTCTCAGTCTCTGTCTCTGTCCCTGTCTCTTTCTATGCCTCTGTCTCTGTCTCTGTCTCCGTCTCTGACTCTGTCTCTGTCTCTGTCTCCGTCTCTGTCTCTGTCTCTGTCTCTCTCTCTGTCCCTGTCTCTGTCTCTGTCTCTGTCTCTGTCTCTGTCTCAGTCTCTGTCTCTGTCTCTGTCTCTGTCCCTGTCCCTCTCCCTGTCACTGTCGCTGTCTCTGTCCCTGTCTCTTTCTATGCCTCTGTCTTTGTCTCTGTCTCTGTCTCTGTCTCTGTCTCTGTCTCTGTCTCTGTCTCTGTTTCTGTCTCTGCCTCTGTCTCTGTCTCTGTCTCTGTCTCTGTCTCTGTCTCTGTCTCTGTCTCTGTCTCCGTCTCTGACTCTGTCGCTGTCTCTGTCTCTGTCTCTGTCTCCGTCTCTGTCTCTGTCTCTGTCTCTGTCTCTGCCTCTGTCCCTGTCCCTCTCCTTGTCACTGTCGCTGTCTCTGTCCCTGTCCCTTTCTATGCCTCTGTCTCTGTCTCTGCCTCTGCCTCTGTCTCTGCCCTGTCTCTATCTCTGTCTCTGTCGCGGTCTCTGCCTCTGTCCCAGTCCCTGCGTCTGTCTCCGTCTTTGTCTCCGTCTCTGTCTCTGTCTCTGTCTCTGTCTCTGTCTCTGGCTCTGACTCCGTCTCTGTCTCTGTCTCTGTCTCTGTCTGCGTCTCTGTCTCTGTGTATCTGTCTCTGCATCGCTGTCTCTGTCTCTGTCTCTGTCTCTGCCTCCGTCTCTGTGTCTTTCTCTGCCTCTGTCTGCGTCTCTGTCTCTGTCTCTGTCTCTGCCTCTGCCTCCGTCTCTGTGTCTGTCTCTGCCTCTGTCTCCGTCTCTGTCTCTGTCTCTGTGTCTCTGTCTCTGCATCTCTGTCTCTGTGTCTCCGTCTCTGTGTCTCCGCCTCTGTCGTTGTGTCTCGGTCTCTGTGAATCTCTCTGTGTCTGTCTCTGTTTGTCTGTCTCTGGGTCTCTGTCTGAGTGTCTCTGCCTCTGTCTCTTTGTCTCTGTATCAGTTTCTCTGCCTCCGTGCCTATGTCTCTGTGTCTCTGTCTCAGTCTCTGTCTCTGTCTCTGTTTCTGTCCCTGTCCCTCTCCCTGTCACTGTCGCTGTCTCTGTCCCTGTCTCTTTCTATGCCTCTGTCTCTGTCTCTGACTCCGTCTCCGTCTCTGTCTCTGTCTCTGTCTCTGTCTCTGTCTCTGTCTCTGTCTCTGTCTCTTTGTCTCTGTCTCTGCATCTCTGCCTCCGTGCCTATGTCTCTATCTTTCTGTCTCTGTCTTTGTCGCTGTCTCCGTCTCTGTCTCTGTCACTGCCTCTGTCTCTGTCTCTGTCTCTGTCGCTGTCTCTTCCTCTGTCTCTGTCACCGTCTCTGTCCCTGGCTCTGTCTCTGCCTCTGTCTCCGTCTCTGTCTCTGTCTCTGTCTCTGTCTCTGTCTCTGTCCCTGTCCCTCTCCCTGTCACTGTCGCTGTCTCTGTCCCTGTCCCTTTCTATGCCTCTGTCTTTGTCTCTGTCTCTGCCTCTGTCTCTGCCCTGTCTCTATCTCTGTCTCTGTCGCTGTCTCTGCCTCTGTCCCAGTCCCTGCGTCTGTCTCCGTCTTTGTCTCCGTCTCTGTCTCTGTCTCTGTCTCTGTATCTGTCTCTGTCTCTGTCTCTGTCTCTGTCGCTGTCTCTCCCTCTGTCTCTGTCTCTGTCTCCGTCCCTGGCTCTGTCTCTGCCTCTGTCTCCGTCTCTGTCTCTGTCTCTGCCTCTATCTCCGTCTCCGTCTCTGTCTCTGTCTCTGTCTCTGTCTCTGTCTCAGTCTCTGTCTCTGTCTCTGTCTCTGTCTCTGCCTCCGTCTCTGTGTCTTTCTCTGCCTCTGTCTGCGTCTCTGTCTCTGTCTCTGTCTCTGTCTCTGCCTCCGTCACTGTGTCTGTCTCTGTCCCTGTCTCCGTCTCTGTCTCTGTCTCTGTGTCTCTGCATCTGCATCTCTGTCTCTGTGTCTCCGTCTCTGTGTCTCTGCCTCTGTCATTGTGTCTCGGTCTCTGTGAATCTCTCTGTCTCTGTCTCTGTGTCTCTGTCTCTGGGTCTCTGTCTGAGTGTCTCCGCCTCTGTCTCTTTGTCTCTGTATCAGTTTCTCTGCCTCCGTGCCTATGTCTCTGTGTCTCTGTCTCAGTCTCTGTCTCTGTCTCTGTCTCTGTCCCTGTCCCTCTCCCTGTCACTGTCGCTATCTCTGTCCCTGTCTCTTTCTATGCCTCTGTCTCTGTCTCTGTCTCCGTCTCTGTCACTGTCTCTGTCTCTGTCTCTGTCTCTGTCTCTGTCTCTGTCTCTGTCTCTGTCTCTGTCTCTGTCTCTGTCTCTGTCTCTGTCTCTGTCTCTGTCTCTGTCTCTGTCATTGTCTCTGTCTCTGTCTCTGTCTCTGTCTCTGTCTCTGTCTCTGTCTCTGTCTCTGTCTCTGTCTCTGTCTCTGTCTCTGTGTCGGTCTCCGTCTATGTCTCTGTCTCTGTCTCTGTCTCTGCCTCTATCTCTGTCTCTGTCTCTGTCTCCGTCAGTGTCTCTGTCTCTGTCTCTGGGTCTCTGTCTATGTGTCTCTGCCTCTGTCTCTTTGTCTCTGTCTCTGCATCTCTGCCTCCGTGCCTATGTCTCTATATTTCTGTCTCTGTCTTTGTCGCTGTCTCAGTCTCTGTCTCTGTCTCTGTCTCTGTCTCTGTCTCTCTCTCTGCCTCCGTCTCTGAGTCTGTCTCTGCCTCTGTCTCCGTCTCTGTCTTTGTCCCTGTCTCTGTCTCTGTCTCTGCCTCCGTCTCTGTGTCTGTCTCTGCCCCTGTCTCCGTCCCTGTCTCTGTCTCTGTGTCTCTGCCTCTGCATCTCTGTCTCTGTGTCTCCGTCTCTGTGTCTCTGCCTCTGTCATTGTGTCTCGGTCTCTGTGAATCTCTCTGTCTCTGTCTCTGTGTCTCTGTCTCTGGTTCTCTGTCTGAGTGTCTCTGCCTCTGTCTCTTTGTCTCTGTATCAGTTTCTCTGCCTCCGTGCCTATGTCTCTGTGTCTCTGTCTCAGTCTCTGTCTCTGTCTCTGTCTCTGTCTCTGTCCCTGTCCCTCTCCCTGTCACTGTCGCTGTCTCTGTCCCTGTCTCTTTCTATGCCTCTGTCTTTGTCTCTGTCTCTGTCTCTGTCTCTGTCTCTGTCTCTGTCTCTGTCTCTGTCTCTGTCTCTGTCTCTGTCTCTGTTTCTGTCACTATCTCTGTCTCCGTCTCTGTCTCTGTCTCTGTCTCTGTCTCTGTCTCTGTCTCTGTCTCTGTCTCTGTCTCTGTCTCTGTCTCTGTCTCTGTCTCTGTGTCTGTCTCTGTCTCTGTCTCTGTCTCTGTCTCTGTCTCTGTCTCTGTCTCTGTCTCTGTCTCCGTCTCTGTCTCCGTCTCTGTCTCTGTCTCTGTCTCTGTCTCTGTCCCTGTCCTTCTCCCTGCAACTGTCGCTGTCTCTGTCTCTGTCTCTGTCTCCGTCTCTGTCTCTGTCTCTGTCTCTGTCTCTGTCTCTGTCTCTGTCCCTGTCCCTCTCCCTGTCACTGTCGCTGTCTCTGTCCCTGTCCCTTTCTATGCCTCTGTCTCTGTCTCTGCCTCTGCCTCTGTCTCTGCCCTGTCTCTATCTCTGTCTCTGTCGCTGTCTCTGCCTCTGTCCCAGTCCCTGCGTCTGTCTCCGTCTTTGTCTCCGTCTCTGTCTCTGTCTCTGTCTCTGTCTCTGGCTCTGTCTCCGTCTCTGTCTCTGTCTCTGTCTCTGTCTGCGTCTCTGTCTCTGTGTATCTGTCTCTGCATCGCTGTCTCTGTCTCTGTCTCTGTCTCTGCCTCCGTCTCTGTGTCTTTCTCTGCCTCTGTCTGCGTCTCTGTCTCTGTCTCTGTCTCTGCCTCTGCCTCCGTCTCTGTGTCTGTCTCTGCCTCTGTCTCCGTCTCTGTCTCTGTCTCTGTGTCTCTGTCTCTGCATCTCTGTCTCTGTGTCTCCGTCTCTGTGTCTCCGCCTCTGTCGTTGTGTCTCGGTCTCTGTGAATCTCTCTGTGTCTGTCTCTGTGTCTCTGTCTCTGGGTCTCTGTCTGAGTGTCTCTGCCTCTGTCTCTTTGTCTCTGTATCAGTTTCTCTGCCTCCGTGCCTATGTCTCTGTGTCTCTGTCTCAGTCTCTGTCTCTGTCTCTGTCTCTGTCCCTGTCCCTCTCCCTGTCACTGTCGCTGTCTCTGTCCCTATCTCTTTCTATGCCTCTGTCTCTGTCTCTGACTCCGTCTCTGTCTCTGTCTCTGTCTCTGTCTCTGTCTCTGTCTCTGTCTCTGTCTCTGTCCCTGTCTCTGTCTCTGTCTCTGTCATTGTCTCTGTCTCTGTCTCTGTCTCTGTCTCTGTCTCTGTCTCTGTCTCTGTCTCTGTCTCTGTCTCTGTCTCTGTCCCAGTCCCTGTCTCGGTCTCCGTCTATGTCTCTGTCTCTGTCTCTGTCTCTGCCTCTGTCTCTGTCTCTGTCTCTGTCTCCGTCAGTGTCTCTGTCTCTGTCTCTGGGTCTCTGTCTATGTGTCTCTGCCTCTGTCTCTTTGTCTCTGTCTCTGTCTCCGTCAGTGTCTCTGTCTCTGTCTCTGGGTCTCTGTCTATGTGTCTCTGCCTCTGTCTCAGTGTCTCTGTCTCCGCATCTCTGCCTCCGTGCCTATGTCTCTATCTTTCTGTCTCTGTCTTTGTCGCTGTCTCAGTCTCTGTCTCTGTCTCTGTCTCTGTCTCTGCCTCCGTCTCTGTGTCTGTCTCTGCCCCTGTCTCCGTCTCTGTCTCTGTCTCTGTGTCTCTGCCTCTGCATCTCTGTCTCTGTGTCTCCGTCTCTGTGTCTCTGCCTCTGTTATTGTGTCTCGGTCTCTGCGAATCTCTCTGTCTCTGTCTCTGTCTCTGTCTCTGTCTCTGTCTCTGTCTCTGTGTCTGTCTCTGTCTCTGTCTCTGTATCAGTTTCTCTGCCTCCGTGCATATGTCTCTGTGTCTCTGTCTCTGTCTCTGTCTCCGTCTCTGCCTCTGTCTCTGTCTCTGTCTCTGTCTCTGTCTCTGTCCCTGTCCCTCTCCCTGTCACTGTCGCTCTCTCTGTCCCTGTCTCTTTCTATGCCTCTGTCTCTGTCTCTGTCTCCGTCTCCGTCTCCGTCTCAATCTCTGTCTCTGGCTCTGTCTCTCTTTCTATCTCTGTCTCTGTCTCTGTCTCTGCCTCCGTCTCTGTCTCCGTCTGTGCCTCTGTCTCTGTCTCTGGGTCTCTGTCTGTGTGTCTCTGCCTCTGTCTCCTTGTCTCTGTCTCTAGGTCTCTGTCTGTGTGTCTCTGCCTCTGTCTCCTTGTCTCTGTCGCTGCATCTCTGCATCCGTGCCTACGTCTCTATGTCCCTGTCTCTGTCTCTGTCTGTGTCTCTGTGTCTTTGTCTCTGCATCTCTGTCTCTGTGTCTCCGTCTCTGGGTCTCTGCCTCTGTCATTGTGTCTCGGTCTCTGTGAATCTCTCTGTCTCTGTCTCTGTGTCCCTGTCTCTGGGTCTCTGTCTGAGTGTCTCTGCCTCTGTCTCTTTGTCTCTCTATCAGTTTCTCTGCCTCCGTGCCTATGTCTCTGTGTCTCTACCTCTGTCTCTGTCTCTGTCTCTGTCTCTGTCTCTGTCTCTGTCGCTGTCGCTGTCTCTCCCCATGTCTCTGTCTCTTTCTCCGTCCCTGGCTCTGTCTCTGCCTCTGTCTCCGTCTCTGTCTCTGTCTCTGCCTCTATCTCCGTCTCCGTCTCTGTCTCTGTCTCTGTCTCTGTCTCTGTCTCTGTCTCTGTCTCTGTCTCAGTCTCTGTCTCTGTCTCTGTCTCTGTCTCTGCCTCCGTCTCTGTGTCTTTCTCTGCCTCTGTCTGCGTCTCTGTCTCTGTCTCTGTCTCTGTCTCTGCCTCCGTCTCTGTGTCTGTCTCTGCCCCTGTCTCCGTCTCTGTCTCTGTCTCTGTGTCTCTGCCTCTGCATCTCTGTCTCTGTGTCTCCGTCTCTGTGTCTCTGCCTCTGTCATTGTGTCTCGGTCTCTGTGAATCTCTCTGTCTCCCTCTCTGTGTCTCTGTCTCTGGGTCTCTGTCTCTGCCTCTGTCTCTACCTCTGTCTCTGTCTCTGTCTCTGTCTCTGTCTGTGTCTCTGTCTCAGTCTCTGTCTCTGTCTCCGTCTCTGTCTCTGTCTCTGTCTCTGCCTCTGTCTCTGTCTCCGTCTTTGTCTCCGTCTCTGTCTCTGTCTCTGTCTCTGTCTCTGTCTCTGTCTCTGTCTCTGCCTCTGCCGCTGTCTCTGTCTCTGTCACAGTCTCTGTCTCTGTCTCCGTCTCTGTCTCTGTCTCTGTCTCTGCCTCTGTCTCTGTCCCCGTATCTGTCTCTGTCTCTGTTTCTGTCTCTGTCTCTGTCGCTGTCTCTTCCTCTGTCTCTGTCACCGTCTCTGTCCCTGGCTCTGTCTCTGCCTCTGTCTCCGTCTCTGTCTCTGTCTCTGTCTCTGTCTCTGTCTCTGTCCCTGTCCCTCTCCCTGTCACTGTCGCTGTCTCTGTCCCTGTCCCTTTCTATGCCTCTGTCTTTGTCTCTGTCTCTGCCTCTGTCTCTGCCCTGTCTCTATCTCTGTCTCTGTCGCTGTCTCTGCCTCTGTCCCAGTCCCTGCGTCTGTCTCCGTCTTTGTCTCCGTCTCTGTCTCTGTCTCTGTCTCTGTATCTGTCTCTGTCTCTGTCTCTGTCTCTGTCGCTGTCTCTCCCTCTGTCTCTGTCTCTGTCTCCGTCCCTGGCTCTGTCTCTGCCTCTGTCTCCGTCTCTGTCTCTGTCTCTGCCTCTATCTCCGTCTCCGTCTCTGTCTCTGTCTCTGTCTCTGTCTCTGTCTCAGTCTCTGTCTCTGTCTCTGTCTCTGTCTCTGCCTCCGTCTCTGTGTCTTTCTCTGCCTCTGTCTGCGTCTCTGTCTCTGTCTCTGTCTCTGTCTCTGCCTCCGTCAATGTGTCTGTCTCTGTCCCTGTCTCCGTCTCTGTCTCTGTCTCTGTGTCTCTGCCTCTGCATCTCTGTCTCTGTGTCTCCGTCTCTGTGTCTCTGCCTCTGTCATTGTGTCTCGGTCTCTGTGAATCTCTCTGTCTCTGTCTCTGTGTCTCTGTCTCTGGGTCTCTGTCTGAGTGTCTCCGCCTCTGTCTCTTTGTCTCTGTATCAGTTTCTCTGCCTCCGTGCCTATGTCTCTGTGTCTCTGTCTCAGTCTCTGTCTCTGTCTCTGTCTCTGTCCCTGTCCCTCTCCCTGTCACTGTCGCTATCTCTGTCCCTGTCTCTTTCTATGCCTCTGTCTCTGTCTCTGTCTCCGTCTCTGTCACTGTCTCTGTCTCTGTCTCTGTCTCTGTCTCTGTCTCTGTCTCTGTCTCTGTCTCTGTCTCTGTCTCTGTCTCTGTCTCTGTCTCTGTCTCTGTCTCTGTCATTGTCTCTGTCTCTGTCTCTGTCTCTGTCTCTGTCTCTGTCTCTGTCTCTGTCTCTGTCTCTGTCTCTGTCTCTGTCTCTGTCTCTGTCTCTGTCTCAGTCTCTGTGTCGGTCTCCGTCTATGTCTCTGTCTCTGTCTCTGTCTCTGCCTCTATCTCTGTCTCTGTCTCTGTCTCCGTCAGTGTCTCTGTCTCTGTCTCTGGGTCTCTGTCTATGTGTCTCTGCCTCTGTCTCTTTGTCTCTGTCTCTGCATCTCTGCCTCCGTGCCTATGTCTCTATATTTCTGTCTCTGTCTTTGTCGCTGTCTCAGTCTCTGTCTCTGTCTCTGTCTCTGTCTCTGTCT
This sequence comes from Megachile willughbiella, assembly GCA_945859595.2. NCBI lineage: Eukaryota > Metazoa > Arthropoda > Insecta > Hymenoptera > Megachilidae > Megachile > Megachile willughbiella. The sequence goes on from CAMAOD020000260.1 coordinate 1,171,394, forward strand.
CTCTCTCTGCCTCCGTCTCTGAGTCGGTCTCTGCCTCTGTCTCCGTCTCTGTCTTTGTCCCTGTCTCTGTCTCTGTCTCTGCCTCCGTCTCTGTGTCTGTCTCTGCCCCTGTCTCCGTCCCTGTCTCTGTCTCTGTGTCTCTGCCTCTGCATCTCTGTCTCTGTGTCTCCGTCTCTGTGTCTCTGCCTCTGTCATTGTGTCTCGGTCTCTGTGAATCTCTCTGTCTCTGTCTCTGTGTCTCTGTCTCTGGTTCTCTGTCTGAGTGTCTCTGCCTCTGTCTCTTTGTCTCTGTATCAGTTTCTCTGCCTCCGTGCCTATGTCTCTGTGTCTCTGTCTCAGTCTCTGTCTCTGTCTCTGTCTCTGTCCCTGTCCCTCTCCCTGTCACTGTCGCTGTCTCTGTCCCTGTCTCTTTCTATGCCTCTGTCTTTGTCTCTGTCTCTGTCTCTGTCTCTGTCTCTGTCTCTGTCTCTGTCTCTGTCTCTGTCTCTGTCTCTGTCTCTGTTTCTGTCACTATCTCTGTCTCCGTCTCTGTCTCCGTCTCTGTCTCTGTCTCTGTCTCTGTCTCTGTCTCTGTCTCTGTCTCTGTCTCTGTCTCTGTCTCTGTCTCTGTCTCTGTCTCTGTCTCTGTCTCTGTCTCTGTCTCTGTCTCTGTCTCTGTCTCCGTCTCTGTCTCCGTCTCTGTCTCTGTCTCTGTCTCTGTCTCTGTCCCTGTCCTTCTCCCTGTAACTGTCGCTGTCTCTGTCTCTGTCTCTGTCTCCGTCTCTGTCTCTGTCTCTGTCTCTGTCTCTGTCTCTGTCTCTGTCCCTGTCCCTCTCCCTGTCACTGTCGCTGTCTCTGTCCCTGTCCCTTTCTATGCCTCTGTCTCTGTCTCTGCCTCTGCCTCTGTCTCTGCCCTGTCTCTATCTCTGTCTCTGTCGCTGTCTCTGCCTCTGTCCCAGTCCCTGCGTCTGTCTCCGTCTTTGTCTCCGTCTCTGTCTCTGTCTCTGTCTCTGTCTCTGTCTCTGGCTCTGTCTCCGTCTCTGTCTCTGTCTCTGTCTCTGTCTGCGTCTCTGTCTCTGTGTATCTGTCTCTGCATCGCTGTCTCTGTCTCTGTCTCTGTCTCTGCCTCCGTCTCTGTGTCTTTCTCTGCCTCTGTCTGCGTCTCTGTCTCTGTCTCTGTCTCTGCCTCTGCCTCCGTCTCTGTGTCTGTCTCTGCCTCTGTCTCCGTCTCTGTCTCTGTCTCTGTGTCTCTGTCTCTGCATCTCTGTCTCTGTGTCTCCGTCTCTGTGTCTCCGCCTCTGTCGTTGTGTCTCGGTCTCTGTGAATCTCTCTGTGTCTGTCTCTGTGTCTCTGTCTCTGGGTCTCTGTCTGAGTGTCTCTGCCTCTGTCTCTTTGTCTCTGTATCAGTTTCTCTGCCTCCGTGCCTATGTCTCTGTGTCTCTGTCTCAGTCTCTGTCTCTGTCTCTGTCTCTGTCCCTGTCCCTCTCTCTGTCACTGTCGCTGTCTCTGTCCCTATCTCTTTCTATGCCTCTGTCTCTGTCTCTGACTCCGTCTCTGTCTCTGTCTCTGTCTCTGTCTCTGTCTCTGTCTCTGTCTCTGTCCCTGTCTCTGTCTCTGTCTCTGTCATTGTCTCTGTCTCTGTCTCTGTCTCTGTCTCTGTCTCTGTCTCTGTCTCTGTCTCTGTCTCTGTCTCTGTCTCTGTCCCAGTCCCTGTCTCGGTCTCCGTCTATGTCTCTGTCTCTGTCTCTGTCTCTGCCTCTGTCTCTGTCTCTGTCTCTGTCTCCGTCAGTGTCTCTGTCTCTGTCTCTGGGTCTCTGTCTATGTGTCTCTGCCTCTGTCTCTTTGTCTCTGTCTCTGTCTCCGTCAGTGTCTCTGTCTCTGTCTCTGGGTCTCTGTCTATGTGTCTCTGCCTCTGTCTCAGTGTCTCTGTCTCCGCATCTCTGCCTCCCTGCCTATGTCTCTATCTTTCTGTCTCTGTCTTTGTCGCTGTCTCAGTCTCTGTCTCTGTCTCTGTCTCTGTCTCTGCCTCCGTCTCTGTGTCTGTCTCTGCCCCTGTCTCCGTCTCTGTCTCTGTCTCTGTGTCTCTGCCTCTGCATCTCTGTCTCTGTGTCTCCGTCTCTGTGTCTCTGCCTCTGTTATTGTGTCTCGGTCTCTGCGAATCTCTCTGTTTCTGTCTCTGTCTCTGTCTCTGTCTCTGTCTCTGTCTCTGTCTCTGTCTCTGTGTCTGTCTCTGTCTCTGTCTCTGTATCAGTTTCTCTGCCTCCGTGCATATGTCTCTGTGTCTCTGTCTCTGTCTCTGTCTCCGTCTCTGCCTCTGTCTCTGTCTCTGTCTCTGTCTCTGTCTCTGTCCCTGTCCCTCTCCCTGTCACTGTCGCTCTCTCTGTCCCTGTCTCTTTCTATGCCTCTGTCTCTGTCTCTGTCTCCGTCTCCGTCTCCGTCTCAATCTCTGTCTCTGGCTCTGTCTCTCTTTCTATCTCTGTCTCTGTCTCTGTCTCTGCCTCCGTCTCTGTCTCCGTCTGTGCCTCTGTCTCTGTCTCTGGGTCTCTGTCTGTGTGTCTCTGCCTCTGTCTCCTTGTCTCTGTCTCTAGGTCTCTGTCTGTGTGTCTCTGCCTCTGTCTCCTTGTCTCTGTCGCTGCATCTCTGCATCCGTGCCTACGTCTCTATGTCCCTGTCTCTGTCTCTGTCTGTGTCTCTGTGTCTTTGTCTCTGCATCTCTGTCTCTGTGTCTCCGTCTCTGTGTCTCTGCCTCTGTCATTGTGTCTCGGTCTCTGTGAATCTCTCTGTCTCTGTCTCTGTGTCCCTGTCTCTGGGTCTCTGTCTGAGTGTCTCTGCCTCTGTCTCTTTGTCTCTCTATCAGTTTCTCTGCCTCCGTGCCTATGTCTCTGTGTCTCTACCTCTGTCTCTGTCTCTGTCTCTGTCTCTGTCTCTGTCGCTGTCGCTGTCTCTCCCCATGTCTCTGTCTCTTTCTCCGTCCCTGGCTCTGTCTCTGCCTCTGTCTCCGTCTCTGTCTCTGTCTCTGCCTCTATCTCCGTCTCCGTCTCTGTCTCTGTCTCTGTCTCTGTCTCTGTCTCTGTCTCTGTCTCTGTCTCTGTCTCAGTCTCTGTCTCTGTCTCTGTCTCTGTCTCTGCCTCCGTCTCTGTGTCTTTCTCTGCCTCTGTCTGCGTCTCTGTCTCTGTCCCTGGCTCTGTCTCTGCCTCTGTCTCTGTCTCTGCCTCTGTCTCTGCCCTGTCTCTATCTTTGTCTCCGTCTCTGTCTCTGTCTCTGTCTCTGTCCCTGTCCCTCTCCCTGTCACTGTCGCTGTCTCTGTCCCTGTCCCTTTCTATGCCTCTGTCTTTGTCTCTGTCTCTGCCTCTGTCTCTGCCCTGTCTCTATCTCTGTCTCTGTCGCTGTCTCTGCCTCTGTCCCAGTCCCTGCGTCTGTCTCCGTCTTTGTCTCCGTCTCTGTCTCTGTCTCTGTCTCTGTCTCTGTATCTGTCTCTGTCTCTGTCTCTGTCTCTGTCGCTGTCTCTCCCTCTGTCTCTGTCTCTGTCTCCGTCCCTGGCTCTGTCTCTGCCTCTGTCTCCGTCTCTGTCTCTGTCTCTGCCTCTATCTCCGTCTCCGTCTCTGTCTCTGTCTCTGTCTCTGTCTCAGTCTCTGTCTCTGTCTCTGTCTCTGTCTCTGCCTCCGTCTCTGTGTCTTTCTCTGCCTCTGTCTGCGTCTCTGTCTCTGTCTCTGTCTCTGTCTCTGCCTCCGTCACTGTGTCTGTCTCTGTCCCTGTCTCCGTCTCTGTCTCTGTCTCTGTGTCTCTGCCTCTGCATCTCTGTCTCTGTGTCTCCGTCTCTGTGTCTCTGCCTCTGTCATTGTGTCTCGGTCTCTGTGAATCTCTCTGTCTCTGTCTCTGTGTCTCTGTCTCTGGGTCTCTGTCTGAGTGTCTCCGCCTCTGTCTCTTTGTCTCTGTATCAGTTTCTCTGCCTCCGTGCCTATGTCTCTGTGTCTCTGTCTCAGTCTCTGTCTCTGTCTCTGTCTCTGTCCCTGTCACTGTCGCTATCTCTGTCCCTGTCTCTTTCTATGCCTCTGTCTCTGTCTCTGTCTCCGTCTCTGTCACTGTCTCTGTCTCTGTCTCTGTCTCTGTCTCTGTCTCTGTCTCTGTCTCTGTCTCTGTCTCTGTCTCTGTCTCTGTCTCTGTCTCTGTCTCTGTCTCTGTCATTGTCTCTGTCTCTGTCTCTGTCTCTGCCTCCGTCACTGTGTCTGTCTCTGTCCCTGTCTCCGTCTCTGTCTCTGTCTCTGTGTCTCTGCCTCTGCATCTCTGTCTCTGTGTCTCCGTCTCTGTGTCTCTGCCTCTGTCATTGTGTCTCGGTCTCTGTGAATCTCTCTGTCTCTGTCTCTGTGTCTCTGTCTCTGGGTCTCTGTCTGAGTGTCTCCGCCTCTGTCTCTTTGTCTCTGTATCAGTTTCTCTGCCTCCGTGCCTATGTCTCTGTGTCTCTGTCTCAGTCTCTGTCTCTGTCTCTGTCTCTGTCCCTGTCCCTCTCCCTGTCACTGTCGCTATCTCTGTCCCTGTCTCTTTCTATGCCTCTGTCTCTGTCTCTGTCTCCGTCTTTGTCTCTGTGTATCTGTCTCTGCATCGCTGTCTCTGTCTCTGTCTCTGTCTCTGCCTCCGTCTCTGTGTCTTTCTCTGCCTCTGTCTGCGTCTCTGTCTCTGTCTCTGTCTCTGCCTCTGCCTCCGTCTCTGTGTCTGTCTCTGCCTCTGTCTCCGTCTCTGTCTCTGTCTCTGTGTCTCTGTCTCTGCATCTCCGTCTCTGTGTCTCCGTCTCTGTGTCTCTGCCTCTGTCGTTGTGTCTCGGTCTCTGTGGATCTCTCTGTGTCTGTCTCTGTGTCTCTGTCTCTGGGTCTCTGTCTGAGTGTCTCTGCCTCTGTCTCTTTGTCTCTGTATCAGTTTCTCTGCCTCCGTGCCTATGTCTCTGTGTCTCTGTCTCTGTCTCTGTCTCCGTCTCTGCCTCTGTCTCTGTCTCTGTCTCTGTCTCTGTCTCTGTCTCTGTCTCTGTCTCTGTCTCTGTCTTTGTCTCTGTCTCTGTCTCTGTCTCTGTCTCTGTCTCTGTCTCTGTCTCTGTCTCTGTCTCTGTCTCTGTCTCTGTCTTTGTCTCTGTCTCTGTCTCTGTCTCTGTCTCTGTCTCTGTCTCTGTCTCTGTCTCTGTCTCTGTCTCTGTCGCAGTCTCTGTCTCGGTCTCCGTCTATGTCTCTGTCTCTGTCTCTGTCTCTGCCTCTGTCTCTGTCTCTGTCTCTGTCTCCGTCAGTGTCTCTGTCTCTGTCTCTGGGTCTCTGTCTATGTGTCTGTGCCTCTGTCTCTTTGTCTCTGTCTCTGCATCTCTGCCTCCGTGCCTATGTCTCTATCTTTCTGTCTCTGTCTTTGTCGCTGTCTCAGTCTCTGTCTCTGTGTCTGTCTACGTCTCTCTCTCTGCCTCCGTCTCTGAGTCCGTCTCTGCCTCTGTCTCCGTCTCTGTCTTTGTCCCTGTCTCTGTCTCTGTCTCTGCCTCCGTCTCTGTGTCTGTCTCTGCCCCTGTCTCCGTCTCTGTCTCTGTCTCTGTGTCTCTGCCTCTGCATCTCTGTCTCTGTGTCTACGTCTCTGTGTCTCTGCCTCTGTCATTGTGTCTCGGTCTCTGTGAATCTCTCTGTCTCTGTCTCTGTGTCTCTGTCTCTGGGTCACTGTCTGAGTGTCTCTGCCTCTGTCTCTTTGTCTCTGTATCAGTTTCTCTGCCTCCGTGCCTATGTCTCTGTGTCTCTGTCTCAGTCTCTGTCTCTGTCCCTGTCTCTTTCTATGCCTCTGTCTCTGTCTCTGTCTCCGTCTCTGACTCTGTCTCTGTCTCTGTCTCCGTCTCTGTCTCTGTCTCTGTCTCTCTCTCTGTCCCTGTCTCTGTCTCTGTCTCTGTCTCTGTCTCTGTCTCAGTCTCTGTCTCTGTCTCTGTCTCTGTCCCTGTCCCTCTCCCTGTCACTGTCGCTGTCTCTGTCCCTGTCTCTTTCTATGCCTCTGTCTTTGTCTCTGTCTCTGTCTCTGTCTCTGTCTCTGTCTCTGTCTCTGTCTCTGTTTCTGTCTCTGCCTCTGTCTCTGTCTCTGTCTCTGTCTCTGTCTCTGTCTCTGTCTCTGTCTCTGTCTCTGTCTCTGTCTCCGTCTCTGACTCTGTCGCTGTCTCTGTCTCTGTCTCTGTCTCCGTCTCTGTCTCTGTCTCTGTCTCTGTCTCTGCCTCTGTCCCTGTCCCTCTCCTTGTCACTGTCGCTGTCTCTGTCCCTGTCCCTTTCTATGCCTCTGTCTCTGTCTCTGCCTCTGCCTCTGTCTCTGCCCTGTCTCTATCTCTGTCTCTGTCGCGGTCTCTGCCTCTGTCCCAGTCCCTGCGTCTGTCTCCGTCTTTGTCTCCGTCTCTGTCTCTGTCTCTGTCTCTGTCTCTGTCTCTGGCTCTGACTCCGTCTCTGTCTCTGTCTCTGTCTCTGTCTGCGTCTCTGTCTCTGTGTATCTGTCTCTGCATCGCTGTCTCTGTCTCTGTCTCTGTCTCTGCCTCCGTCTCTGTGTCTTTCTCTGCCTCTGTCTGCGTCTCTGTCTCTGTCTCTGTCTCTGCCTCTGCCTCCGTCTCTGTGTCTGTCTCTGCCTCTGTCTCCGTCTCTGTCTCTGTCTCTGTGTCTCTGTCTCTGCATCTCTGTCTCTGTGTCTCCGTCTCTGTGTCTCCGCCTCTGTCGTTGTGTCTCGGTCTCTGTGAATCTCTCTGTGTCTGTCTCTGTTTGTCTGTCTCTGGGTCTCTGTCTGAGTGTCTCTGCCTCTGTCTCTTTGTCTCTGTATCAGTTTCTCTGCCTCCGTGCCTATGTCTCTGTGTCTCTGTCTCAGTCTCTGTCTCTGTCTCTGTTTCTGTCCCTGTCCCTCTCCCTGTCACTGTCGCTGTCTCTGTCCCTGTCTCTTTCTATGCCTCTGTCTCTGTCTCTGACTCCGTCTCCGTCTCTGTCTCTGTCTCTGTCTCTGTCTCTGTCTCTGTCTCTGTCTCTGTCTCTGTCTCTGTCTCTGTCTCTGTCTCTGTCTCTGTCATTGTCTCTGTCTCTGTCTATGTCTCTGTCTCTGTCTCTGTCTCTGTCTCAGTCTCTGTCTCGGTCTCCGTCTATGTCTCTGTCTCTGTCTCTGTCTCTGCCTCTGTCTCTGTCTCTGTCTCTGTCTCCGTCAGTGTCTCTGTCTCTGTCTCTGGGTCTCTGTCTATGTGTCTCTGCCTCTGTCTCTTTGTCTCTGTCTCTGTCTCTGCCTCCGTCTCTGTGTCTGTCTCTGCCCCTGTCTCCGTCACTGTCTCTGTCTCTGTGTCTCTGCCTCTGCATCTCTGTCTCTGTGTCTCCGTCTCTGTGTCCCTGCCTCTGTCATTGTGTCTCGGTCTCTGCGAATCTCTCTGTCTCTGTCTCTGTGTCTCTGTCTCTGGGTCTCTGTCTGAGTGTCTCTGCCTCTGTCTCTTTGTCTCTGTATCAGTTTCTCTGCCTCCGTGCCTATGTCTCTGTGTCTCTGTCTCAGTCTCTGTCTCTGTCTCTGTCGCTGTCGCTGTCTCTCCCTATGTCTCTGTCTCTTTCTCCGTCCCTGGCTCTGTCTCTGCCTTGTCTCCGTCTCTGTCTCTGTCTCTGCCTCTATCTCCGTCTCCGTCTCTGTCTCTGTCTCTGTCTCTGTCTCTGTCTCAGTCTCTGTCTCTGTCTCTGTCTCTGTCTCTGCCTCCGTCTCTGTGTCTTTCTCTGCCTCTGTCTGCGTCTCTGTCTCTGTCTCTGTCTCTGTCTCTGCCTCCGTCTCTGTGTCTGTCTCTGCCCCTGTCTCCGTCTCTGTCTCTGTCTCTGTGTCTCTGCCTCTGCATCTCTGTCTCTGTGTCTCCGTCTCTGTGTCTCTGCCTCTGTCATTGTGTCTCGGTCTCTGTGAATCTCTCTGTCTCTCTCTCTGTGTCTCTGTCTCTGGGTCTCTGTCTGAGTGTCTCCGCCTCTGTCTCTTTGTCTCTGTATCAGTTTCTCTGCCTCCGTGCCTATGTCTCTGTGTCTCTGTCTCTGTCTCCGTCTCTATCTCTGTCTCTGTCTCTGTATCTGTCTCCGTCTCTGTCTCTGTCTCTGTCTCCGTCTCGGTCTCCATCTCTGTCTCTGTCTCTGCCTCAATTTCTATCTCTGTCTCTGTCTCTGCCTCCGTCTCTGCCTCCGTCTCTGTCTCCGTCAGTGTCTCTGTCTCTGTCTCTGGGTCTCTGTCTATGTGTCTCTGCCTCTGTCTCTTTGTCTCTGTCTCTGCATCTCTGCCTCCGTGCCTATGTCTCTATCTTTCTGTCTCTGTCTTTGTCGCTGTCTCCGTCTCTGTCTCTGTCACTGCCTCTGTCTCTGTCTCTGTCTCTGTCGCTGTCTCTTCCTCTGTCTCTGTCACCGTCTCTGTCCCTGGCTCTGTCTCTGCCTCTGTCTCCGTCTCTGTCTCTGTCTCTGTCTCTGTCTCTGTCTCTGTCCCTGTCCCTCTCCCTGTCACTGTCGCTGTCTCTGTCCCTGTCCCTTTCTATGCCTCTGTCTTTGTCTCTGTCTCTGCCTCTGTCTCTGCCCTGTCTCTATCTCTGTCTCTGTCGCTGTCTCTGCCTCTGTCCCAGTCCCTGCGTCTGTCTCCGTCTTTGTCTCCGTCTCTGTCTCTGTCTCTGTCTCTGTATCTGTCTCTGTCTCTGTCTCTGTCTCTGTCGCTGTCTCTCCCTCTGTCTCTGTCTCTGTCTCCGTCCCTGGCTCTGTCTCTGCCTCTGTCTCCGTCACTGTGTCTGTCTCTGTCCCTGTCTCCGTCTCTGTCTCTGTCTCTGTGTCTCTGCCTCTGCATCTCTGTCTCTGTGTCTCCGTCTCTGTGTCTCTGCCTCTGTCATTGTGTCTCGGTCTCTGTGAATCTCTCTGTCTCTGTCTCTGTGTCTCTGTCTCTGGGTCTCTGTCTGAGTGTCTCCGCCTCTGTCTCTTTGTCTCTGTATCAGTTTCTCTGCCTCCGTGCCTATGTCTCTGTGTCTCTGTCTCAGTCTCTGTCTCTGTCTCTGTCTCTGTCCCTGTCCCTCTCCCTGTCACTGTCGCTATCTCTGTCCCTGTCTCTTTCTATGCCTCTGTCTCTGTCTCTGTCTCCGTCTCTGTCACTGTCTCTGTCTCTGTCTCTGTCTCTGTCTCTGTCTCTGTCTCTGTCTCTGTCTCTGTCTCTGTCTCTGTCTCTGTCTCTGTCTCTGTCTCTGTCTCTGTCTCTGTCATTGTCTCTGTCTCTGTCTCTGTCTCTGTCTCTGTCTCTGTCTCTGTCTCTGTCTCTGTCTCTGTCTCTGTCTCTGTCTCTGTCTCTGTCTCTGTCTCAGTCTCTGTGTCGGTCTCCGTCTATGTCTCTGTCTCTGTCTCTGTCTCTGCCTCTATCTCTGTCTCTGTCTCTGTCTCCGTCAGTGTCTCTGTCTCTGTCTCTGGGTCTCTGTCTATGTGTCTCTGCCTCTGTCTCTTTGTCTCTGTCTCTGCATCTCTGCCTCCGTGCCTATGTCTCTATATTTCTGTCTCTGTCTTTGTCGCTGTCTCAGTCTCTGTCTCTGTCTCTGTCTCTGTCTCTGTCTCTCTCTCTGCCTCCGTCTCTGAGTCTGTCTCTGCCTCTGTCTCCGTCTCTGTCTTTGTCCCTGTCTCTGTCTCTGTCTCTGCCTCCGTCTCTGTGTCTGTCTCTGCCCCTGTCTCCGTCCCTGTCTCTGTCTCTGTGTCTCTGCCTCTGCATCTCTGTCTCTGTGTCTCCGTCTCTGTGTCTCTGCCTCTGTCATTGTGTCTCGGTCTCTGTGAATCTCTCTGTCTCTGTCTCTGTGTCTCTGTCTCTGGTTCTCTGTCTGAGTGTCTCTGCCTCTGTCTCTTTGTCTCTGTATCAGTTTCTCTGCCTCCGTGCCTATGTCTCTGTGTCTCTGTCTCAGTCTCTGTCTCTGTCTCTGTCTCTGTCCCTGTCCCTCTCCCTGTCACTGTCGCTGTCTCTGTCCCTGTCTCTTTCTATGCCTCTGTCTTTGTCTCTGTCTCTGTCTCTGTCTCTGTCTCTGTCTCTGTCTCTGTCTCTGTCTCTGTCTCTGTCTCTGTTTCTGTCACTATCTCTGTCTCCGTCTCTGTCTCTGTCTCTGTCTCTGTCTCTGTCTCTGTCTCTGTCTCTGTCTCTGTCTCTGTCTCTGTCTCTGTCTCTGTCTCTGTCTCTGTCTCTGTCTCTGTCTCTGTCTCTGTCTCTGTCTCCGTCTCTGTCTCTGTCTCTGTCTCTGTCTCTGGCTCTGTCTCCGTCTCTGTCTCTGTCTCTGTCTCTGTCTGCGTCTCTGTCTCTGTGTATCTGTCTCTGCATCGCTGTCTCTGTCTCTGTCTCTGTCTCTGCCTCCGTCTCTGTGTCTTTCTCTGCCTCTGTCTGCGTCTCTGTCTCTGTCTCTGTCTCTGCCTCTGCCTCCGTCTCTGTGTCTGTCTCTGCCTCTGTCTCCGTCTCTGTCTCTGTCTCTGTGTCTCTGTCTCTGCATCTCTGTCTCTGTGTCTCCGTCTCTGTGTCTCCGCCTCTGTCGTTGTGTCTCGGTCTCTGTGAATCTCTCTGTGTCTGTCTCTGTGTCTCTGTCTCTGGGTCTCTGTCTGAGTGTCTCTGCCTCTGTCTCTTTGTCTCTGTATCAGTTTCTCTGCCTCCGTGCCTATGTCTCTGTGTCTCTGTCTCAGTCTCTGTCTCTGTCTCTGTCTCTGTCCCTGTCCCTCTCCCTGTCACTGTCGCTGTCTCTGTCCCTATCTCTTTCTATGCCTCTGTCTCTGTCTCTGACTCCGTCTCTGTCTCTGTCTCTGTCTCTGTCTCTGTCTCTGTCTCTGTCTCTGTCTCTGTCCCTGTCTCTGTCTCTGTCTCTGTCATTGTCTCTGTCTCTGTCTCTGTCTCTGTCTCTGTCTCTGTCTCTGTCTCTGTCTCTGTCTCTGTCTCTGTCTCTGTCTCTGTCTCTGTCTCTGTCCCAGTCCCTGTCTCGGTCTCCGTCTATGTCTCTGTCTCTGTCTCTGTCTCTGCCTCTGTCTCTGTCTCTGTCTCTGTCTCCGTCAGTGTCTCTGTCTCTGTCTCTGGGTCTCTGTCTATGTGTCTCTGCCTCTGTCTCTTTGTCTCTGTCTCTGTCTCCGTCAGTGTCTCTGTCTCTGTCTCTGGGTCTCTGTCTATGTGTCTCTGCCTCTGTCTCAGTGTCTCTGTCTCCGCATCTCTGCCTCCGTGCCTATGTCTCTATCTTTCTGTCTCTGTCTTTGTCGCTGTCTCAGTCTCTGTCTCTGTCTCTGTCTCTGTCTCTGCCTCCGTCTCTGTGTCTGTCTCTGCCCCTGTCTCCGTCTCTGTCTCTGTCTCTGTGTCTCTGCCTCTGCATCTCTGTCTCTGTGTCTCCGTCTCTGTGTCTCTGCCTCTGTTATTGTGTCTCGGTCTCTGCGAATCTCTCTGTCTCTGTCTCTGTCTCTGTCTCTGTCTCTGTCTCTGTCTCTGTCTCTGTCTCTGTGTCTGTCTCTGTCTCTGTCTCTGTATCAGTTTCTCTGCCTCCGTGCATATGTCTCTGTGTCTCTGTCTCTGTCTCTGTCTCCGTCTCTGCCTCTGTCTCTGTCTCTGTCTCTGTCTCTGTCTCTGTCCCTGTCCCTCTCCCTGTCACTGTCGCTCTCTCTGTCCCTGTCTCTTTCTATGCCTCTGTCTCTGTCTCTGTCTCCGTCTCCGTCTCCGTCTCAATCTCTGTCTCTGGCTCTGTCTCTCTTTCTATCTCTGTCTCTGTCTCTGTCTCTGCCTCCGTCTCTGTCTCCGTCTGTGCCTCTGTCTCTGTCTCTGGGTCTCTGTCTGTGTGTCTCTGCCTCTGTCTCCTTGTCTCTGTCTCTAGGTCTCTGTCTGTGTGTCTCTGCCTCTGTCTCCTTGTCTCTGTCGCTGCATCTCTGCATCCGTGCCTACGTCTCTATGTCCCTGTCTCTGTCTCTGTCTGTGTCTCTGTGTCTTTGTCTCTGCATCTCTGTCTCTGTGTCTCCGTCTCTGTGTCTCTGCCTCTGTCATTGTGTCTCGGTCTCTGTGAATCTCTCTGTCTCTGTCTCTGTGTCCCTGTCTCTGGGTCTCTGTCTGAGTGTCTCTGCCTCTGTCTCTTTGTCTCTCTATCAGTTTCTCTGCCTCCGTGCCTATGTCTCTGTGTCTCTACCTCTGTCTCTGTCTCTGTCTCTGTCTCTGTCTCTGTCTCTGTCGCTGTCGCTGTCTCTCCCCATGTCTCTGTCTCTTTCTCCGTCCCTGGCTCTGTCTCTGCCTCTGTCTCCGTCTCTGTCTCTGTCTCTGCCTCTATCTCCGTCTCCGTCTCTGTCTCTGTCTCTGTCTCTGTCTCTGTCTCTGTCTCTGTCTCTGTCTCAGTCTCTGTCTCTGTCTCTGTCTCTGTCTCTGCCTCCGTCTCTGTGTCTTTCTCTGCCTCTGTCTGCGTCTCTGTCTCTGTCTCTGTCTCTGTCTCTGCCTCCGTCTCTGTGTCTGTCTCTGCCCCTGTCTCCGTCTCTGTCTCTGTCTCTGTGTCTCTGCCTCTGCATCTCTGTCTCTGTGTCTCCGTCTCTGTGTCTCTGCCTCTGTCATTGTGTCTCGGTCTCTGTGAATCTCTCTGTCTCCCTCTCTGTGTCTCTGTCTCTGGGTCTCTGTCTCTGCCTCTGTCTCTACCTCTGTCTCTGTCTCTGTCTCTGTCTCTGTCTGTGTCTCTGTCTCAGTCTCTGTCTCTGTCTCCGTCTCTGTCTCTGTCTCTGTCTCTGCCTCTGTCTCTGTCTCCGTCTTTGTCTCCGTCTCTGTCTCTGTCTCTGTCTCTGTCTCTGTCTCTGTCTCTGTCTCTGCCTCTGCCGCTGTCTCTGTCTCTGTCACAGTCTCTGTCTCTGTCTCCGTCTCTGTCTCTGTCTCTGTCTCTGCCTCTGTCTCTGTCCCCGTATCTGTCTCTGTCTCTGTTTCTGTCTCTGTCTCTGTCTCTGTCTCTGTCTCCGTCTCCATCTCCATCTCTGTCTCTGTCTCTGCCTCACTTTCTATCTCTGTCTCTGTCTCTGCCTCCGTCTCTGTCTCCGTCAGTGTCTCTGTCTCTGTCTCTGGGTCTCTGTCTATGTGTCTCTGCCTCTGTCTCTTTGTCTCTGTCTCTGCATCTCTGCCTCCGTGCCTATGTCTCTATCTTTCTGTCTCTGTCTTTGTCGCTGTCTCCGTCTCTGTCTCTGTCACTGCCTCTGTCTCTGTCTCTGTCTCTGTCGCTGTCTCTTCCTCTGTCTCTGTCACCGTCTCTGTCCCTGGCTCTGTCTCTGCCTCTGTCTCTGTCTCTGCCTCTGTCTCTGCCCTGTCTCTATCTCTGTCTCTGTCGCTGTCTCTGCCTCTGTCCCAGTCCCTGCGTCTGTCTCCGTCTTTGTCTCCGTCTCTGTCTCTGTCTCTGTCTCTGTCCCTGTCCCTCTCCCTGTCACTGTCGCTGTCTCTGTCCCTGTCTCTTTCTATGCCTCTGTCTCTGTCTCTGTCTTCTTCTCTGTCTCTGTCTCTGTCTCCGTCTCTGTCTCTGTCTCTGCCTCTGTCTCTGTCGCTTCCTCTGTCTCTGTCTCCGTCTCTGTCCCTGGCTCTGTCTCTGCCTCTGTCTCCGTCTCTGTCTCTGTCTCTGCCTCCGTCTCTGTCTCTGTCTCTGTCTCTGTCTCTGTTTCTGTCTCAGTCTCTGTCTCTGTCTCTGTCTCTGTCTCTGTCTCTGCCTCCGTCTCTGTGTCTTTCTCTGCCTCTGTCGCTGTCTCTCCCTCTGTCTCTGCCTCTGTCTCCGTCTCTGTCTCTGTCTCCGTCTCCATCTCCATCTTTGTCTCTGTCTCTGCCTCACTTTCTATCTCTGTCGCTGTCTCTGCCTCCGTCTCTGTCTCCGTCAGTGTCTCTGTCTCTGTCTCTGGGTCTCTGTCTATGTGTCTCTGCCTCTGTCTCATTGTCTCTGTCTCTGCATCTCTGCCTCCGTGCCTATGTCTCTATCTTTCTGTCTCTGTCTTTGTCGCTGTCTCCGTCTCTGTCTCTGTCACTGCCTCTGTCTCTGTCTCTGTCTCTGTCTCTGTCGCTGTCTCTTCCTCTGTCTCTGTCACCGTCTCTGTCCCTGGCTCTGTCTCTGCCTCTGTCTCTGTCTCTGCCTCTGTCTCTGCCCTGTCTCTATCTTTGTCTCCGTCTCTGTCTCTGTCTCTGTCTCTGTCCCTGTCCCTCTCCCTGTCACTGTCGCTGTCTCTGTCCCTGTCCCTTTCTATGCCTCTGTCTTTGTCTCTGTCTCTGCCTCTGTCTCTGCCCTGTCTCTATCTCTGTCTCTGTCGCTGTCTCTGCCTCTGTCCCAGTCCCTGCGTCTGTCTCCGTCTTTGTCTCCGTCTCTGTCTCTGTCTCTGTCTCTGTATCTGTCTCTGTCTCTGTCTCTGTCTCTGTCGCTGTCTCTCCCTCTGTCTCTGTCTCTGTCTCCGTCCCTGGCTCTGTCTCTGCCTCTGTCTCCGTCTCTGTCTCTGTCTCTGCCTCTATCTCCGTCTCCGTCTCTGTCTCTGTCTCTGTCTCTGTCTCTGTCTCAGTCTCTGTCTCTGTCTCTGTCTCTGTCTCTGCCTCCGTCTCTGTGTCTTTCTCTGCCTCTGTCTGCGTCTCTGTCTCTGTCTCTGTCTCTGTCTCTGCCTCCGTCACTGTGTCTGTCTCTGTCCCTGTCTCCGTCTCTGTCTCTGTCTCTGTGTCTCTGCCTCTGCATCTCTGTCTCTGTGTCTCCGTCTCTGTGTCTCTGCCTCTGTCATTGTGTCTCGGTCTCTGTGAATCTCTCTGTCTCTGTCTCTGTGTCTCTGTCTCTGGGTCTCTGTCTGAGTGTCTCCGCCTCTGTCTCTTTGTCTCTGTATCAGTTTCTCTGCCTCCGTGCCTATGTCTCTGTGTCTCTGTCTCAGTCTCTGTCTCTGTCTCTGTCTCTGTCCCTGTCACTGTCGCTATCTCTGTCCCTGTCTCTTTCTATGCCTCTGTCTCTGTCTCTGTCTCCGTCTCTGTCACTGTCTCTGTCTCTGTCTCTGTCTCTGTCTCTGTCTCTGTCTCTGTCTCTGTCTCTGTCTCTGTCTCTGTCTCTGTCTCTGTCTCTGTCTCTGTCTCTGTCTCTGTCTCTGTCTCTGTCATTGTCTCTGTCTCTGTCTCTGTCTCTGTCTCTGTCTCTGTCTCTGTCTCTGTCTCTGTCTCTGTCTCTGTCTCTGTCTCTGTCTCAGTCTCTGTGTCGGTCTCCGTCTATGTCTCTGTCTCTGTCTCTGTCTCTGCCTCTATCTCTGTCTCTGTCTCTGTCTCCGTCAGTGTCTCTGTCTCTGTCTCTGGGTCTCTGTCTATGTGTCTCTGCCTCTGTCTCTTTGTCTCTGTCTCTGCATCTCTGCCTCCGTGCCTATGTCTCTATATTTCTGTCTCTGTCTTTGTCGCTGTCTCAGTCTCTGTCTCTGTCTCTGTCTCTGTCTCTGTCTCTCTCTCTGCCTCCGTCTCTGAGTCTGTCTCTGCCTCTGTCTCCGTCTCTGTCTTTGTCCCTGTCTCTGTCTCTGTCTCTGCCTCCGTCTCTGTGTCTGTCTCTGCCCCTGTCTCCGTCCCTGTCTCTGTCTCTGTGTCTCTGCCTCTGCATCTCTGTCTCTGTGTCTCCGTCTCTGTGTCTCTGCCTCTGTCATTGTGTCTCGGTCTCTGTGAATCTCTCTGTCTCTGTCTCTGTGTCTCTGTCTCTGGTTCTCTGTCTGAGTGTCTCTGCCTCTGTCTCTTTGTCTCTGTATCAGTTTCTCTGCCTCCGTGCCTATGTCTCTGTGTCTCTGTCTCAGTCTCTGTCTCTGTCTCTGTCTCTGTCCCTGTCCCTCTCCCTGTCACTGTCGCTGTCTCTGTCCCTGTCTCTTTCTATGCCTCTGTCTTTGTCTCTGTCTCTGTCTCTGTCTCTGTCTCTGTCTCTGTCTCTGTCTCTGTCTCTGTCTCTGTTTCTGTCACTATCTCTGTCTCCGTCTCTGTCTCTGTCTCTGTCTCTGTCTCTGTCTCTGTCTCTGTCTCTGTCTCTGTCTCTGTCTCTGTCTCTGTCTCTGTCTCTGTCTCTGTCTCTGTCTCTGTCTCTGTCTCTGTCTCCGTCTCTGTCTCCGTCTCTGTCTCTGTCTCTGTCTCTGTCCCTGTCCTTCTCCCTGTAACTGTCGCTGTCTCTGTCTCTGTCTCTGTCTCCGTCTCTGTCTCTGTCTCTGTCTCTGTCTCTGTCTCTGTCCCTGTCCCTCTCCCTGTCACTGTCGCTGTCTCTGTCCCTGTCCCTTTCTATGCCTCTGTCTCTGTCTCTGCCTCTGCCTCTGTCTCTGCCCTGTCTCTATCTCTGTCTCTGTCGCTGTCTCTGCCTCTGTCCCAGTCCCTGCGTCTGTCTCCGTCTTTGTCTCCGTCTCTGTCTCTGTCTCTGTCTCTGTCTCTGGCTCTGTCTCCGTCTCTGTCTCTGTCTCTGTCTCTGTCTGCGTCTCTGTCTCTGTGTATCTGTCTCTGCATCGCTGTCTCTGTCTCTGTCTCTGTCTCTGCCTCCGTCTCTGTGTCTTTCTCTGCCTCTGTCTGCGTCTCTGTCTCTGTCTCTGTCTCTGCCTCTGCCTCCGTCTCTGTGTCTGTCTCTGCCTCTGTCTCCGTCTCTGTCTCTGTCTCTGTGTCTCTGTCTCTGCATCTCTGTCTCTGTGTCTCCGTCTCTGTGTCTCCGCCTCTGTCGTTGTGTCTCGGTCTCTGTGAATCTCTCTGTGTCTGTCTCTGTGTCTCTGTCTCTGGGTCTCTGTCTGAGTGTCTCTGCCTCTGTCTCTTTGTCTCTGTATCAGTTTCTCTGCCTCCGTGCCTATGTCTCTGTGTCTCTGTCTCAGTCTCTGTCTCTGTCTCTGTCTCTGTCCCTGTCCCTCTCCCTGTCACTGTCGCTGTCTCTGTCCCTATCTCTTTCTATGCCTCTGTCTCTGTCTCTGACTCCGTCTCTGTCTCTGTCTCTGTCTCTGTCTCTGTCTCTGTCTCTGTCTCTGTCTCTGTCCCTGTCTCTGTCTCTGTCTCTGTCATTGTCTCTGTCTCTGTCTCTGTCTCTGTCTCTGTCTCTGTCTCTGTCTCTGTCTCTGTCTCTGTCTCTGTCTCTGTCTCTGTCTCTGTCTCTGTCTCTGTCCCAGTCCCTGTCTCGTTCTCCGTCTATGTCTCTGTCTCTGTCTCTGTCTCTGCCTCTGTCTCTGTCTCTGTCTCTGTCTCCGTCAGTGTCTCTGTCTCTGTCTCTGGGTCTCTGTCTATGTGTCTCTGCCTCTGTCTCTTTGTCTCTGTCTCTGTCTCCGTCAGTGTCTCTGTCTCTGTCTCTGGGTCTCTGTCTATGTGTCTCTGCCTCTGTCTCTTTGTCTCTGTCTCCGCATCTCTGCCTCCGTGCCTATGTCTCTATCTTTCTGTCTCTGTCTTTGTCGCTGTCTCAGTCTCTGTCTCTGTCTCTGTCTCTGTCTCTGCCTCCGTCTCTGTGTCTGTCTCTGCCCCTGTCTCCGTCTCTGTCTCTGTCTCTGTGTCTCTGCCTCTGCATCTCTGTCTCTGTGTCTCCGTCTCTGTGTCTCTGCCTCTGTTATTGTGTCTCGGTCTCTGCGAATCTCTCTGTCTCTGTCTCTGTCTCTGTCTCTGTCTCTGTCTCTGTATCAGTTTCTCTGCCTCCGTGCATATGTCTCTGTGTCTCTGTCTCTGTCTCTGTCTCCGTCTCTGCCTCTGTCTCTGTCTCTGTCTCTGTCTCTGTCTCTGTCTCTGTCCCTGTCCCTCTCCCTGTCACTGTCGCTCTCTCTGTCCCTGTCTCTTTCTATGCCTCTGTCTCTGTCTCTGTCTCCGTCTCCGTCTCCGTCTCAATCTCTGTCTCTGGCTCTGTCTCTCTTTCTATCTCTGTCTCTGTCTCTGTCTCTGCCTCCGTCTCTGTCTCCGTCTGTGCCTCTGTCTCTGTCTCTGGGTCTCTGTCTGTGTGTCTCTGCCTCTGTCTCCTTGTCTCTGTCTCTAGGTCTCTGTCTGTGTGTCTCTGCCTCTGTCTCCTTGTCTCTGTCGCTGCATCTCTGCATCCGTGCCTACGTCTCTATGTCCCTGTCTCTGTCTCTGTCTGTGTCTCTGTGTCTTTGTCTCTGCATCTCTGTCTCTGTGTCTCCGTCTCTGTGTCTCTGCCTCTGTCATTGTGTCTCGGTCTCTGTGAATCTCTCTGTCTCTGTCTCTGTGTCCCTGTCTCTGGGTCTCTGTCTGAGTGTCTCTGCCTCTGTCTCTTTGTCTCTCTATCAGTTTCTCTGCCTCCGTGCCTATGTCTCTGTGTCTCTACCTCTGTCTCAGTCTCTGTCTCTGTCTCCGTCTCTGTCTCTGTCTCTGTCTCTGCCTCTGTCTCTGTCTCCGTCTTTGTCTCCGTCTCTGTCTCTGTCTCTGTCTCTGTCTCTGTCTCTGCCTCTGCCGCTGTCTCTGTCTCTGTCACAGTCTCTGTCTCTGTCTCCGTCTCTGTCTCTGTCTCTGTCTCTGCCTCTGTCTCTGTCCCCGTATCTGTCTCTGTCTCTGTTTCTGTCTCTGTCTCTGTCTCTGTCTCTGTCTCTGTCTCAGACTCTGCCTCCGTCTCTGCGTTTGTCTCTGCCTCTGTCTCCGTCTCTGTCTCTGTCTCCGTCTCCATCTCCATCTCTGTCTCTGTCTCTGCCTCACTTTCTATCTCTGTCTCTGTCTCTGCCTCCGTCTCTGTCTCCGTCAGTGTCTCTGTCTCTGTCTCTGGGTCTCTGTCTATGTGTCTCTGCCTCTGTCTCTTTGTCTCTGTCTCTGCATCTCTGCCTCCGTGCCTATGTCTCTATCTTTCTGTCTCTGTCTTTGTCGCTGTCTCCGTCTCTGTCTCTGTCACTGCCTCTGTCTCTGTCTCTGTCTCTGTCGCTGTCTCTTCCTCTGTCTCTGTCACCGTCTCTGTCCCTGGCTCTGTCTCTGCCTCTGTCTCTGTCTCTGCCTCTGTCTCTGCCCTGTCTCTATCTCTGTCTCTGTCGCTGTCTCTGCCTCTGTCCCAGTCCCTGCGTCTGTCTCCGTCTTTGTCTCCGTCTCTGTCTCTGTCTCTGTCTCTGTCCCTGTCCCTCTCCCTGTCACTGTCGCTGTCTCTGTCCCTGTCTCTTTCTATGCCTCTGTCTCTGTCTCTGTCTTCTTCTCTGTCTCTGTCTCTGTCTCCGTCTCTGTCTCTGTCTCTGCCTCTGTCTCTGTCGCTTCCTCTGTCTCTGTCTCCGTCTCTGTCCCTGGCTCTGTCTCTGCCTCTGTCTCCGTCTCTGTCTCTGTCTCTGCCTCCGTCTCTGTCTCTGTCTCTGTCTCTGTCTCTGTTTCTGTCTCTGCCTCCGTCTCTGTCTCCGTCAGTGTCTCTGTCTCTGTCTCTGGGTCTCTGTCTATGTGTCTCTGCCTCTGTCTCTTTGTCTCTGTCTCTGCATCTCTGCCTCCGTGCCTATGTCTCTATCTTTCTGTCTCCGTCTCTGTCTCTGTCTCTGCCTCTGTCTCTGTCGCTTCCTCTGTCTCTGTCTCCGTCTCTGTCCCTGGCTCTGTCTCTGCCTCTGTCTCCGTCTCTGTCTCTGTCTCTGCCTCCGTCTCTGTCTCTGTCTCTGTCTCTGTTTCTGTCTCAGTCTCTGTCTCTGTCTCTGTCTCTGTCTCTGCCTCCGTCTCTGTGTCTTTCTCTGCCTCTGTCTGCGTCTCTGTCTCTGTCTCTGTCTCTGTCTCCGCCTCCGTCTCTGTGTCTGTCGCTGCCCCTGTCTCCGTCTCTGTCTCTGTCTCCGTCTCTGTGTCTCTGCCTCTGTCATTGTGTCTCGGTCCCTGTGAATCTCTCCGTCTCTGTCTCTGTCTCTGTCTGTGTCTCTGTCTCTGTCTCTGTCTCCGTCTCTGTCTCTGTCTCTGTCTGCGTCTCTGTCTCTGTGTATCTGTCTCTGCATCGCTGTCTCTCCCTCTGTCTCTGTCTCTGTCTCCTTCCCTGGCTCTGTCTCTGCCTCTGTCTCCGTCTCTGTCTCTGTCTCTGCCTCTATCTCCGTCTCCGTCTCTGTCTCTGTCTCTGTCTCTGTCTCAGTCTCTGTCTCTGTCTCTGTCTCTGTCTCTCTCTGCCTCCGTCTCTGTCTCTGCCTCCGTCTCTGTGTCTTTCTCTGCCTCTGTCTGCGTCTCTGTCTCTGTCTCTGTCCCTGTCCCTCTCCCTGTCACTGTTGCTGTCTCTGTCCCTGTCTCTTTCTATGCCTCTGTCTCTGTCTCTGTCTCCGTCTCTGACTCTGTCTCTGTCTCTGTCTCTGTCTCTGTCTCTGTCTCTGTCTCTGTCTCTGTCTCTGTATCTGTCTCTGTCTCTGTCATTGTCTCTCTCTCTGTCTCTGTCTCTGTCTCTGTCTCTGTCTCTGTCTCTGTCTCTGTCTCTGTCTCTGTCTCTGTCTCTGTCTCTGTCTCTGTCTCTGTCTCTGTCTCTGTCTCTGTCTCTGTCTCTGTCTCTGTCTCTGTCTCTGTCTCTGTCTCAGTCTCTGTCTCGGTCTCCGTCTATGTCTCTGTCTCTGTCTCTGTCTCTGCCTCTGTCTCTGTCTCTGTCTCTGTCTCCGTCAGTGTCTCTGTCTCTGTCTCTGGGTCTCTGTCTATGTGTCTCTGCCTCTGTCTCTTTGTCTCTGTCTCTGCATCTCTGCCTCCGTGCCTATGTCTCTATCTTTCTGTCTCTGTCTTTGTCGCTGTCTCAGTCTCTGTCTCTGTCTCTGTCTCTGTCTCTGTCTCTCTCTCTGCCTCCGTCTCTGAGTCTGTCTCTGCCTCTGTCTCCGTCTCTGTCTTTGTCCCTGTCTCTGTCTCTGTCTCTGCCTCCGTCTCTGTGTCTGTCTCTGCCCCTGTCTCCGTCTCTGTCTCTGTCTCTGTGTCTCTGCCTCTGCATCTCTGTCTCTGTGTCTCCGTCTCTGTGTCTCTGCCTCTGTCATTGTGTCTCGGTCTCTGTGAATCTCTCTGTCTCTGTCTCTGTGTCTCTGTCTCTGGGTCTCTGTCTGAGTGCCTCTGCCTCTGTCTCTTTGTCTCTGTATCAGTTTCTCTGCCTCCGTTCCTATGTCTCTGTGTCTCTGTCTCAGTCTCTGTCTCTGTCTCTGTCTCTGTCCCTGTCCCTCTCCCTGTCACTGTCGCTGTCTCTGTCCCTCTCTCTTTCTATGCCCCTGTCTCTGTCTCTGTCTCTGTCTCTGTCTCTGTCTCTGTCTCTGTCTCTGTCTCAGTCTCTGTCTCGGTCTCCGTCTATGTCTCTGTCTCTGTCTCTGTCTCTGCCTCTGTCTCTGTCTCTGTCTCTGTCTCCGTCAGTGTCTCTGTCTCTGTCTCTGTCTCTGTCTCTGTCTCTGTCTCTGTCTCTGTCTCTGTCTCCGTCTCTGTCTCTGTCTCTGTCTCTGTCTCTGTCTCTGTCTCCGTCTCTGTCTCTGTCTCTGTCTCTGTCTCTGTCTCTGTCTCTGTCTCTGTCTCTGTCTCTGTCTCCGTCTCTGTCTCCGTCTCTGTCTCTGTCTCTGTCTCTGTCTCTGTCCCTGTCCTTCTCCCTGTCACTGTCGCTGTCTCTGTCTCTGTCTCCGTCTCTGTCTCTGTCTCTGTCTCTGTCTCTGTCTCTGTCTCTGTCCCTGTCCCTCTCCCTGTCACTGTCGCTGTCTCTGTCCCTGTCCCTTTCTATGCCTCTGTCTCTGTCTCTGTCTCTGCCCCTGTCTCTGCCCTGTCTCTATCTCTGTCGCTGCCTCTGCCTCTGTCCCAGTCCCTGCGTCTGTCTCCGTCTTTGTCTCCGTCTCTGTCTCTGTCTCTGTCTCTGACTCTGTCTCTGTCTCTGTCTCTGTCTCTGTCTCTGTCTCAGTCTCTCTCTCGGTCTCCGTCTATGTCTCTGTCTCTGTCTCTGTCTCTGTCTCTGTCTCCGTCAGTGTCTCTGTCTCTGTCTCTGTCTCTGTCTCTGTCCCAGTCCCTGCGTCTGTCTCCGTCTTTGTCTCCGTCTCTGCCTCTATCTCCGTCTCCGTCTCTGTCTCTGTCTCTGTCTCTGTCTCTGTCTCAGTCTCTGTCTCTGTCTCTGTCTCTGTCTCTGTCTCTGCCTCCGTCTCTGTCTCTGCCTCCGTCTCTGTGTCTTCCTCTGCCTCTGTCTGCGTCTCTGTATCTGTCTCTGTCTCTGTCTCTGCCTCCGTCTCTGTGTCTGTCTCTGTCTCTGCCTCCGTCTCTGCGTCTTTCTCTGCCTCTGTCTGCGTCTCTGTCTCTGTCTCTGTCTCTGCCTCTGCCTCCGTCTCTGTGTCTGTCTCTGCCTCTGTCTCCGTCTCTGTCTCTGTCTCTGTGTCTCTGTCTCTGCATCTCTGTCTCTGTGTCTCCGTCTCTGTGTCTCCGCCTCTGTCGTTGTGTCTCGGTCTCTGTGAATCTCTCTGTGTCTGTCTCTGTGTGTCTGTCTCTGGGTCTCTGTCTGAGTGTCTCTGCCTCTGTCTCTTTGTCTCTGTATCAGTTTCTCTGCCTCCGTGCCTATGTCTCTGTGTCTCTGTCTCAGTCTCTGTCTCTGTCTCTGTTTCTGTCCCTGTCCCTCTCCCTGTCACTGTCGCTGTCTCTGTACCTGTCTCTTTCTATGCCTCTGTCTCTGTCTCTGACTCCGTCTCCGTCTCTGTCTCTGTCTCTGTCTCTGTCTCTGCCTCCGTCTCTGTGTCTTTCTCTGCCTCTGTCTGCGTCTCTGTCCTTGTCCCTTTCTATGCCTCTGTCTCTGTCTCTGCCTCTGCCTCTGTCTCTGCCCTGTCTCTATCTCTGTCTCTGTCGCGGTCTCTGCCTCTGTCCCAGTCCCTGCGTCTGTCTCTGTCTCTGTCTCTGTCTCTGTCTCCGTCAGTGTCTCTGTCTCTGTCTCTGTCTCTGTCTCTGTCCCAGTCCCTGCGTCTGTCTCCGTCTTTGTCTCCGTCTCTGCCTCTATCTCCGTCTCCGTCTCTGTCTCTGTCTCTGTCTCTGTCTCTGTCTCTGTCTCAGTCTCTGTCTCTGTCTCTGTCTCTGTCTCTGTCTCTGCCTCCGTCTCTGTCTCTGCCTCTGTCTGCGTCTCTGTCTCTGTCTCTGTCTCTGTCTCTGCCTCCGTCTCTGTGTCTGTCTCTGTCTCTGCCTCCGTCTCTGTGTCTTTCTCTGCCTCTGTCTGCGTCTCTGTCTCTGTCTCTGTCTCTGCCTCTGCCTCCGTCTCTGTGTCTGTCT
This sequence comes from Megachile willughbiella, assembly GCA_945859595.2. NCBI lineage: Eukaryota > Metazoa > Arthropoda > Insecta > Hymenoptera > Megachilidae > Megachile > Megachile willughbiella. The sequence goes on from CAMAOD020000260.1 coordinate 1,194,425, forward strand.
CTGCCTCTGTCTGCGTCTCTGTCTCTGTCTCTGTCTCTGCCTCTGCCTCCGTCTCTGTGTCTGTCTCTGCCTCTGTCTCCGTCTCTGTCTCTGTCTCTGTGTCTCTGTCTCTGTCTCTGTCTCTGTCTCTGTCCCAGTCCCTGCGTCTGTCTCCGTCTTTGTCTCCGTCTCTGCCTCTATCTCCGTCTCCGTCTCTGTCTCTGTCTCTGTCTCTGTCTCTGTCTCAGTCTCTGTCTCGGTCTCCGTCTATGTCTCTGTCTCTGTCTCTGTCTCTGCCTCTGTCTCTGTCTCTGTCATTGTCTCTGTCTCTGTCTCTGTCTCTGTCTCTGTCTCTGTCTCTGTCTCTGTCTCTGTCTCTGTCTCTGTCTCTGTCTCTGTCTCTGTCTATGTCTCTGTCTCTGTCTCTGTCTCTGTCTCAGTCTCTGTCTCGGTCTCCGTCTATGTCTCTGTCTCTGTCTCTGTCTCTGCCTCTGTCTCTGTCTCTGTCTCTGTCTCCGTCAGTGTCTCTGTCTCTGTCTCTGGGTCTCTGTCTATGTGTCTCTGCCTCTGTCTCTTTGTCTCTGTCTCTGCATCTCTGCCTCCGTGCCTATGTCTCTATCTTTCTGTCTCTGTCTTTGTCGCTGTCTCAGTCTCTGTCTCTGTCTCTGTCTCTGTCTCTGTCTCTGTCTCTCTCTCTGCCTCCGTCTCTGAGTCTGTCTCTGCCTCTGTCTCCGTCTCTGTCTTTGTCCCTGTCTCTGTCTCTGTCTCTGCCTCCGTCTCTGTGTCTGTCTCTGCCCCTGTCTCCGTCACTGTCTCTGTCTCTGTGTCTCTGCCTCTGCATCTCTGTCTCTGTGTCTCCGTCTCTGTGTCCCTGCCTCTGTCATTGTGTCTCGGTCTCTGCGAATATCTCTGTCTCTGTCTCTGTGTCTCTGTCTCTGGGTCTCTGTCTGAGTGTCTCTGCCTCCGTCTCTTTGTCTCTGTATCAGTTTCTCTGCCTCCGTGCCTATGTCTCTGTGTCTCTGTCTCAGTCTCTGTCTCTGTCTCTGTCGCTGTCGCTGTCTCTCCCTATGTCTCTGTCTCTTTCTCCGTCCCTGGCTCTGTCTCTGCCTTGTCTCCGTCTCTGTCTCTGTCTCTGCCTCTATCTCCGTCTCCGTCTCTGTCTCTGTCTCTGTCTCTGTCTCTGTCTCAGTCTCTGTCTCTGTCTCTGTCTCTGTCTCTGCCTCCGTCTCTGTGTCTTTCTCTGCCTCTGTCTGCGTCTCTGTCTCTGTCTCTGTCTCTGTCTCTGCCTCCGTCTCTGTGTCTGTCTCTGCCCCTGTCTCCGTCTCTGTCTCTGTCTCTGTGTCTCTGCCTCTGCATCTCTGTCTCTGTGTCTCCGTCTCTGTGTCTCTGCCTCTGTCATTGTGTCTCGGTCTCTGTGAATCTCTCTGTCTCTCTCTCTGTGTCTCTGTCTCTGGGTCTCTGTCTGAGTGTCTCCGCCTCTGTCTCTTTGTCTCTGTATCAGTTTCTCTGCCTCCGTGCCTATGTCTCTGTGTCTCTGTCTCTGTCTCCGTCTCTATCTCTGTCTCTGTCTCTGTATCTGTCTCCGTCTCTGTCTCTGTCTCTGTCTCTGTCTCTGTCTCAGTCTCTGTCCCTGTCTCTGTCTCTGTCCCTGTCCCTCTCCCTGTCACTGTCGCTGTCTCTGTCCCTGTCTCTTTCTATGCCTCTGTCTTTGTCTCTGTCTCTGTCTCTGTCTCTGTCTCTGTCTCTGTCTCTGTCTCTGTCTCTGTTTCTGTCACTGTCTCTGTCTCCGTCTCTGTCTCCGTCTCTGTCTCCGTCTCTGTCTCTGTCTCTGTCTCTGTCCCTGTCCTTCTCCCTGTAACTGTCGCTGTCTCTGTCTCTGTCTCTGTCTCTGTCTCTGTCTCTGTCTCTGTCTCTGTCTCTGTCCCTGTCCCTCTCCCTGTCACTGTCGCTGTCTCTGTCCCTGTCCCTTTCTATGCCTCTGTCTCTGTCTCTGCCTCTGCCTCTGTCTCTGCCCTGTCTCTATCTCTGTCTCTGTCGCTGTCTCTGCCTCTGTCCCAGTCCCTGCGTCTGTCTCCGTCTTTGTCTCCGTCTCTGTCTCTGTCTCTGTCTCTGTCTCTGGCTCTGTCTCCGTCTCTGTCTCTGTCTCTGTCTCTGTCTGCGTCTCTGTCTCTGTGTATCTGTCTCTGCATCGCTGTCTCTGTCTCTGTCTCTGTCTCTGCCTCCGTCTCTGTGTCTTTCTCTGCCTCTGTCTGCGTCTCTGTCTCTGTCTCTGTCTCTGTCTCTGCCTCTGCCTCCGTCTCTGTGTCTGCCTCTGCCTCTGTCTCCGTCTCTGTCTCTGTCTCTGTGTCTCTGTCTCTGCATCTCTGTCTCTGTGTCTCCGTCTCTGTGTCTCCGCCTCTGTCGTTGTGTCTCGGTCTCTGTGAATCTCTCTGTGTCTGTCTCTGTGTCTCTGTCTCTGGGTCTCTGTCTGAGTGTCTCTGCCTCTGTCTCTTTGTCTCTGTATCAGTTTCTCTGCCTCCGTGCCTATGTCTCTGTGTCTCTGTCTCAGTCTCTGTCTCTGTCTCTGTCTCTGTCCCTGTCCCTCTCCCTGTCACTGTCGCTGTCTCTGTCCCTATCTCTTTCTATGCCTCTGTCTCTGTCTCTGACTCCGTCTCTGTCTCTGTCTCTGTCTCTGTCTCTGTCTCTGTATCAGTTTCTCTGCCTCCGTGCATATGTCTCTGTGTCTCTGTCTCTGTCTCTGTCTCCGTCTCTGCCTCTGTCTCTGTCTCTGTCTCTGTCTCTGTCTCTGTCTCTGTCCCTGTCCCTCTCCCTGTCACTGTCGCTCTCTCTGTCCCTGTCTCTTTCTATGCCTCTGTCTCTGTCTCTGTCTCCGTCTCCGTCTCCGTCTCAATCTCTGTCTCTGGCTCTGTCTCTCTTTCTATCTCTGTCTCTGTCTCTGTCTCTGCCTCCGTCTCTGTCTCCGTCTGTGCCTCTGTCTCTGTCTCTGGGTCTCTGTCTGTGTGTCTCTGCCTCTGTCTCCTTGTCTCTGTCTCTAGGTCTCTGTCTGTGTGTCTCTGCCTCTGTCTCCTTGTCTCTGTCGCTGCATCTCTGCATCCGTGCCTACGTCTCTATGTCCCTGTCTCTGTCTCTGTCTGTGTCTCTGTGTCTTTGTCTCTGCATCTCTGTCTCTGTGTCTCCGTCTCTGTGTCTCTGCCTCTGTCATTGTGTCTCGGTCTCTGTGAATCTCTCTGTCTCTGTCTCTGTGTCCCTGTCTCTGGGTCTCTGTCTGAGTGTCTCTGCCTCTGTCTCTTTGTCTCTCTATCAGTTTCTACGTCTCCGTGCCTATGTCTCTGTGTCTCTACCTCTGTCTCTGTCTCTGTCTCTGTCTCTGTCTCTGTCTCTGTTGCTGTCGCTGTCTCTCCCCATGTCTCTGTCTCTTTCTCCGTCCCTGGCTCTGTCTCTGCCTCTGTCTCCGTCTCTGTCTCTGTCTCTGCCTCTATCTCCGTCTCCGTCTCTGTCTCTGTCTCTGTCTCTGTCTCTGTCTCTGTCTCTGTCTCTGTCTCTGTCTCTGTCTCAGTCTCTGTCTCTGTCTCTGTCTCTGTCTCTGCCTCCGTCTCTGTGTCTTTCTCTGCCTCTGTCTGCGTCTCTGTCTCTGTCTCTGTCTCTGTCTCTGCCTCCGTCTCTGTGTCTGTCTCTGCCCCTGTCTCCGTCTCTGTCTCTGTCTCTGTGTCTCTGCCTCTGCATCTCTGTCTCTGTGTCTCCGTCTCTGTGTCTCTGCCTCTGTCATTCTGTCTCGGTCTCTGTGAATCTCTCTGTCTCCCTCTCTGTGTCTCTGTCTCTGGGTCTCTGTCTCTGCCTCTGTCTCTACCTCTGTCTCTGTCTCTGTCTCTGTCTCTGTCTGTGTCTCTGTCTCAGTCTCTGTCTCTGTCTCCGTCTCTGTCTCTGTCTCTGTCTCTGCCTCTGTCTCTGTCTCCGTCTTTGTCTCCGTCTCTGTCTCTGTCTCTGTCTCTGTCTCTGTCTCTGTCTCTACCTCTGCCGCTGTCTCTGTCTCTGTCACAGTCTGTGTCTCTGTCTCCGTCTCTGTCTCTGTCTCTGTCTCTGCCTCTGTCTCTGTCCCCGTATCTGTCTCTGTCTCTGTTTCTGTCTCTGTCACTGTCTCTGTCTCTGTCTCTGTCTCTGTCTCAGACTCTGCCTCCGTCTCTGTGTTTGTCTCTGCCTCTGTCTCCGTCTCTGTCTCTGTCTCCGTCTCCATCTCCATCTCTGTCTCTGTCTCTGCCTCACTTTCTATCTCTGTCTCTGTCTCTGCCTCCGTCTCTGTCTCCGTCAGTGTCTCTGTCTCTGTCTCTGGGTCTCTGTCTATGTGTCTCTGCCTCTGTCTCTTTGTCTCTGTCTCTGCATCTCTGCCTCCGTGCCTATGTCTCTATCTTTCTGTCTCTGTCTTTGTCGCTGTCTCCGTCTCTGTCTCTGTCACTGCCTCTGTCTCTGTCTCTGTCTCTGTCGCTGTCTCTTCCTCTGTCTCTGTCACCGTCTCTGTCCCTGGCTCTGTCTCTGCCTCTGTCTCTGTCTCTGCCTCTGTCTCTGCCCTGTCTCTATCTCTGTCTCTGTCGCTGTCTCTGCCTCTGTCCCAGTCCCTGCGTCTGTCTCCGTCTTTGTCTCCGTCTCTGTCTCTGTCTCTGTCTCTGTCCCTGTCCCTCTCCCTGTCACTGTCGCTGTCTCTGTCCCTGTCTCTTTCTATGCCTCTGTCTCTGTCTCTGTCTTCTTCTCTGTCTCTGTCCCTGTCCCTCTCCCTGTCACTGTCGCTGTCTCTGTCCCTGTCTCTTTCTATGCCTCTGTCTCTGTCTCTGTCTTCTTCTCTGTCTCTGTCTCTGTCTCCGTCTCTGTCTCTGTCTCTGCCTCTGTCTCTGTCGCTTCCTCTGTCTCTGTCTCCGTCTCTGTCCCTGGCTCTGTCTCTGTCTCTGTCTCTGTCTCTGTCTCTGCCTCCGTCTCTGTGTCTTTCTCTGCCTCTGTCGCTGTCTCTCCCTCTGTCTCTGCCTCTGTCTCCGTCTCTGTCTCTGTCTCCGTCTCCATCTCCATCTCTGTCTCTGTCTCTGCCTCACTTTCTATCTCTGTCTCTGTCTCTGCCTCCGTCTCTGTCTCCGTCAGTGTCTCTGTCTCTGTCTCTGGGTCTCTGTCTATGTGTCTCTGCCTCTGTCTCTTTGTCTCTGTCTCTGCATCTCTGCCTCCGTGCCTATGTCTCTATCTTTCTGTCTCTGTCTTTGTCGCTGTCTCCGTCTCTGTCTCTGTCACTGCCTCTGTCTCTGTCTCTGTCTCTGTCTCTGTCTCTGTCTCTGTCTCTGTCTCTGTCCCTGTCCCTCTCCCTGTCACTGTCGCTCTCTCTGTCCCTGTCTCTTTCTATGCCTCTGTCTCTGTCTCTGTCTCCGTCTCCGTCTCCGTCTCAATCTCTGTCTCTGGCTCTGTCTCTCTTTCTATCTCTGTCTCTGTCTCTGTCTCTGCCTCCGTCTCTGTCTCCGTCTGTGCCTCTGTCTCTGTCTCTGGGTCTCTGTCTGTGTGTCTCTGCCTCTGTCTCCTTGTCTCTGTCTCTAGGTCTCTGTCTGTGTGTCTCTGCCTCTGTCTCCTTGTCTCTGTCGCTGCATCTCTGCATCCGTGCCTACGTCTCTATGTCCCTGTCTCTGTCTCTGTCTGTGTCTCTGTGTCTTTGTCTCTGCATCTCTGGCTCTGTGTCTCCGTCTCTGTGTCTCTGCCTCTGTCATTGTGTCTCGGTCTCTGTGAATCTCTCTGTCTCTGTCTCTGTGTCCCTGTCTCTGGGTCTCTGTCTGAGTGTCTCTGCCTCTGTCTCTTTGTCTCTCTATCAGTTTCTCTGTCTCCGTGCCTATGTCTCTGTGTCTCTACCTCTGTCTCTGTCTCTGTCTCTGTCTCTGTCTCTGTCTCTGTCGCTGTCGCTGTCTCTCCCCATGTCTCTGTCTCTTTCTCCGTCCCTGGCTCTGTCTCTGCCTCTGTCTCCGTCTCTGTCTCTGTCTCTGCCTCTATCTCCGTCTCCGTCTCTGTCTCTGTCTCTGTCTCTGTCTCTGTCTCTGTCTCTGGCTCTGTCTCTGTCTCAGTCTCTGTCTCTGTCTCTGTCTCTGTCTCTGCCTCCGTCTCTGTGTCTTTCTCTGCCTCTGTCTGCGTCTCTGTCTCTGTCTCTGTCTCTGTCTCTGCCTCCGTCTCTGTGTCTGTCTCTGCCCCTGTCTCCGTCTCTGTCTCTGTCTCTGTGTCTCTGCCTCTGCATCTCTGTCTCTGTGTCTCCGTCTCTGTGTCTCTGCCTCTGTCATTGTGTCTCGGTCTCTGTGAATCTCTCTGTCTCCCTCTCTGTGTCTCTGTCTCTGGGTCTCTGTCTCTGCCTCTGTCTCTACCTCTGTCTCTGTCTCTGTCTCTGTGTCTGTCTGTGTCTCTGTCTCAGTCTCTGTCTCTGTCTCCGTCTCTGTCTCTGTCTCTGTCTCTGCCTCTGTCTCTGTCTCCGTCTCTGTCTCTGTCTCTGTCTCTGTCTCTGTCTCTGTCTCTGCCTCTGCCGCTGTCTCTGTCTCTGTCACAGTCTCTGTCTCTGTCTCCGTCTCTGTCTCTGTCTCTGTCTCTGCCTCTGTCTCTGTCCCCGTATCTGTCTCTGTCTCTGTTTCTGTCTCTGTCTCTGTCTCTGTCTCTGTCTCTGTCTCTGTCTCTGTCTCAGACTCTGCCTCCGTCTCTGTGTTTGTCTCTGCCTCTGTCTCCGTCTCTGTCTCTGTCTCCGTCTCCATCTCCATCTCTGTCTCTGTCTCTGCCTCACTTTCTATCTCTGTCTCTGTCTCTGCCTCCGTCTCTGTCTCCGTCAGTGTCTCTGTCTCTGTCTCTGGGTCTCTGTCTATGTGTCTCTGCCTCTGTCTCTTTGTCTCTGTCTCTGCATCTCTGCCTCCGTGCCTATGTCTCTATCTTTCTGTCTCTGTCTTTGTCGCTGTCTCCGTCTCTGTCTCTGTCACTGCCTCTGTCTCTGTCTCTGTCTCTGTCGCTGTCTCTTCCTCTGTCTCTGTCACCGTCTCTGTCCCTGGCTCTGTCTCTGCCTCTGTCTCTGTCTCTGCCTCTGTCTCTGCCCTGTCTCTATCTCTGTCTCTGTCGCTGTCTCTGCCTCTGTCCCAGTCCCTGCGTCTGTCTCCGTCTTTGTCTCCGTCTCTGTCTCTGTCTCTGTCTCTGTCCCTGTCCCTCTCCCTGTCACTGTCGCTGTCTCTGTCCCTGTCTCTTTCTATGCCTCTGTCTCTGTCTCTGTCTTCTTCTCTGTCTCTGTCTCTGTCTCCGTCTCTGTCTCTGTCTCTGCCTCTGTCTCTGTCGCTTCCTCTGTCTCTGTCTCCGTCTCTGTCCCTGGCTCTGTCTCTGCCTCTGTCTCCGTCTCTGTCTCTGTCTCTGCCTCCGTCTCTGTCTCTGTCTCTGTCTCTGTCTCTGTTTCTGTCTCAGTCTCTGTCTCTGTCTCTGTCTCTGTCTCTGTCTCTGCCTCCGTCTCTGTGTCTTTCTCTGCCTCTGTCGCTGTCTCTCCCTCTGTCTCTGCCTCTGTCTCCGTCTCTGTCTCTGTCTCCGTCTCCATCTCCATCTCTGTCTCTGTCTCTGCCTCACTTTCTATCTCTGTCTCTGTCTCTGCCTCCGTCTCTGTCTCCGTCAGTGTCTCTGTCTCTGTCTCTGGGTCTCTGTCTATGTGTCTCTGCCTCTGTCTCTTTGTCTCTGTCTCTGCATCTCTGCCTCCGTGCCTATGTCTCTATCTTTCTGTCTCTGTCTTTGTCGCTGTCTCCGTCTCTGTCTCTGTCACTGCCTCTGTCTCTGTCTCTGTCTCTGTCGCTGTCTCTTCCCCTGTCTCTGTCACCGTCTCTGTCCCTGGCTCTGTCTCTGCCTCTGTCTCTGTCTCTGCCTCTGTCTCTGCCCTGTCTCTATCTTTGTCTCCGTCTCTGTCTCTGTCTCTGTCTCTGTCCCTGTCCCTCTCCCTGTCACTGTCGCTGTCTCTGTCCCTGTCTCTTTCTATGCCTCTGTCTCTGTCTCTGTCTTCTTCTCTGTCTCTGTCTCTGTCTCCGTCTCTGTCTCTGTCTCTGCCTCTGTCTCTGTCGCTTCCTCTGTCTCTGTCTCCGTCTCTGTCCCTGGCTCTGCCTCTGCCTCTGTCTCCGTCTCTGTCTCTGTCTCTGCCTCCGTCTCTGTCTCTGTCTCTGTCTCTGTTTCTGTCTCAGTCTCTGTCTCTGTCTCTGTCTCTGTCTCTGCCTCCGTCTCTGTGTCTTTCTCTGCCTCTGTCTCCGTCTCTGTCCCTGGCTCTGTCTCTGCCTCTGTCTCCGTCTCTGTCTCTGTCTCTGTCTCCGTCTCTGTGTCTCTGCCTCTGTCATTGTGTCTCGGTCCCTGTGAATCTCTCCGTCTCTGTCTCTGTCTCTGTCTGTGTCTCTGTCTCTGTCACTGTCTCCGTCTCTGTCTCTGTCTCTGTCTGCGTCTCTGTCTCTGTGTATCTGTCTCTGCATCGCTGTCTCTGTGTCTATGTCTCTGTGCATCTGTCTTTGTGTCCCTGTCTCTGTCCCTGTGTCTCCATCTCTGTCTCTCTGTCTCTGTGTCTCTGTCTCTGTGTCACTGTCTCTGCGTCTCTGTCTCTGTGTCTGTGTCTCTGTCTCTGCATCTCTGTCTCTGTGTCTCCGTCTCTGTGTCTCTGCCTCTGTCATTGTGTCTCGGTCTCTGTGAATCTCTCTGTCTCTGTCTCTGTGTCCCTGTCTCTGGGTCTCTGTCTGAGTGTCTCTGCCTCTGTCTCTTTGTCTCTCTATCAGTTTCTCTGCCTCCGTGCCTAAGTCTCTGTGTCTCTACCTCTGTCTCTGTCTCTGTCTCTGTCTCTGTCTCTGTCTCTGTCTCTGTCTCTGTCGCTGTCGCTGTCTCTCCCTCTGTCTCTGTCTCTGTCTCCTTCCCTGGCTCTGTCTCTGCCTCTGTCTCCGTCTCTGTCTCTGTCTCTGCCTCCGTCTCTGTCTCTGCTTCCGTCTCTGTGTCTTTCTCTGCCTCTGTCTGCGTCTCTGTCTCTGTCTCTGTCTCTGTCTCTGTCTCTGCCTCCGTCTCTGTGTCTGTCTCTGCCCTGTCTCCGTCTCTGTCTCTGTCTCTGTGTCTCCGTCTCTGTGTCTCTGCCTCTGTCATTGTGTCTCGGTCTCTGTGAATCTCTCTGTCTCTGTCTCTGTGTCTCTGTCTCTGGGTCTCTGTCTGAGTGTCTCTGCCTCTGTCTCTTTGTCTCTGTATCAGTTTCTCTGCCTCCGTGCCTATGTCTCTGTGTCTCTGTCTCAGTCTCTGTCTCTGTCTCTGTCTCTGTCCCTGTCCCTCTCCCTGTCACTGTTGCTGTCTCTGTCCCTGTCTCTTTCTATGCCTCTGTCTCTGTCTCTGTCTCCGTCTCTGACTCTGTCTCTGTCTCTGTCTCTGTCTCTGTCTCTGTCTCTGTCTCTGTCTCTGTCTCTGTATCTGTCTCTGTCTCTGTCATTGTCTCTCTCTCTGTCTCTGTCTCTGTCTCTGTCTCTGTCTCTGTCTCTGTCTCTGTCTCTGTCTCTGTCTCTGTCTCTGTCTCTGTCTCTGTCTCTGTCTCTGTCTCTGTCTCTGTCTCTGTCTCTGTCTCTGTCTCAGTCTCTGTCTCGGTCTCCGTCTATGTCTCTGTCTCTGTCTCTGTCTCTGCCTCTGTCTCTGTCTCTGTCTCTGTCTCCGTCAGTGTCTCTGTCTCTGTCTCTGGGTCTCTGTCTATGTGTCTCTGCCTCTGTCTCTTTGTCTCTGTCTCTGCATCTCTGCCTCCGTGCCTATGTCTCTATCTTTCTGTCTCTGTCTTTGTCGCTGTCTCAGTCTCTGTCTCTGTCTCTGTCTCTGTCTCTCTCTCTGCCTCCGTCTCTGAGTCTGTCTCTGCCTCTGTCTCCGTCTCTGTCTTTGTCCCTGTCTCTGTCTCTGTCTCTGCCTCCGTCTCTGTGTCTGTCTCTGCCCCTGTCTCCGTCTCTGTCTCTGTCTCTGTGTCTCTGCCTCTGCATCTCTGTCTCTGTGTCTCCGTCTCTGTGTCTCTGCCTCTGTCATTGTGTCTCGGTCTCTGTGAATCTCTCTGTCTCTGTCTCTGTGTCTCTGTCTCTGGGTCTCTGTCTGAGTGCCTCTGCCTCTGTCTCTTTGTCTCTGTATCAGTTTCTCTGCCTCCGTTCCTATGTCTCTGTGTCTCTGTCTCAGTCTCTGTCTCTGTCTCTGTCTCTGTCCCTGTCCCTCTCCCTGTCACTGTCGCTGTCTCTGTCCCTCTCTCTTTCTATGCCCCTGTCTCTGTCTCTGTCTCTGTCTCTGTCTCTGTCTCTGTCTCTGTCTCAGTCTCTGTCTCGGTCTCCGTCTATGTCTCTGTCTCTGTCTCTGTCTCTGCCTCTGTCTCTGTCTCTGTCTCTGTCTCCGTCAGTGTCTCTGTCTCTGTCTCTGTCTCTGTCTCTGTCTCTGTCTCTGTCTCTGTCTCTGTCTCTGTCTCCGTCTCTGTCTCTGTCTCTGTCTCTGTCTCTGTCTCTGTCTCTGTCTCCGTCTCTGTCTCTGTCTCTGTCTCTGTCTCTGTCTCTGTCTCTGTCTCTGTCTCTGTCTCCGTCTCTGTCTCCGTCTCTGTCTCTGTCTCTGTCTCTGTCCCTGTCCTTCTCCCTGTCACTGTCGCTGTCTCTGTCTCTGTCTCCGTCTCTGTCTCTGTCTCTGTCTCTGTCTCTGTCTCTGTCTCTGTCCCTGTCCCTCTCCCTGTCACTGTTGCTGTCTCTGTCCCTGTCTCTTTCTATGCCTCTGTCTCTGTCTCTGTCTCCGTCTCTGACTCTGTCTCTGTCTCTGTCTCTGTCTCTGTCTCTGTCTCTGTCTCTGTCTCTGTCTCTGTATCTGTCTCTGTCTCTGTCATTGTCTCTCTCTCTGTCTCTGTCTCTGTCTCTGTCTCTGTCTCTGTCTCTGTCTCTGTCTCTGTCTCTGTCTCTGTCTCTGTCTCTGTCTCTGTCTCTGTCTCTGTCTCTGTCTCTGTCTCTGTCTCTGTCTCTGTCTCAGTCTCTGTCTCGGTCTCCGTCTATGTCTCTGTCTCTGTCTCTGTCTCTGCCTCTGTCTCTGTCTCTGTCTCTGTCTCCGTCAGTGTCTCTGTCTCTGTCTCTGGGTCTCTGTCTATGTGTCTCTGCCTCTGTCTCTTTGTCTCTGTCTCTGCATCTCTGCCTCCGTGCCTATGTCTCTATCTTTCTGTCTCTGTCTTTGTCGCTGTCTCAGTCTCTGTCTCTGTCTCTGTCTCTGTCTCTCTCTCTGCCTCCGTCTCTGAGTCTGTCTCTGCCTCTGTCTCCGTCTCTGTCTTTGTCCCTGTCTCTGTCTCTGTCTCTGCCTCCGTCTCTGTGTCTGTCTCTGCCCCTGTCTCCGTCTCTGTCTCTGTCTCTGTGTCTCTGCCTCTGCATCTCTGTCTCTGTGTCTCCGTCTCTGTGTCTCTGCCTCTGTCATTGTGTCTCGGTCTCTGTGAATCTCTCTGTCTCTGTCTCTGTGTCTCTGTCTCTGGGTCTCTGTCTGAGTGCCTCTGCCTCTGTCTCTTTGTCTCTGTATCAGTTTCTCTGCCTCCGTTCCTATGTCTCTGTGTCTCTGTCTCAGTCTCTGTCTCTGTCTCTGTCTCTGTCCCTGTCCCTCTCCCTGTCACTGTCGCTGTCTCTGTCCCTCTCTCTTTCTATGCCCCTGTCTCTGTCTCTGTCTCTGTCTCTGTCTCTGTCTCTGTCTCTGTCTCAGTCTCTGTCTCGGTCTCCGTCTATGTCTCTGTCTCTGTCTCTGTCTCTGCCTCTGTCTCTGTCTCTGTCTCTGTCTCCGTCAGTGTCTCTGTCTCTGTCTCTGTCTCTGTCTCTGTCTCTGTCTCTGTCTCTGTCTCTGTCTCTGTCTCCGTCTCTGTCTCTGTCTCTGTCTCTGTCTCTGTCTCTGTCTCTGTCTCCGTCTCTGTCTCTGTCTCTGTCTCTGTCTCTGTCTCTGTCTCTGTCTCTGTCTCTGTCTCCGTCTCTGTCTCCGTCTCTGTCTCTGTCTCTGTCTCTGTCTCTGTCCCTGTCCTTCTCCCTGTCACTGTCGCTGTCTCTGTCTCTGTCTCCGTCTCTGTCTCTGTCTCTGTCTCTGTCTCTGTCTCTGTCTCTGTCCCTGTCCCTCTCCCTGTCACTGTCGCTGTCTCTGTCCCTGTCCCTTTCTATGCCTCTGTCTCTGTCTCTGTCTCTGCCCCTGTCTCTGCCCTGTCTCTATCTCTGTCTCCGTCTCTGACTCTGTCTCTGTCTCTGTCTCTGTCTCTGTCTCTGTCTCCGTCTCTGTCTCTGTCTCTGTATCTGTCTCTGTCTCTGTCATTGTCTCTCTCTCTGTCTCTGTCTCTGTCTCTGTCTCTGTCTCTGTCTCTGTCTCTGTCTCTGTCTCTGTCTCCGTCAGTGTCTCTGTCTCTGTCTCTGTCTCTGTCTCTGTCCCAGTCCCTGCGTCTGTCTCCGTCTTTGTCTCCGTCTCTGCCTCTATCTCCGTCTCCGTCTCTGTCTCTGTCTCTGTCTCTGTCTCAGTCTCTGTCTCTGTCTCTGTCTCTGTCTCTGTCTCTGTCTCCGTCTCTGTCTCTGCCTCCGTCTCTGTGTCTTTCTCTGCCTCTGTCTGCGTCTCTGTCTCTGTCTCTGTCTCTGTCTCTGCCTCCGTCTCTGTGTCTGTCTCTGCCCTGTCTCCGTCTCTGTCTCTGTCTCTGTGTCTCCGTCTCTGTGTCTCTGCCTCTGTCATTGTGTCTCGGCCTCTGTGAATCTCTCTGTCTCTGTCTCTGTGTCTCTGTCTCTGGGTCTCTGTCTGAGTGTCTCTGCCTCTGTCTCTTTGTCTCTGTATCAGTTTCTCTGCCTCCGTGCCTATGTCTCTGTGTCTCTGTCTCAGTCTCTGTCTCTGTCTCTGTCTCTGTCCCTGCCCCTCTCCCTGTCACTGTCGCTGTCTCTGTCCCTGTCTCTTTCTATGCCTCTGTCTCTGTCTCTGTCTCCGTCTCTGTCTCTGTCTCTGTCTCTGTCTCTGTCTCTGTCTCTGTCTCTGTCTCTGTCTCTGTCTCTGTCTCTGTCTCTGTCTCTGTCTCTGTCTCTGTCTCTGTCATTGTCTCTGTCTCTGTCATTGTCTCTGTCTCTGTCTCTGTCTCTGTCTCTGTCTCTGTCTCTGTCTCTGTCTCTGTCTCTGTCTCTGTCTCTGTCTCTGTCTCTGTCTCTGTCTCTGTCTCTGTCTCAGTCTCTGTGTCGGTCTCCGTCTATGTCTCTCTCTCTGTCTCTGTCTCTGCCTCTGTCTCTGTCTCTGTCTCTGTCTCCGTCAGTGTCTCTGTCTCTGTCTCTGGGTCTCTGTCTATGTGTCCCTGCCTCTGTCTCTTTGTCTCTGTCTCTGCATCTCTGCCTCCGTGCCTATGTCTCTATCTTTCTGTCTCTGTCTTTGTCGCTGTCTCAGTCTCTGTCTCTGTCTCTGTCTCTGTCTCTGTCTCTCTCTCTGCCTCCGTCTCTGAGTCTGTCTCTGCCTCTGTCTCCGTCTCTGTCTTTGTCCCTGTCTCTGTCTCTGACTCTGCCTCCGTCTCTGTGTCTGTCTCTGCCCCTGTCTCCGTCCCTGTCTCTGTCTCTGTGTCTCTGCCTCTGCATCTCTGTCTCTGTGTCTCCGCCTTTGTGTCTCTGCCTCTGTCATTGTGTCTCGGTCTCTGTGAATCTCTCTGTCTCTGTCTCTGTGTCTCTGTCTCTGGGTCTCTGTCTGAGTGTCTCTGCCTCTGTCTCTTTGTCTCTGTATCAGTTTCTCTGCCTCCGTGCCTATGTCTCTGTGTCTCTGTCTCAGTCTCTGTCTCTGTCTCTGTCTCTGTCCCTGTCCCTCTCCCTGTCACTGTCGCTGTCTCTGTCCCTGTCTCTTTCTATGCCTCTGTCTTTGTCTCTGTCTCTGTCTCTGTCTCTGTCTCTGTCTCTGTCTCTGTTTCTGTCTCTGTCTCTGTCTCCGTCTCTGTCTCTGTCTCTGTCTCTGTCTCTGTCTCTGTCTCTGTCTCTGTCTCTGTCTCTGTCTTTGTCTCTGTCTCTGTCTCTGTCTCTGTCTCTGTCTCTGTCTCTGTCTCTATCTCTGTCTCCGTCTCTGTCTCCGTCTCTGTCTCTGTCTCTGTCTCTGTCCCTGTCCTTCTCCCTGTAACTGTCGCTGTCTCTGTCTCTGTCTCTGTCTCCGTCTCTGTCTCTGTCTCTGTCTCTGTCTCTGTCTCTGTCCCTGTCCCTCTCCCTGTCACTGTCGCTGTCTCTGTCCCTGTCCCTTTCTATGCCTCTGTCTCTGTCTCTGCCTCTGCCTCTGTCTCTGCCCTGTCTCGATCTCTGTCTCTGTCGCTGTCTCTGCCTCTGCCTCTGTCCCAGTCCCTGCGTCTGTCTCCGTCTTTGTCTCCGTCTCTGTCTCTGTCTCTGTCTCTGTCTCTGGCTCTGTCTCCGTCTCTGTCTCTGTCTCTGTCTCTGTCTGCGTCTCTGTCTCTGTGTATCTGTCTCTGCATCGCTGTCTCTGTCTCTGTCTCTGTCTCTGCCTCCGTCTCTGTGTCTTTCTCTGCCTCTGTCTGCGTCTCTGTCTCTGTCTCTGTCTCTGCCTCTGCCTCCGTCTCTGTGTCTGTCTCTGCCTCTGTCTCCGTCTCTGTCTCTGTCTCTGTGTCTCTGTCTCTGCATCTCTGTCTCTGCATCTCTGTCTCTGTGTCTCCGTCTCTGTGTCTCCGCCTCTGTCGTTGTGTCTCGGTCTCTGTGAATCTCTCTGTGTCTGTCTCTGTGTCTCTGTCTCTGGGTCTCTGTCTGAGTGTCTCTGCCTCTGTCTCTTTGTCTCTGTATCAGTTTCTCTGCCTCCGTGCCTATGTCTCTGTGTCTCTGTCTCTGTCCCTGTCCCTCTCCCTGTCACTGTCGCTGTCTCTGTCCCTGTCTCTGTCTCTGCCTCTGTCTCTGTCTCTGTCTCTGCCTCTGTCTCTACCTCTGTTTCTGTCTCTGTCTCTGTCTCTGTCTGTGTCTCTGTCTCTGTCTCAGTCTCTGTCTCTGTCTCTGTCTCTGTCTCTGTCTCTGTCTCTGTCTCTGTCTCTGTCTCAGTCCCTGTCTCGGTCTCCGTCTATGTCTCTGTCTCTGTCTCTGTCTCTGTCTCTGTCTCTGTCTCTGTCTCTGTCTCCGTCAGTGTCTCTGTCTCTGTCTCTGGGTCTCTGTCTATGTGTCTCTGCCTCTGTCTCTTTGTCTCTGTCTCTGCATCTCTGCCTCCGTGCCTATGTCTCTATCTTTCTGTCTCTGTCTTTGTCGCTGTCTCAGTCTCTGTCTCTGTCTCTGTCTCTGTCTCTGTCTCTCTCTCTGCCTCCGTCTCTGAGTCTCTCTCTGCCTCTGTCTCCGTCTCTGTCTTTGTCCCTGTCTCTGTCTCTGTCTCTGCCTCCGTCTCTGTGTCTGTCTCTGCCCCTGTCTCCGTCTCTGTCTCTGTCTCTGTGTCTCTGCCTCTGCATCTCTGTCTCTGTGTCTCCGTCTCTGTGTCTCTGCCTCTGTTATTGTGTCTCGGTCTCTGCGAATCTCTCTGTCTCTGTCTCTGTGTCTCTGTCTCTGGGTCTCTGTCTGAGTGTCTCTGCCTCTGTCTCTTTGTCTCTGTATCAGTTTCTCTGCCTCCGTGCCTATGTCTCTGTGTCTCTGTCTCAGTCTCTGTCTCTGTCTCTGTCTCCGTCTCTGTCTCCGTCTCCGTCTCTGTCTCTGTCTCTGTCTCTGTCCCTGTCCTTCTCCCTGTCACTGTCGCTGTCTCTGTCTCTGTCTCTGTCTCCGTCTCTGTCTCTGTCTCTGTCTCTGTCTCTGTCTCTGTCTCTGCCTCTGTCTCTGTCTCTGTCTCTGTCTCTGCCTCCGTCTCTGTGTCTGTCTCTGCCTCTGTCTCTGTCTCTGCCTCCGTCTCTGTGTCTGTCTCTGCCTCTGTCTCCGTCTCTGTCTCTGTCTCTGTCTCTGTCTCTGTCTCTGTCTCTGTCTCTGTCTCTCTCTCTGTCTCTGTCTCTGTCTCTGTCTCTGTCTCTGTCTCTGTCTCTGTCTCTGTCTCTGTCGCTGTCGCTGTCTCTCCCTCTGTCTCTGTCTCTGTCTCCGTCAGTGTCTCTGTCTCTGTCTCTGGGTCTCTGTCTATGTGTCTCTGCCTCTGTCTCTTTGTCTCTGTCTCTGCATCTCTGCCTCCGTGCCTATGTCTCTATATTTCTGTCTCTGTCTTTGTCGCTGTCTCAGTCTCTGTCTCTGTCTCTGTCTCTGTCTCTGTCTCTCTCTCTGCCTCCGTCTCTGAGTCTGTCTCTGCCTCTGTCTCCGTCTCTGTCTTTGTCCCTGTCTCTGTCTCTGTCTCTGCCTCCGTCTCTGTGTCTGTCTCTGCCCCTGTCTCCGTCCCTGTCTCTGTCTCTGTGTCTCTGCCTCTGCATCTCTGTCTCTGTGTCTCCGTCTCTGTGTCTCTGCCTCTGTCATTGTGTCTCGGTCTCTGTGAATCTCTCTGTCTCTGTCTCTGTGTCTCTGTCTCTGGTTCTCTGTCTGAGTGTCTCTGCCTCTGTCTCTTTGTCTCTGTATCAGTTTCTCTGCCTCCGTGCCTATGTCTCTGTGTCTCTGTCTCAGTCTCTGTCTCTGTCTCTGTCTCTGTCCCTGTCCCTCTCCCTGTCACTGTCGCTGTCTCTGTCCCTGTCTCTTTCTATGCCTCTGTCTTTGTCTCTGTCTCTGTCTCTGTCTCTGTCTCTGTCTCTGTCTCTGTCTCTGTTTCTGTCACTGTCTCTGTCTCCGTCTCTGTCTCTGTCTCTGTCTCTGTCTCTGTCTCTGTCTCTGTCTCTGTCTCTGTCTCTGTCTCTGTCTCTGTCTCTGTCTCTGTCTCTGTCTCTGTCTCTGTCTCTGTCTCTGTCTCTGTCTCTGTCTCCGTCTCTGTCTCCGTCTCTGTCTCTGTCTCTGTCTCTGTCCCTGTCCCTCTCCCTGTCACTGTCGCTGTCTCTGTCCCTGTCCCTTTCTATGCCTCTGTCTCTGTCTCTGCCTCTGCCTCTGTCTCTGCCCTGTCTCTATCTCTGTCTCTGTCGCTGCCTCTGCCTCTGTCCCAGTCCCTGCGTCCGTCTCCGTCTTTGTCTCCGTCTCTGTCTCTGTCTCTGTCTCTGTCTCTGGCTCTGTCTCCGTCTCTGTCTCTGTCTCTGTCTCTGTCTGCGTCTCTGTCTCTGTGTATCTGTCTCTGCATCGCTGTCTCTGTCTCTGTCTCTGTCTCTGCCTCCGTCTCTGTGTCTTTCTCTGCCTCTGTCTGCGTCTCTGTCTCTGTCTCTGTCTCTGCCTCTGCCTCCGTCTCTGTGTCTGTCTCTGCCTCTGTCTCCGTCTCTGTCTCTGTCTCTGTGTCTCTGTCTCTGCATCTCTGTCTCTGTGTCTCCGTCTCTGTGTCTCCGCCTCTGTCGTTGTGTCTCGGTCTCTGTGAATCTCTCTGTGTCTGTCTCTGTGTCTCTGTCTCTGGGTCTCTGTCTGAGTGTCTCTGCCTCTGTCTCATTGTCTCTGTATCAGTTTCTCTGCCTCCGTGCCTATGTCTCTGTGTCTCTGTCTCAGTCTCTATCTCTGTCTCTGTCTCTGTCCCTGTCCCTCTCCCTGTCACTGTCGCTGTCGCTGTCTCTGTCCCTATCTCTTTCTATGCCTCTGTCTCTGTCTCTGACTCCGTCTCTGTCTCTGTCTCTGTCTCTGTCTCTGTCTCTGTCTCTGTCTCTGTCTCTGTCCCTGTCTCTGTCTCTGTCTCTGTCATTGTCTCTGTCTCTGTCTCTGTCTCTGTCTCTGTCTCTGTCTCTGTCTCTGTCTCTGTCTCAGTCCCTGTCTCGGTCTCCGTCTATGTCTCTGTCTCTGTCTCTGTCTCTGCCTCTGTCTCTGTCTCTGTCTCTGTCTCCGTCAGTGTCTCTGTCTCTGTCTCTGGGTCTCTGTCTATGTGTCTCTGCCTCTGTCTCTTTGTCTCTGTCTCTGTCTCCGTCAGTGTCTCTGTCTCTGTCTCTGGGTCTCTGTCTATGTGTCTCTGCCTCTGTCTCTTTGTCTCTGTCTCTGCATCTCTGCCTCCGTGCCTATGTCTCTATCTTTCTGTCTCTGTCTTTGTCGCTGTCTCAGTCTCTGTCTCTGTCTCTGTCTCTATCTCTGCCTCCGTCTCTGTGTCTGTCTCTGCCCCTGTCTCCGTCTCTGTCTCTGTCTCTGTGTCTCTGCCTCTGCATCTCTGTCTCTGTGTCTCCGTCTCTGTGTCTCTGCCTCTGTTATTGTGTCTCGGTCTCTGCGAATCTCTCTGTCTCTGTCTCTGTGTCTCTGTCTCTGGGTCTCTGTCTGAGTGCCTCTGCCTCTGTCTCTTTGTCTCTGTATCAGTTTCTCTGCCTCCGTGCCTATGTCTCTGTGTCTCTGTCTCAGTCTCTGTCTCTGTCTCTGTCTCTGTCCCTGTCCCTCTCCCTGTCACTGTCGCTGTCTCTGTCCCTGTCCCTTTCTATGCCTCTGTCTTTGTCTCTGTCTCTGTCTCTGTCTCTGTCTCTGTCTCTGTCTCTGTCTCTGTCTCTGTCTCTGTCTCTGTCTCTGTCTCTGTCTCTGTCTCTGTCTCTGTCTCTGTCTCTGTCTCTGTCTCTCTCTCTGTCTCTGTCTCTCTCTCTGTCTCTGTCTCTGTCTCTGTCTCTGTCTCTGTCTCTGTCTCTGTCTCTGTCTCTGTCTCTGTCTCTGTCTCTGTCTCTGTCTCTGTCGCTGTCGCTGTCTCTCCCTCTGTCTCTGTCTCTGTCTCCTTCCCTGGCTCTGTCTCTGCCTCTGTCTCCGTCTCTGTCTCTGTCTCTGCCTCCATCTCCGTCTCCGTCTCTGTCTCTGTCTCTGTCTCTGTCTCAGTCTCTGCCTCTGTCTCTGTCTCTGTCTCTGTCTCTGTCTCTGCCTCCGTCTCTGTCTCTGCCTCCGTCTCTGTGTCTTTCTCTGCCTCTGTCTGCGTCTCTGTCTCTGTCTCTGTCTCTGTCTCGGTCTCTGCCTCTGTCTCTGTCTCTGTCTCTGTCTCCGTCAGTGTCTCTGTCTCTGTCTCTGTCTCTGTCTCTGTCTCTGTCTCTGTCTCTGTCTCTGTCTCCGCCTCTGTCGCTGTCTCTCCCTCTGTCTCTGTCTCTGTCTCTGTCTCTGTCTCTGCCTCTGTCTCTGTCTCCGTCTCCATCTCCATCTCTGTCTCTGTCTCTGCCTCACTTTCTATCTCTGTCTCTGTCTCTGCCTCCGTCTCTGTCTCCGTCAGTGTCTCTGTCTCTGTCTCTGGGTCTCCGTCTATGTGTCTCTGCCTCTGTCTCTTTGTCTCTGTCTCTGCATCTCTGCCTCCGTGCCTATGTCTCTATCTTTCTGTCTCTGTCTTTGTCGCTGTCTCCGTCTCTGTCTCTGTCACTGCCTCTGTCTCTGTCTCTGTCTCTGTCTCTGTCGCTGTCTCTTCCTCTGTCTCTGTCACCGTCTCTGTCCCTGGCTCTGTCTCTGCCTCTGTCTCTGTCTCTGCCTCTGTCTCTGCCCTGTCTCTATCTCTGTCTCTGTCGCTGTCTCTGCCACTGTCCCAGTCCCTGCGTCTGTCTCCGTCTTTGTCTCCGTCTCTGTCTCTGTCTCTGTCTCTGTCCCTGTCCCTCTCCGTGTCACTGTCGCTGTCTCTGTCCCTGTCTCTTTCTATGCCTCTGTCTCTGTCTCTGTCTTCTTCTCTGTCTCTGTCTCTGTCTCCGTCTCTGTCTCTGTCTCTGCCTCTGTCTCTGTCGCTTCCTCTGTCTCTATCTCCGTCTCTGTCCCTGGCTCTGTCTCTGCCTCTGTCTCCGTCTCTGTCTCTGTCTCTGCCTCCGTCTCTGTCTCTGTCTCTGTCTCTGTTTCTGTCTCAGTCTCTGTCTCTGTCTCTGTCTCTGTCTCTGCCTCCGTCTCTGTGTCTTTCTCTGCCTCTGTCTGCGTCTCTGTCTCTGTCTCTGTCTCTGTCTCCGCCTCCGTCTCTGTGTCTGTCGCTGCCCCTGTCTCCGTCTCTGTCTCTGTCTCCGTCTCTGTGTCTCTGCCTCTGTCATTTTGTCTCGGTCCCTGTGAATCTCTCCGTCTCTGTCTCTGTCTCTGTCTGCGTCTCTGTCTCTGTCTCTGTCTCCGTCTCTGTCTCTGTCTCTGTCTGCGTCTCTGTCTCTGTGTATCTGTCTCTGCATCGCTGTCTCTGTGTCTATGTCTCTGTGCATCTGTCTTTGTGTCCCTGTCTCTGTCCCTGTGTCTCCATCTCTGTCTCTCTGTCTCTGTGTCTCTGTCTCTGTGTCACTGTCTCTGCGTCTCTGTCTCTGTGTCTGTGTCTCTGTCTCTGCATCTCTGTCTCTGTGTCTCCGTCTCTGTGTCTCTGCCTCTGTCATTGTGTCTCGGTCTCTGTGAATCTCTCTGTCTCTGTCTCTGTGTCCCTGTCTCTGGGTCTCTGTCTGAGTGTCTCTGCCTCTGTCTCTTTGTCTCTGTATCAGTTTCTCTGCCTCCGTGCCTATGTCTCTGTGTCTCTGTCTCAGTCTCTGTCTCTGTCTCTGTCTCTGTCCCTGTCCCTCTCCCTGTCACTGTTGCTGTCTCTGTCCCTGTCTCTTTCTATGCCTCTGTCTCTGTCTCTGTCTCTGTCTCTGTCTCTGTCTCTGTCTCTGTCTCTGTCTCTGTCTCTGTCTCTGTCTCTGTATCTGTCTCTGTCTCTGTCATTGTCTCTGTCTCTGTCTCTGTCTCTGTCTCTGTCTCTGTCTCTGTCTCTCTCTCTGTCTCTGTCTCTGTCTCTGTCTCTGTCTCTGTCTCTGTCTCTGTCTCTGTCTCTGTCTCTGTCTCTGTCTCTGCCTCTGTCTCTGTCTCTGTCTCTGTCTCTGTCTCAGTCTCTGTCTCGGTCTCCGTCTATGTCTCTGTCTCTGTCTCTGTCTCTGCCTCTGTCTCTGTCTCTGTCTCTGTCTCCGTCAGTGTCTCTGTCTCTGTCTCTGGGTCTCTGTCTATGTGTCTCTGCCTCTGTCTCTTTGTCTCTGTCTCTGCATCTCTGCCTCCGTGCCTATGTCTCTATCTTTCTGTCTCTGTCTTTGTCGCTGTCTCAGTCTCTGTCTCTGTCTCTGTCTCTGTCTCTGTCTCTGTCTCTGCCTCCGTCTCTGAGTCTGTCTCTGCCTCTGTCTCCGTCTCTGTCTTTGTCCCTGTCTCTGTCTCTGTCTCTGCCTCCGTCTCTGTGTCTGTCTCTGCCCCTGTCTCCGTCTCTGTCTCTGTCTCTGTGTCTCTGCCTCTGCATCTCTGTCTCTGTGTCTCCGTCTCTGTGTCTCTGCCTCTGTCATTGTGTCTCGGTCTCTGTGAATCTCTCTGTCTCTGTCTCTGTGTCTCTGTCTCTGGGTCTCTGTCTGAGTGCCTCTGCCTCTGTCTCTTTGTCTCTGTATCAGTTTCTCTGCCTCCGTTCCTATGTCTCTGTGTCTCTGTCTCAGTCTCTGTCTCTGTCCCTGTCCCTCTCCCTGTCACTGTCGCTGTCTCTGTCCCTCTCTCTTTCTATGCCCCTGTCTCTGTCTCTGTCTCTGTCTCTGTCTCTGTCTCTGTCTCTGTCTCTGTCTCAGTCTCTGCCTCGGTCTCCGTCTATGTCTCTGTCTCTGTCTCTGTCTCTGTCTCTGTCTCTGTCTCCGTCTCTGTCTCTGTCTCTGTCTCTGTCTCTGTCTCTGTCTCTGTCTCTGTCTCTGTCTCTGTCTCTGTCTCTGTCTCTGTCTCTGTCATTGTCTCTGTCTCTGTCTCTGTCTCTGTCTCTGTCTCTGTCTCTGTCTCTGTCTCTGTCTCTGTCTCTGTCTCTGTCTCTGCCTCTGTCTCTGTCTCAGTCTCTGTGTCGGTCTCCGTCTATGTCTCTGTCTCTGTCTCTGTCTCTGCCTCTGTCTCTGTCTCTGTCTCTGTCTCCGTCAGTGTCTCTGTCTCTGTCTCTGGGTCTCTGTCTATGTGTCTCTGCCTCTGTCTCTTTGTCTCTGTCTCTGCATCTCTGCCTCCGTGCCTATGTCTCTATCTTTCTGTCTCTGTCTTTGTCGCTGTCTCAGTCTCTGTCTCTGTCTCTGTCTCTGTCTCTGTCTCTCTCTCTGCCTCCGTCTCTGAGTCTGTCTCTGCCTCTGTCTCCGTCTCTGTCTTTGTCCCTGTCTCTGTCTCTGTCTCTGCCTCCGTCTCTGTGTCTGTCTCTGCCCCTGTCTCCGTCCCTGTCTCTGTCTCTGTGTCTCTGCCTCTGCATCTCTGTCTCTGTGTCTCCGTCTCTGTGTCTCTGCCTCTGTCATTGTGTCTCGGTCTCTGTGAATCTCTCTGTCTCTGTCTCTGTGTCTCTGTCTCTGGGTCTCTGTCTGAGTGTCTCTGCCTCTGTCTCTTTGTCTCTGTATCAGTTTCTCTGCCTCCGTGCCTATGTCTCTGTGTCTCTGTCTCAGTCTCTGTCTCTGTCTCTGTCTCTGTCTCTGTCTCTATCTCTGTCTCCGTCTCTGTCTCCGTCTCTGTCTCTGTCTCTGTCTCTGTCCCTGTCCTTCTCCCTGTAACTGTCGCTGTCTCTGTCTCTGTCTCTGTCTCCGTCTCTGTCTCTGTCTCTGTCTCTGTCTCTGTCTCTGTCTCTGTCTCTGTCTCTGTCTCTGTCTCTGTCTCTGTCTCTGTCCCTGTCCTTCTCCCTGTAACTGTCGCTGTCTCTGTCTCTGTCTCTGTCTCTGTCTCTGTCTCTGTCTCTGTCTCTGTCTCTGTCTCTGTCCCTGTCCTTCTCCCTGTAACTGTCGCTGTCTCTGTCTCTGTCTCTGTCTCCGTCTCTGTCTCTGTCTCTGTCTCTGTCTCTGTCTCTGTCCCTGTCCCTCTCCCTGTCACAGTCCCTGCGTCTGTCTCCGTCTTTGTCTCCGTCTCTGTCTCTGTCTCTGTCTCTGTCTCTGGCTCTGTCTCCGTCTCTGTCTCTGTCTCTGTCTCTGTCTGCGTCTCTGTCTCTGTGTATCTGTCTCTGCATCGCTGTCTCTGTCTCTGTCTCTGTCTCTGCCTCCGTCTCTGTGTCTTTCTCTGCCTCTGTCTGCGTCTCTGTCTCTGTCTCTGTCTCTGCCTCTGCCTCCGTCTCTGTGTCTGTCTCTGCCTCTGTCTCCGTCTCTGTCTCTGCATCTCTGTCTCTGTGTCTCCGTCTCTGTGTCTCCGCCTCTGTCGTTGTGTCTCGGTCTCTGTGAATCTCTCTGTGTCTGTCTCTGTGTCTCTGTCTCTGGGTCTCTGTCTGAGTGTCTCTGCCTCTGTCTCTTTGTCTCTGTATCAGTTTCTCTGCCTCCGTGCCTATGTCTCTGTGTCTCTGTCTCAGTCTCTGTCTCTGTCTCTGTCTCTGTCCCTGTCCCTCTCCCTGTCACTGTCGCTGTCTCTGTCCCTGTCTCTTTCTATGCCTCTGTCTCTGTCTCTGACTCCGTCTCTGTCTCTGTCTCTGTCTCTGTCTCTGTCTCTGTCTCTGTCTCTGTCTCTGTCTCTGTCTCTGTCTCTGTCTCTGTCATTGTCTCTGTCTCTGTCTCTGTCTCTGTCTCTGTCTCTGTCTCTGTCTCTGTCTCTGTCTCTGTCTCTGTCTCAGTCCCTGTCTCGGTCTCCGTCTACGTCTCTGTCTCTGTCTCTGTCTCTGTCTCTGCCTCTGTCTCTGTCTCTGTCTCTGTCTCCGTCAGTGTCTCTGTCTCTGTCTCTGGGTCTCTGTCTATGTGTCTCTGCCTCTGTCTCTTTGTCTCTGTCTCTGCATCTCTGCCTCCGTGCCTATGTCTCTATCTTTCTGTCTCTGTCTTTGTCGCTGTCTCAGTCTCTGTCTCTGTCTCTGTCTCTGTCTCTGTCTCTCTCTCTGCCTCCGTCTCTGAGTCTGTCTCTGCCTCTGTCTCCGTCTCTGTCTTTGTCCCTGTCTCTGTCTCTGTCTCTGCCTCCGTCTCTGTGTCTGTCTCTGCCCCTGTCTCCGTCTCTGTCTCTGTCTCTGTGTCTCTGCCTCTGCATCTCTGTCTCTGTGTCTCCGTCTCTGTGTCTCTGCCTCTGTTATTGTGTCTCGGTCTCTGCGAATCTCTCTGTCTCTGTCTCTGTGTCTCTGTCTCTGGGTCTCTGTCTGAGTGTCTCTGCCTCTGTCTCTTTGTCTCTGTATCAGTTTCTCTGCCTCCGTGCCTATGTCTCTGTGTCTCTGTCTCAGTCTCTGTCTCTGTCTCTGTCTCTGTCCCTGTCCCTCTCCCTGTCACTGTCGCTGTCTCTGTCCGTGTCTCTGTCTCTGTCTCTGTCTCTGTCTCTGTCTCTGTCTCTGTCTCTGTCTCTGTCTCTGTCTCTGCCTCTGTCTCTGCCTCTGTCTCTGTCTCTGTCTCTGTCTCTGCCTCCGTCTCTGTGTCTGTCTCTGCCTCTGTCTCCGTCTCTGTCTCTGTCTCTGTCTCTGTCTCTGTCTCTGTCTCTGTCTCTGTCTCTGTCTCTGTCTCAGTCTCTGTCTCCGTCTCTGTCTCCGTCTCCGTCTCTGTCTCTGTCTCTGTCTCTGTCCCTGTCCTTCTCCCTGTCACTGTCGCTGTCTCTGTCTCTGTCTCTGTCTCCGTCTCTGTCTCTGTCTCTGTCTCTGTCTCTGTCTCTGTCTCTGCCTCTGTCTCTGCCTCTGTCTCTGTCTCTGTCTCTGTCTCTGCCTCCGTCTCTGTGTCTGTCTCTGCCTCTGTCTCCGTCTCTGTCTCTGTCTCTGTCTCTGTCTCTGTCTCTGTCTCTGTCTCTGTCTCTGTCTCTCTCTCTGTCTCTGTCTCTGTCTCTGTCTCTGTCTCTGTCTCTGTCTCTGTCTCTGTCTCTGTCTCTGTCTCTGTCTCTGTCTCTGTCTCTGTCTCTATCTCTGTCTCTGTCTCTGTATCAGTTTCTCTGCCTCCGTGCATATGTCTCTGTGTCTCTGTCTCTGTCTCTGTCTCCGTCTCTGCCTCTGTCTCTGTCTCTGTCTCTGTCTCTGTCTCTGTCTCTGTCCCTGTCCCTCTCCCTGTCACTGTCGCTCTCTCTGTCCCTGTCTCTTTCTATGCCTCTGTCTCTGTCTCTGTCTCCGTCTCCGTCTCCGTCTCAATCTCTGTCTCTGGCTCTGTCTCTCTTTCTATCTCTGTCTCTGTCTCTGTCTCTGCCTCCGTCTCTGTCTCCGTCTGTGCCTCTGTCTCTGTCTCTGGGTCTCTGTCTGTGTGTCTCTGCATCGGTCTCCTTGTCTCTGTCTCTGGGTCTCTGTCTGTGTGTCTCTGCCTCTGTCTCCTTGTCTCTGTCGCTGCATCTCTGCATCCGTGCCTACGTCTCTATGTCCCTGTCTCTGTCTCTGTCTGTGTCTCTGTGTCTCTGTCTCTGCATCTCTGTCTCTGTGTCTCCGTCTCTGTGTCTCTGCCTCTGTCATTGTGTCTCGGTCTCTGTGAATCTCTCTGTCTCTGTCTCTGTGTCCCTGTCTCTGGGTCTCTGTCTGAGTGTCTCTGCCTCTGTCTCTTTGTCTCTCTATCAGTTTCTCTGCCTCCGTGCCTATGTCTCTGTGTCTCTACCTCTGTCTCTGTCTCTGTCTCTGTCTCTGTCTCTGTCGCTGTCGCTGTCTCTCCCTATGTCTCTGTCTCTTTCTCCGTCCCTGGCTCTGTCTCTGCCTCTGTCTCCGTCTCTGTCTCTGTCTCTGCCTCTATCTCCGTCTCCGTCTCTGTCTCTGTCTCTGTCTCTGTCTCTGTCTCTGTCTCTGTCTCTGTCTCAGTCTCTGTCTCTGTCTCTGTCTCTGTCTCTGCCTCCGTCTCTGTGTCTTTCTCTGCCTCTGTCTGCGTCTCTGTCTCTGTCTCTGTCTCTGTCTCTGCCTCCGTCTCTGTGTCTGTCTCTGCCCCTGTCTCCGTCTCTGTCTCTGTCTCTGTGTCTCTGCCTCTGCATCTCTGTCTCTGTGTCTCCGTCTCTGTGTCTCTGCCTCTGTCATTGTGTCTCGGTCTCTGTGAATCTCTCTGTCTCCCTCTCTGTGTCTCTGTCTCTGGGTCTCTGTCTGAGTGTCTCCGCCTCTGTCTCTTTGTCTCTGTATCAGTTTCTCTGCCTCCGTGCCTATGTCTCTGTGTCTCTGTCTCTGTCTCTGTCTCTGTCTCCGTCTCTGTCTCTGTCTCTGTCTCTGCCTCTGTCTCTGTCTCTGTCTCTGTCTCCGTCAGTGTCTCTGTCTCTGCCTCTGTCTCTGTCTCTGTCTCTGTCTCTGTCTCCGCCTCTGTCTCTGTCTCTGCCTCTGTCTCTGCCTCTGTCTCTGTCTCTGTCTCTGTCTCTGCCTCCGTCTCTGTGTCTGTCTCTGCCTCTGTCTCCGTCTCTGTCTCTGTCTCTGTCTCTGTCTCTGTCTCTGTCTCTGTCTCTGTCTCTGTCTCTGTCTCTGTCTCTGTCTCTGTCTCTATCTCTGTCTCTGTCTCTGTATCAGTTTCTCTGCCTCCGTGCATATGTCTCTGTGTCTCTGTCTCTGTCTCTGCCTCCGTCTCTGTGTCTGTCTCTGCCCCTGTCTCCGTCTCTGTCTCTGTCTCTGTGTCTCTGCCTCTGCATCTCTGTCTCTGTGTCTCCGTCTCTGTGTCTCTGCCTCTGTCATTGTGTCTCGGTCTCTGTGAATCTCTCCGTCTCTGTCTCTGTGTCTCTGTCTCTGGGTCTCTGTCTGAGTGCCTCTGCCTCTGTCTCTTTGTCTCTGTATCAGTTTCTCTGCCTCCGTTCCTATGTCTCTGTGTCTCTGTCTCAGTCTCTGTCTCTGTCTCTGTCTCTGTCCCTGTCCCTCTCCCTGTCACTGTCGCTGTCTCTGTCCCTCTCTCTTTCTATGCCCCTGTCTCTGTCTCTGTCTCTGTCTCTGTCTCTGTCTCTGTCTCTGTCTCAGTCTCTGTCTCGGTCTCCGTCTATGTCTCTGTCTCTGTCTCTGTCTCTGTCTCTGCCTCTGTCTCTGTCTCTGTCTCTGTCTCCGTCAGTGTCTCTGTCTCTGTCTCTGTCTCTGTCTCTGTCTCTGTCTCTGTCTCTGTCTCTGTCTCTGTCTCCGTCTCTGTCTCTGTCTCTGTCTCTGTCTCTGTCTCTGTCTCTGTCTCCGTCTCTGTCTCTGTCTCTGTCTCTGTCTCTGTCTCTGTCTCTGTCTCTGTCTCCGTCTCTGTCTCCGTCTCTGTCTCTGTCTCTGTCTCTGTCCCTGTCCTTCTCCCTGTCACTGTCGCTGTCTCTGTCTCTGTCTCCGTCTCTGTCTCTGTCTCTGTCTCTGTCTCTGTCTCTGTCTCTGTCCCTGTCCCTCTCCCTGTCACTGTCGCTGTCTCTGTCCCTGTCCCTTTCTATGCCTTTGTCTCTGTCTCTGTCTCTGCCCCTGTCTCTGCCCTGTCTCTATCTCTGTCGCTGCCTCTGCCTCTGTCCCAGTCCCTGCGTCTGTCTCCGTCTTTGTCTCCGTCTCTGTCTCTGTCTCTGTCTCTGACTCTGTCTCTGTCTCTGTCTCTGTCTCTGTCTCTGTCTCTGTCTCTGTCTCTGTCTCTGTCTCAGTCTCTGTCTCGGTCTCCGTCTATGTCTCTGTCTCTGTCTCTGTCTCTGTCTCTGTCTCCGTCAGTGTCTCTGTCTCTGTCTCTGTCTCTGTCTCTGTCCCAGTCCCTGCGTCTGTCTCCGTCTTTGTCTCCGTCTCTGCCTCTATCTCCGTCTCCGTCTCTGTCTCTGTCTCTGTCTCTGTCTCAGTCTCTGTCTCTGTCTCTGTCTCTGTCTCTGTCTCTGTCTCTGCCTCCGTCTCTGTCTCTGCCTCCGTCTCTGTGTCTTTCTCTGCCTCTGTCTGCGTCTCTGTCTCTGTCTCTGTCTCTGTCTCTGCCTCCGTCTCTGTGTCTGTCGCTGCCCTGTCTCCGTCTCTGTCTCTGTCTCTGTGTCTCCGTCTCTGTGTCTCTGCCTCTGTCATTGTGTCTCGGTCTCTGTGAATCTCTCTGTCTCTGTCTCTGTGTCTCTGTCTCTGGGTCTCTGTCTGAGTGTCTCTGCCTCTGTCTCTTTGTCTCTGTATCAGTTTCTCTGCCTCCGTGCCTATGTCTCTGTGTCTCTGTCTCAGTCTCTGTCTCTGTCTCTGTCTCTGTCCCTGTCCCTCTCCCTGTCACTGTTGCTGTCTCTGTCCCTGTCTCTTTCTATGCCTCTGTCTCTGTCTCTGTCTCCGTCTCTGACTCTGTCCCTGTCTCTGTCTCTGTCTCTGTCTCTGTCTCTGTCTCTGTATCTGTCTCTGTCTCTGTCATTGTCTCTGTCTCTGTCTCTGTCTCTGTCTCTGTCTCTGTCTCTGTCTCTGTCTCTGTCTCTGTCTCTGTCTCTGTCTCTGTCTCTGTCTCTGTCTCTGTCTCTGTCTCTGTCTCTGTCTCTGTCTCTGTCTCTGTCTCTGTCTCTGTCTCTGTCTCTGTCTCTGCCTCTGTCTCTGTCTCTGTCTCTGTCTCTGTCTCAGTCTCTGTCTCGGTCTCCGTCTATGTCTCTGTCTCTGTCTCTGTCTCTGCCTCTGTCTCTGTCTCTGTCTCTGTCTCCGTCAGTGTCTCTGTCTCTGTCTCTGGGTCTCTGTCTATGTGTCTCTGCCTCTGTCTCTTTGTCTCTGTCTCTGCATCTCTGCCTCCGTGCCTATGTCTCTATCTTTCTGTCTCTGTCTTTG
The DNA here is from genome assembly GCA_945859595.2 of Megachile willughbiella. Taxonomy (NCBI): domain Eukaryota; kingdom Metazoa; phylum Arthropoda; class Insecta; order Hymenoptera; family Megachilidae; genus Megachile; species Megachile willughbiella. The sequence goes on from CAMAOD020000260.1 coordinate 1,222,817, forward strand.
TCGCTGTCTCAGTCTCTGTCTCTGTCTCTGTCTCTGTCTCTGTCTCTGTCTCTGCCTCCGTCTCTGAGTCTGTCTCTGCCTCTGTCTCCGTCTCTGTCTTTGTCCCTGTCTCTGTCTCTGTCTCTGCCTCCGTCTCTGTGTCTGTCTCCGCCCCTGTCTCCGTCTCTGTCTCTGTCTCTGTGTCTCTGCCTCTGCATCCCTGTCTCTGTGTCTCCGTCTCTGTGTCTCTGCCTCTGTCATTGTGTCTCGGTCTCTGTGAATCTCTCTGTCTCTGTCTCTGTGTCTCTGTCGCTGGGTCTCTGTCTGAGTGCCTCTGCCTCTGTCTCTTTGTCTCTGTATCAGTTTCTCTGCCTCCGTTCCTATGTCTCTGTGTCTCTGTCTCAGTCTCTGTCTCTGTCTCTGTCTCTGTCCCTGTCCCTCTCCCTGTCACTGTCGCTGTCTCTGTCCCTCTCTCTTTCTATGCCCCTGTCTCTGTCTCTGTCTCTGTCTCTGTCTCTGTCTCTGTCTCTGTCTCTGTCTCAGTCTCTGTCTCGGTCTCCGTCTATGTCTCTGTCTCTGTCTCTGTCTCTGTCTCTGTCTCTGTCTCCGTCTCTGTCTCTGTCTCTGTCTCTGTCTCTGTCTCTGTCTCTGTCTCTGTCTCTGTCTCTGTCTCTGTCTCTGTCTCTGTCTCTGTCATTGTCTCTGTCTCTGTCTCTGTCTCTGTCTCTGTCTCTGTCTCTGTCTCTGTCTCTGTCTCTGTCTCTGTCTCTGTCTCTGTCTCTGCCTCTGTCTCTGTCTCAGTCTCTGTGTCGGTCTCCGTCTATGTCTCTGTCTCTGTCTCTGTCTCTGCCTCTGTCTCTGTCTCTGTCTCTGTCTCCGTCAGTGTCTCTGTCTCTGTCTCTGGGTCTCTGTCTATGTGTCTCTGCCTCTGTCTCTTTGTCTCTGTCTCTGCATCTCTGCCTCCGTGCCTATGTCTCTATCTTTCTGTCTCTGTCTTTGTCGCTGTCTCAGTCTCTGTCTCTGTCTCTGTCTCTGTCTCTGTCTCTCTCTCTGCCTCCGTCTCTGAGTCTGTCTCTGCCTCTGTCTCCGTCTCTGTCTTTGTCCCTGTCTCTGTCTCTGTCTCTGCCTCCGTCTCTGTGTCTGTCTCTGCCCCTGTCTCCGTCCCTGTCTCTGTCTCTGTGTCTCTGCCTCTGCATCTCTGTCTCTGTGTCTCCGTCTCTGTGTCTCTGCCTCTGTCATTGTGTCTCGGTCTCTGTGAATCTCTCTGTCTCTGTCTCTGTGTCTCTGTCTCTGGGTCTCTGTCTGAGTGTCTCTGCCTCTGTCTCTTTGTCTCTGTATCAGTTTCTCTGCCTCCGTGCCTATGTCTCTGTGTCTCTGTCTCAGTCTCTGTCTCTGTCTCTGTCTCTGTCTCTGTCTCTATCTCTGTCTCCGTCTCTGTCTCCGTCTCTGTCTCTGTCTCTGTCTCTGTCCCTGTCCTTCTCCCTGTAACTGTCGCTGTCTCTGTCTCTGTCTCTGTCTCCGTCTCTGTCTCTGTCTCTGTCTCTGTCTCTGTCTCTGTCTCTGTCTCTGTCTCTGTCTCTGTCTCTGTCTCTGTCTCTGTCCCTGTCCTTCTCCCTGTAACTGTCGCTGTCTCTGTCTCTGTCTCTGTCTCCGTCTCTGTCTCTGTCTCTGTCTCTGTCTCTGTCCCTGTCCCTCTCCCTGTCCCAGTCCCTGCGTCTGTCTCCGTCTTTGTCTCCGTCTCTGTCTCTGTCTCTGTCTCTGTCTCTGGCTCTGTCTCCGTCTCTGTCTCTGTCTCTGTCTCTGTCTGCGTCTCTGTCTCTGTGTATCTGTCTCTGCATCGCTGTCTCTGTCTCTGTCTCTGTCTCTGCCTCCGTCTCTGTGTCTTTCTCTGCCTCTGTCTGCGTCTCTGTCTCTGTCTCTGTCTCTGCCTCTGCCTCCGTCTCTGTGTCTGTCTCTGCCTCTGTCTCCGTCTCTGTCTCTGCATCTCTGTCTCTGTGTCTCCGTCTCTGTGTCTCCGCCTCTGTCGTTGTGTCTCGGTCTCTGTGAATCTCTCTGTGTCTGTCTCTGTGTCTCTGTCTCTGTGTCTCTGTCTCAGTCTCTGTCTCTGTCTCTGTCTCTGTCTCTGTCTCTATCTCTGTCTCCGTCTCTGTCTCCGTCTCTGTCTCTGTCTCTGTCTCTGTCCCTGTCCTTCTCCCTGTAACTGTCGCTGTCTCTGTCTCTGTCTCTGTCTCCGTCTCTGTCTCTGTCTCTGTCTCTGTCTCTGTCTCCGTCTCTGTCTCTGTCTCTGTCTCTGTCTCTGTCTCTGTCCCTGTCCCTCTCCCTGTCCCAGTCCCTGCGTCTGTCTCCGTCTTTGTCTCCGTCTCTGTCTCTGTCTCTGTCTCTGTCTCTGGCTCTGTCTCCGTCTCTGTCTCTGTCTCTGTCTCTGTCTGCGTCTCTGTCTCTGTGTATCTGTCTCTGCATCGCTGTCTCTGTCTCTGTCTCTGTCTCTGCCTCCGTCTCTGTGTCTTTCTCTGCCTCTGTCTGCGTCTCTGTCTCTGTCTCTGTCTCTGCCTCTGCCTCCGTCTCTGTGTCTGTCTCTGCCTCTGTCTCCGTCTCTGTCTCTGCATCTCTGTCTCTGTGTCTCCGTCTCTGTGTCTCCGCCTCTGTCGTTGTGTCTCGGTCTCTGTGAATCTCTCTGTGTCTGTCTCTGTGTCTCTATCTCTGGGTCTCTGTCTGAGTGTCTCTGCCTCTGTCTCTTTGTCTCTGTATCAGTTTCTCTGCCTCCGTGCCTATGTCTCTGTGTCTCTGTCTCAGTCTCTGTCTCTGTCTCTGTCTCTGTCCCTGTCCCTCTCCCTGTCACTGTCGCTGTCTCTGTCCCTGTCTCTTTCTATGCCTCTGTCTCTGTCTCTGACTCCGTCTCTGTCTCTGCCTCTGTCTCTGTCTCTGTCTCTGTCTCTGTCTCTGTCTCTGTCTCTGTCTCTGTCTCTGTCTCTGTCTCTGTCTCTGTCTCTGTCTCTGTCATTGTCTCTGTCTCTGTCTCTGTCTCTGTCTCTGTCTCTGTCTCTGTCTCTGTCTCTGTCTCTGTCTCTGTCTCAGTCCCTGTCTCGGTCTCCGTCTACGTCTCTGTCTCTGTCTCTGTCTCTGTCTCTGCCTCTGTCTCTGTCTCTGTCTCTGTCTCCGTCAGTGTCTCTGTCTCTGTCTCTGGGTCTCTGTCTATGTGTCTCTGCCTCTGTCTCTTTGTCTCTGTCTCTGCATCTCTGCCTCCGTGCCTATGTCTCTATCTTTCTGTCTCTGTCTTTGTCGCTGTCTCAGTCTCTGTCTCTGTCTCTGTCTCTGTCTCTGTCTCTCTCTCTGCCTCCGTCTCTGAGTCTGTCTCTGCCTCTGTCTCCGTCTCTGTCTTTGTCCCTGTGTCTGTCTCTGTCTCTGCCTCCGTCTCTGTGTCTGTCTCTGCCCCTGTCTCCGTCTCTGTCTCTGTCTCTGTGTCTCTGCCTCTGCATCTCTGTCTCTGTGTCTCCGTCTCTGTGTCTCTGCCTCTGTTATTGTGTCTCGGTCTCTGCGAATCTCTCTGTCTCTGTCTCTGTGTCTCTGTCTCTGGGTCTCTGTCTGAGTGTCTCTGCCTCTGTCTCTTTGTCTCTGTATCAGTTTCTCTGCCTCCGTGCCTATGTCTCTGTGTCTCTGTCTCAGTCTCTGTCTCTGTCTCTGTCTCTGTCCCTGTCCCTCTCCCTGTCACTGTCGCTGTCTCTGTCCCTGTCTCTGTCTCTGTCTCTGTCTCTGTCTCTGTCTCTGTCTCTGTCTCTGTCTCTGTCTCTGCCTCTGTCTCTGCCTCTGTCTCTGTCTCTGTCTCTGTCTCTGCCTCCGTCTCTGTGTCTGTCTCTGCCTCTGTCTCCGTCTCTGTCTCTGTCTCTGTCTCTGTCTCTGTCTCTGTCTCTGTCTCTGTCTCTGTCTCTGTCTCTGTCTCTGTCTCCGTCTCTGTCTCCGTCTCCGTCTCTGTCTCTGTCTCTGTCTCTGTCCCTGTCCTTCTCCCTGTCACTGTCGCTGTCTCTGTCTCTGTCTCTGTCTCCGTCTCTGTCTCTGTCTCTGTCTCTGTCTCTGTCTCTGTCTCTGCCTCTGTCTCTGCCTCTGTCTCTGTCTCTGCCTCTGTCTCTGCCTCCGTCTCTGTGTCTGTCTCTGCCTCTGTCTCCGTCTCCGTCTCTGTCTCTGTCTCTGTCTCTGTCTCTGTCTCTGTCTCTGTCTCTCTCTCTGTCTCTGTCTCTGTCTCTGTCTCTGTCTCTGTCTCTGTCTCTGTCTCTGTCTCTGTCTCTGTCTCTGTCTCTATCTCTGTCTCTGTCTCTGTATCAGTTTCTCTGCCTCCGTGCATATGTCTCTGTGTCTCTGTCTCTGTCTCTGTCTCCGTCTCTGCCTCTGTCTCTGTCTCTGTCTCTGTCTCTGTCTCTGTCTCTGTCCCTGTCCCTCTCCCTGTCACTGTCGCTCTCTCTGTCCCTGTCTCTTTCTATGCCTCTGTCTCTGTCTCTGTCTCCGTCTCCGTCTCCGTCTCAATCTCTGTCTCTGGCTCTGTCTCTCTTTCTATCTCTGTCTCTGTCTCTGTCTCTGCCTCCGTCTCTGTCTCCGTCTGTGCCTCTGTCTCTGTCTCTGGGTCTCTGTCTGTGTGTCTCTGCATCGGTCTCCTTGTCTCTGTCTCTGGGTCTCTGTCTGTGTGTCTCTGCCTCTGTCTCCTTGTCTCTGTCGCTGCATCTCTGCATCCGTGCCTACGTCTCTATGTCCCTGTCTCTGTCTCTGTCTGTGTCTCTGTGTCTCTGTCTCTGCATCTCTGTCTCTGTGTCTCCGTCTCTGTGTCTCTGCCTCTGTCATTGTGTCTCGGTCTCTGTGAATCTCTCTGTCTCTGTCTCTGTGTCCCTGTCTCTGGGTCTCTGTCTGAGTGTCTCTGCGTCTGTCTCTTTGTCTCTCTATCAGTTTCTCTGCCTCCGTGCCTATGTCTCTGTGTCTCTACCTCTGTCTCTGTCTCTGTCTCTGTCTCTGTCTCTGTCGCTGTCGCTGTCTCTCCCTATGTCTCTGTCTCTTTCTCCGTCCCTGGCTCTGTCTCTGCCTCTGTCTCCGTCTCTGTCTCTGTCTCTGCCTCTATCTCCGTCTCCGTCTCTGTCTCTGTCTCTGTCTCTGTCTCTGTCTCTGTCTCTGTCTCTGTCTCAGTCTCTGTCTCTGTCTCTGTCTCTGTCTCTGCCTCCGTCTCTGTGTCTTTCTCTGCCTCTGTCTGCGTCTCTGTCTCTGTCTCTGTCTCTGTCTCTGCCTCCGTCTCTGTGTCTGTCTCTGCCCCTGTCTCCGTCTCTGTCTCTGTCTCTGTGTCTCTGCCTCTGCATCTCTGTCTCTGTGTCTCCGTCTCTGTGTCTCTGCCTCTGTCATTGTGTCTCGGTCTCTGTGAATCTCTCTGTCTCCCTCTCTGTGTCTCTGTCTCTGGGTCTCTGTCTGAGTGTCTCCGCCTCTGTCTCTTTGTCTCTGTATCAGTTTCTCTGCCTCCGTGCCTATGTCTCTGTGTCTCTGTCTCTGTCTCTGTCTCTGTCTCCGTCTCTGTCTCTGTCTCTGTCTCTGCCTCTGTCTCTGTCTCTGTCTCTGTCTCCGTCAGTGTCTCTGTCTCTGCCTCTGCCTCTGTCTCTGTCTCTGTCTCTGTCTCCGCCTGTGTCGCTGTCTCTCCCTCTGTCTCTGTCTCTGTCTCTGTCTCTGTCTCTGCCTCTGTCTCTGTCTCTGTCTCTGCCTCTGTCTCTACCTCTGTCTCTGTCTCTGTCTCTGTCTCTGTCTGTGTCTCAGTCTCAGTCTCTGTCTCTGTCTCCGTCTCTGTCTCTGTCTCTGTCTCTGCCTCTGTCTCTGTCTCCGTCTTTGTCTCCGTCTCTGTCTCTGTCTCTGTCTCTGTCTCTGTCTCTGCCTCTGCCGCTGTCTCTGTCTCTGTCACAGTCTCTGTCTCTGTCTCCGTCTCTGTCTCTGTCTCTGTCTCTGCCTCTGTCTCTGTCCCCGTATCTGTCTCTGTCTCTGTTTCTGTCTCTGTCTCTGTCTCTGTCTCTGTCTCTGTCTCTGTCTCAGACTCTGCCTTCGTCTCTGTGTTTGTCTCTGCCTCTGTCTCCGTCTCTGTCTCTGTCTCCGTCTCCGTCTCTGTCTCCGTCAGTGTCTCTGTCTCTGTCTCTGGGTCTCTGTCTATGTGTCTCTGCCTCTGTCTCTTTGTCTCTGTCTCTGCATCTCTGCCTCCGTGCCTATGTCTCTATCTTTCTGTCTCTGTCTTTGTCGCTGTCTCCGTCTCTGTCTCTGTCACTGCCTCTGTCTCTGTCTCTGTCTCTGTCGCTGTCTCTTCCTCTGTCTCTGTCACCGTCTCTGTCCCTGGCTCTGTCTCTGCCTCTGTCTCTGTCTCTGCCTCTGTCTCTGCCCTGTCTCTATCTCTGTCTCTGTCGCTGTCTCTGCCTCTGTCCCAGTTCCTGCGTCTGTCTCCGTCTTTGTCTCCGTCTCTGTCTCTGTCTCTGTCTCTGTCCCTGTCCCTCTCCCTGTCACTGTCGCTGTCTCTGTCCCTGTCTCTTTCTATGCCTCTGTCTCTGTCTCTGTCTTCTTCTCTGTCTTTGTCTCTGTCTCCGACTCTGTCTCTGTCTCTGCCTCTGTCTCTGTCGCTTCCTCTGTCTCTGTCTCCGTCTCTGTCCCTGGCTCTGTCTCTGCCTCTGTCTCCGTCTCTGTCTCTGTCTCTGCGTCCGTCTCTGTCTCTGTCTCTGTCTCTGTTTCTGTCTCAGTCTCTGTCTCTGTCTCTGTCTCTGTCTCTGCCTCCGTCTCTGTGTCTTTCTCTGCCTCTGTCTGCGTCTCTGTCTCTGTCTCTGTCTCTGTCTCCGCCTCCGTCTCTGTGTCTGTCGCTGCCCCTGTCTCCGTCTCTGTCTCTCTCTCTGTCTCTGTGTCTCTGTCTCTGCATCTCTGTCTCTGTGTCTCCGTCTCTGTGTCTCTGCCTCTGTCATTGTGTCTCGGTCCCTGTGAATCTCTCCGTCTCTGTCTCAGTCTCTGTCTCTGTCTCTGTCTCTGTCCCTGTCCCTCTCCCTGTCACTGTCGCTGTCTCTGTCCCTGTCTCTTTCTATGCCTCTGTCTCTGTCTCTGACTCCGTCTCTGTCTCTGTCTCTGTCTCTGTGTCTCTGCCTCTGTTATTGTGTCTCGGTCTCTGCGAATCTCTCTGTCTCTGTCTCTGTGTCTCTGTCTCTGGGTCTCTGTCTGAGTGTCTCTGCCTCTGTCTCTTTGTCTCTGTATCAGTTTCTCTGCCTCCGTGCCTATGTCTCTGTGTCTCTGTCTCAGTCTCTGTCTCTGTCTCTGTCTCTGTCCCTGTCCCTCTCCCTGTCACTGTCGCTGTCTCTGTCCCTGTCTCTGTCTCTGTCTCTGTCTCTGTCTCTGTCTCTGTCTCTGTCTCTGTCTCTGTCTCTGCCTCTGTCTCTGCCTCTGTCTCTGTCTCTGTCTCTGTCTCTGCCTCCGTCTCTGTGTCTGTCTCTGCCTCTGTCTCCGTCTCTGTCTCTGTCTCTGTCTCTGTCTCTGTCTCTGTCTCTGTCTCTGTCTCTGTCTCTGTCTCTGTCTCCGTCTCTGTCTCCGTCTCCGTCTCTGTCTCTGTCTCTGTCTCTGTCCCTGTCCTTCTCCCTGTCACTGTCGCTGTCTCTGTCTCTGTCTCTGTCTCCGTCTCTGTCTCTGTCTCTGTCTCTGTCTCTGTCTCTGTCTCTGCCTCTGTCTCTGCCTCTGTCTCTGTCTCTGTCTCTGTCTCTGCCTCCGTCTCTGTGTCTGTCTCTGCCTCTGTCTCCGTCTCTGTCTCTGTCTCTGTCTCTGTCTCTGTCTCTGTCTCTGTCTCTGTCTCTCTCTCTGTCTCTGTCTCTGTCTCTGTCTCTGTCTCTGTCTCTGTCTCTGTCTCTGTCTCTGTCTCTGTCTCTGTCTCTGTCTCTGTCTCTATCTCTGTCTCTGTCTCTGTATCAGTTTCTCTGCCTCCGTGCATATGTCTCTGTGTCTCTGTCTCTGTCTCTGTCTCCGTCTCTGCCTCTGTCTCTGTCTCTGTCTCTGTCTCTGTCTCTGTCTCTGTCCCTGTCCCTCTCCCTGTCACTGTCGCTCTCTCTGTCCCTGTCTCTTTCTATGCCTCTGTCTCTGTCTCTGTCTCCGTCTCCGTCTCCGTCTCAATCTCTGTCTCTGGCTCTGTCTCTCTTTCTATCTCTGTCTCTGTCTCTGTCTCTGCCTCCGTCTCTGTCTCCGTCTGTGCCTCTGTCTCTGTCTCTGGGTCTCTGTCTGTGTGTCTCTGCATCGGTCTCCTTGTCTCTGTCTCTGGGTCTCTGTCTGTGTGTCTCTGCCTCTGTCTCCTTGTCTCTGTCGCTGCATCTCTGCATCCGTGCCTACGTCTCTATGTCCCTGTCTCTGTCTCTGTCTGTGTCTCTGTGTCTCTGTCTCTGCATCTCTGTCTCTGTGTCGCCGTCTCTGTGTCTCTGCCTCTGTCATTGTGTCTCGGTCTCTGTGAATCTCTCTGTCTCTGTCTCTGTGTCCCTGTCTCTGGGTCTCTGTCTGAGTGTCTCTGCCTCTGTCTCTTTGTCTCTCTATCAGTTTCTCTGCCTCCGTGCCTATGTCTCTGTGTCTCTACCTCTGTCTCTGTCTCTGTCTCTGTCTCTGTCTCTGTCGCTGTCGCTGTCTCTCCCTATGTCTCTGTCTCTTTCTCCGTCCCTGGCTCTGTCTCTGCCTCTGTCTCCGTCTCTGTCTCTGTCTCTGCCTCTATCTCCGTCTCCGTCTCTGTCTCTGTCTCTGTCTCTGTCTCTGTCTCTGTCTCTGTCTCTGTCTCAGTCTCTGTCTCTGTCTCTGTCTCTGTCTCTGCCTCCGTCTCTGTGTCTTTCTCTGCCTCTGTCTGCGTCTCTGTCTCTGTCTCTGTCTCTGTCTCTGCCTCCGTCTCTGTGTCTGTCTCTGCCCCTGTCTCCGTCTCTGTCTCTGTCTCTGTGTCTCTGCCTCTGCATCTCTGTCTCTGTGTCTCCGTCTCTGTGTCTCTGCCTCTGTCATTGTGTCTCGGTCTCTGTGAATCTCTCTGTCTCCCTCTCTGTGTCTCTGTCTCTGGGTCTCTGTCTGAGTGTCTCCGCCTCTGTCTCTTTGTCTCTGTATCAGTTTCTCTGCCTCCGTGCCTATGTCTCTGTGTCTCTGTCTCTGTCTCTGTCTCTGTCTCCGTCTCTGTCTCTGTCTCTGTCTCTGCCTCTGTCTCTGTCTCTGTCTCTGTCTCCGTCAGTGTCTCTGTCTCTGCCTCTGTCTCTGTCTCTGTCTCTGTCTCTGTCTCCGCCTCTGTCGCTGTCTCTCCCTCTGTCTCTGTCTCTGTCTCTGTCTCTGTCTCTGCCTCTGTCTCTGTCTCTGTCTCTGCCTCTGTCTCTACCTCTGTCTCTGTCTCTGTCTCTGTCTCTGTCTGTGTCTCAGTCTCAGTCTCTGTCTCTGTCTCCGTCTCTGTCTCTGTCTCTGTCTCTGCCTCTGTCTCTGTCTCCGTCTTTGTCTCCGTCTCTGTCTCTGTCTCTGTCTCTGTCTCTGTCTCTGCCTCTGCCGCTGTCTCTGTCTCTGTCACAGTCTCTGTCTCTGTCTCCGTCTCTGTCTCTGTCTCTGTCTCTGCCTCTGTCTCTGTCCCCGTATCTGTCTCTGTCTCTGTTTCTGTCTCTGTCTCTGTCTCTGTCTCTGTCTCTGTCTCTGTCTCAGACTCTGCCTCCGTCTCTGTGTTTGTCTCTGCCTCTGTCTCCGTCTCTGTCTCTGTCTCCGTCTCCGTCTCTACCTCCGTCAGTGTCTCTGTCTCTGTCTCTGGGTCTCTGTCTATGTGTCTCTGCCTCTGTCTCTTTGTCTCTGTCTCTGCATCTCTGCCTCCGTGCCTATGTCTCTATCTTTCTGTCTCTGTCTTTGTCGCTGTCTCCGTCTCTGTCTCTCTCACTGCCTCTGTCTCTGTCTCTGTCTCTGTCGCTGTCTCTTCCTCTGTCTCTGTCACCGTCTCTGTCCCTGGCTCTGTCTCTGCCTCTGTCTCTGTCTCTGCCTCTGTCTCTGCCCTGTCTCTATCTCTGTCTCTGTCGCTGTCTCTGCCTCTGTCCCAGTTCCTGCGTCTGTCTCCGTCTTTGTCTCCGTCTCTGTCTCTGTCTCTGTCTCTGTCCCTGTCCCTCTCCCTGTCACTGTCGCTGTCTCTGTCCCTGTCTCTTTCTATGCCTCTGTCTCTGTCTCTGTCTTCTTCTCTGTCTTTGTCTCTGTCTCCGACTCTGTCTCTGTCTCTGCCTCTGTCTCTGTCGCTTCCTCTGTCTCTGTCTCCGTCTCTGTCCCTGGCTCTGTCTCTGCCTCTGTCTCCGTCTCTGTCTCTGTCTCTGCGTCCGTCTCTGTCTCTGTCTCTGTCTCTGTTTCTGTCTCAGTCTCTGTCTCTGTCTCTGTCTCTGTCTCTGCCTCCGTCTCTGTGTCTTTCTCTGCCTCTGTCTGCGTCTCTGTCTCTGTCTCTGTCTCTGTCTCCGCCTCCGTCTCTGTGTCTGTCGCTGCCCCTGTCTCCGTCTCTGTCTCTCTCTCTGTCTCTGTGTCTCTGTCTCTGCATCTCTGTCTCTGTGTCTCCGTCTCTGTGTCTCTGCCTCTGTCATTGTGTCTCGGTCCCTGTGAATCTCTCCGTCTCTGTCTCAGTCTCTGTCTGTGTCTCTGTCTCTGTCTCTGTCTCCGTCTCTGTCTCTGTCTCTGTCTGCGTCTCTGTCTCTGTGTATCTGTCTCTGCATCGCTGTCTTTGTGTCTATGTCTCTGTGCATCTGTCTTTGTGTCCCTGTCTCTGTCCCTGTGTCTCCATCTCTGTCTCTCTGTCTCTGTGTCTCTGTCTCTGTGTCACTGTCTCTGCGTCTCTGTCTCTGTGTCTGTGTCTCTGTCTCTGCATCTCTGTCTCTGTGTCTCCGTCTCTGTGTCTCTGCCTCTGTCATTGTGTCTCGGTCTCTGTGAATCTCTCTGTCTCTGTCTCTGTGTCCCTGTCTCTGGGTCTCTGTCTGAGTGTCTCTGCCTCTGTCTCTTTGTCTCTCTATCAGTTTCTCTGCCTCCGTGCCTAAGTCTCTGTGTCTCTACCTCTGTCTCTGTCTCTGTCTCTGTCTCTGTCTCTGTCTCTGTCTCTGTCTCTGTCTCTGTCGCTGTCGCTGTCTCCCCTCTGTCTCTGTCTCTGCCTCTATCTCCGTCTCCGTCTCTGTCTCTGTCTCTGTCTCTGTCTCAGTCTCTGTCTCTGTCTCTGTCTCTGTCTCTGTCTCTGCCTCTGTCTCTGTCTCTGTCTCAGTCTCTGTCTCGGTCTCCGTCTATGTCTCTGTCTCTGTCTCTGTCTCTGCCTCTGTCTCTGTGTCTGTCTCTGTCTCCGTCAGTGTCTCTGTCTCTGTCTCTGGGTCTCTGTCTATGTGTCTCTGCCTCTGTCTCTTTGTCTCTGTCTCTGCATCTCTGCCTCCGTGCCTATGTCTCTATCTTTCTGTCTCTGTCTTTGTCGCTGTCTCAGTCTCTGTCTCTGTCTCTGTCTCTGTCTCTGTCTCTCTCTCTGCCTCCGTCTCTGAGTCTGTCTCTGCCTCTGTCTCCGTCTCTGTCTTTGTCCCTGTCTCTGTCTCTGTCTCTGCCTCCGTCTCTGTGTCTGTCTCTGCCCCTGTCTCCGTCTCTGTCTCTGTCTCTGTGTCTCTGCCTCTGCATCTCTGTCTCTGTGTCTCCGTCTCTGTGTCTCTGCCTCTGTCATTGTGTCTCGGTCTCTGTGAATCTCTCTGTCTCTGTCTCTGTGTCTCTGTCTCTGGGTCTCTGTCTGAGTGCCTCTGCCTCTGTCTCTTTGTCTCTGTATCAGTTTCTCTGCCTCCGTTCCTATGTCTCTGTGTCTCTGTCTCAGTCTCTGTCTCTGTCTCTGTCTCTGTCCCTGTCCCTCTCCCTGTCACTGTCGCTGTCTCTGTCCCTCTCTCTTTCTATGCCTCTGTCTCTGTCTCTGTCTCTGTCTCTGTCTCTGTCTCTGTCTCTGTCTCTGTCTCTGTCTCAGTCTCTGTCTCGGTCTCTGTCTATGTCTCTGTCTCTGTCTCTGTCTCTGCCTCTGTCTCTGTCTCTGTCTCTGTCTCCGTCAGTGTCTCTGTCTCTGTCTCTGTCTCTGTCTCTGTCTCTGTCTCTGTCTCTGTCTCCCTCTCTGCCTCCGTCTCTGAGTCTGTCTCTGCCTCTGTCTCCGTCTCTGTCTTTGTCCCTGTCTCTGTCTCTGTCTCTGCCTCCGTCTCTGTGTCTGTCTCTGCCCCTGTCTCCGTCTCTGTCTCTGTCTCTGTGTCTCTGCCTCTGCATCTCTGTCTCTGTGTCTCCGTCTCTGTGTCTCTGCCTCTGTCATTGTGTCTCGGTCTCTGTGAATCTCTCTGCCTCTGTCTCTTTGTCTCTGTCTCTGCATCTCTGCCTCCGTGCCTATGTCTCTATCTTTCTGTATCTGTCTCCGTCTCTGTCTCTGTCTCTGTCTCTGTCTCTGCCTCTGTCGCTGTCTCTCCCTCCGTCTCTGTCTCTGTCTCTGTCTCTGCCTCCGTCTCTGTGTCTGTCTCTGCCTCTGTCTCCGTCTCTGTCTCTGTCTCTGTCTCTGTCTCTGTCTCTGTCTCTGTCTCTGTCTCTGTCTCTGTCTCTGTCTCTGTCTCTGTCTCTGTCTCTGTCTCTGTCTCTGTCTCTGTCTCTGTCTCTGTCTCTGTCTCTGTCTCTGTCTCAGTCTCTGTCTCGGTCTCTGTCTATGTCTCTGTCTCTGTCTCTGTCTCTGCCTCTGTCTCTGTCTCTGTCTCTGTCTCCGTCAGTGTCTCTGTCTCTGTCTCTGTCTCTGTCTCTGTCTCTGTCTCTGTCTCTGTCTCCCTCTCTGCCTCCGTCTCTGAGTCTGTCTCTGCCTCTGTCTCCGTCTCTGTCTTTGTCCCTGTCTCTGTCTCTGTCTCTGCCTCCGTCTCTGTGTCTGTCTCTGCCCCTGTCTCCGTCTCTGTCTCTGTCTCTGTGTCTCTGCCTCTGCATCTCTGTCTCTGTGTCTCCGTCTCTGTGTCTCTGCCTCTGTCATTGTGTCTCGGTCTCTGTGAATCTCTCTGCCTCTGTCTCTTTGTCTCTGTCTCTGCATCTCTGCCTCCGTGCCTATGTCTCTATCTTTCTGTATCTGTCTCCGTCTCTGTCTCTGTCTCTGTCTCTGTCTCTGCCTCTGTCGCTGTCTCTCCCTCCGTCTCTGTCTCTGTCTCTGTCTCTGCCTCCGTCTCTGTGTCTGTCTCTGCCTCTGTCTCCGTCTCTGTCTCTGTCTCTGTCTCTGTCTCTGTCTCTGTCTCTGTCTCTGTCTCTGTCTCTGTCTCTGTCTCTGTCTCTGTCTCTGTCTCTGTCTCTGTCTCTGTCTCTGTCTCTGTATCAGTTTCTCTGCCTCCGTGCATATGTCTCTGTGTCTCTGTCTCTGTCACTGTCTCCATCTCTGCCTCTGTCTCTGTCTCTGTCTCTGTCTCTGTCTCTGTCTCTGTCCCTGTCCCTCTCCCTGTCACTGTCGCTCTCTCTGTCCCTGTCTCTTTCTGTGCCTCTGTCTCTGTCTCTGTCTCCGTCTCCGTCTCCGTCTCAATCTCTGTCTCTGTCTCTGTCTCTCTTTCTATCTCTGTCTCTGTCTCTGTCTCTGCCTCCGTCGCTGTCTCTGCCTCCGTCGCTGTCTCCGTCTGTGCCTCTGTCTCTGTCTCTGGGTCTCTGTCTGTGTGTCTCTGCCTCTGTCTCCTTGTCTCTGTCTCTGGGTCTCTGTCTGTGTGTCTCTGCCTCTGTCTCCTTGTCTCTGTCGCTACATCTCTGCATCCGTGCCTACGTCTCTATGTCCCTGTCTCTGTCTCTGTCTGTGTCTCTGTGTCTCTGTCTCTGCATCTCTATCTCTGTGTCTCCGTCTCTGTGTCTCTGCCTCTGTCATTGTGTCTCGGTCTCTGTGAATCACTCTGTCTCTGTCTCTGTGTCCCTGTCTCTGGGTCTCTGTCTGAGTGTCTCTGCCTCTGTCTCTTTGTCTCTCTATCAGTTTCTCTGCCTCCGTGCCTATGTCTCTGTGTCTCTACCTCTGTCTCTGTCTCTGTCTCCGTCTCTGTGTCTGTCGCTGCCCCTGTCTCCGTCGCTGTCTCTGTCTCTGTCTCTGACTCTGTCTCTGTCTCTGTCTCTGTCTCTGTCTCTCTCTCTGTCTCTGTATCAGTTTCTCTGCCTCCGTGCATATGTCTCTGTGTCTCTGTCTCTGTCACTGTCACCGTCTCTGCCTCTGTCTCTGTCTCTGTCTCTGTCTCTGTCTCTCTCTCTGTCCCTGTCCCTCTCCCTGTCACTGTCGCTGTCTCTGTCCCTGTCTCCTTCTATGCCTCTGTCTCTGTCTCTGTCTCCGCGTCTGTCTCTGTCTCTGTCTCTGTCTCTGTCGCTGTCTCTTCCTCTGTCCCTGTCACCGTCTCTGTCCCTGGCTCTGTCTCTGCCTCTGTCTCCGTCTCTATCTCTGTCTCTGTCTCTGTCTCTGCCTCTGTCTCTGCCCTGTCTCTATCTCTGTCTCTGTCGCTGTCTCTGCCTCTGTCCCAGTCCCTGCCTCTGTCTCCGTCTTTGTCTCCGTCTCTGTCTCTGTCTCTGTCTCTGTCCCTGTCCCTCTCCCTGTCACTGTCGCTGCCTCTGTCCCTGTCTCTTTCTATGCCTCTGTCTCTGTCTCTGTCTCTGTCTCTGTCTCCTTCTCTGTCTCTGTCTCTGTCTCCGTCTCTGTCTCTGTCTCTGTCTGTTTCTCTGTCTCTGTCTTTGTCTCTGTCTCTGTCTCCGTCTCTGTCCCTGGCTCTGTCTCTGCCTCTGTCTCCGTCTCTGTCTCTGTCTCTGCCTCCGTCTCTGTCTCTGTCTCTGTCTCTGTCTCTGTCTCTGTCTCTGTCTCTGTCTCTGTCTCTGTCTCTGTCTCTGTCTCTGTCTCTGTCTCTGTCTCTGTCTCTGTCTCTGTCTCTGTCTCTGTCTCTGTCTCTGTCTCTGTCTCTGTCTCTGTCTCTGTCTCAGTCTCTGTCTCGGTCTCCGTCTATGTCTCTGTCTCTGTCTCTGTCTCTGCCTCTGTCTCTGTCTCTGTCTCTGTCTCCGTCAGTGTCTCTGTCTCTGACTCTGGGTCTCTGTCTATGTGTCTCTGCCTCTGTCTCTTTGTCTCTGTCTCTGTCTCCGTCAGTGTCTCTGTCTCTGACTCTGGGTCTCTGTCTATGTGTCTCTGCCTCTGTCTCTTTGTCTCTGTCTCTGCATCTCTGCCTCCGTGCCTATGTCTCTATCTTTCTGTCTCTGTCTTTGTCGCTGTCTCAGTGTCTCTGTCTCTGGGTCTCTGTCTGAGTGTCTCTGCCTCTGTCTCTTTGTCTCTGTATCAGTTTCTCTGCCTCCGTGCCTATGTCTCTGTGTCTCTGTCTCAGTCTCTGTCTCTGTCTCTGTCTCTGTCCCTGTCCCTCTCCCTGTCACTGTCTCTGTCTCAGTCTCTGTCTCTGTCTCCGTCTCTGTCTCTGTCTCTGTCTCTGCCTCTGTCTCTGTCTCTGTCTCTGTCTCCGTCAGTGTCTCTGTCTCTGTCTCTGTCTCTGTCTTTGTCTCTGACTCTGTCTCGGTCTTTGTCTCCGTCTCTGTCTCTGTCTCCGTCTCTGTCTCTGTCTCTGTCTCTGTCTCTGTCTCTGTCTCTGTCTCTGTCTCTGTCCCTGCCTCCGTCTCTGTCTCTGTCTCTGTCTCTATCTCCGTCTCTGTCTCTGTCTCTGGCTCTGTCTCTGTCTCTGCCTCTGTCTCCGTCTCTGTCTCTGTCTCCATCTCCATCTCCATCTCTGTCTCTGTCTCTGTCTCTCTTTCTATCTCTGTCTCTGTCTCTGCCTCCGTCACTGTCTCCGTCAGTGTCTCTGTCTCTGTCTCTGGGTCTCTGCCTGTGCGTCTCTGCCTCTGTCTCTTTGTCTCCGTCTCTGCATCTCTGCCTCCGTGCCTATGTCTCTATGTTTCTGTCTCTGTCTCCGTCCCTGTCCCTGTCTCAGTCTCTGTCTTTGTCTCTGCCTCTGCCTCTGCCTCCGTCTCTGTGTCTGTCTCTGCCTCTGTCTCCGTCTCTGTCTCTGTCTCTGTGTCTCTGTCTCCGCATCTCTGTCTCTGTGTCTCCGTCTCTTTGTCTCTGTATCAGTTTCTCTGCCTCCGTGCCTATGTCTCTGTGTCTCTGTCTCTGTCTCTGTCTATGTCTCTGTCTCTGTCTCTGTCTCTGTCTCTGTCGCTGGCTCTGTCTCTGCCTTTGTCTCCGTCTCTATCTCTGCCTCGGTCTTTGTCTCCGTCTCTGTCTCTGTCTCTGTCTCTGTCTCTGTCTCTGTTTCTGTCTCTGTCTCTGTCTCTGTCTCTGTCTCTATCTCTGTCGCTGTCTCTCCCTCTGTCTCTGTCTCTGTCTCTGTCTCCGTCTCTGTCTCTGCCTCTGTCTCTGCCTCTGTCTCTGTCTCCGTCTTTGTCTCCGTCTCTGTCTCTGTCTCTGTCTGTGTCTCTGTCTCTGCCTCTGCCACTGTCTCTGTCTCTGTCACAGTCTCTGTCTCTGTCTCCGTCTCTGTCTCAGACTCTGCCTCCGTCTCTGTGTTTGTCTCTGCCTCTGTCTCCGTCTCTGTCTCTGTCTCCGTCTCCGTCTCCATCTCTGTCTCTGTCTCTGCCTCACTTTCTATCTCTGTCTCTGTCTCTGCCTCCGTCTCTGTCCCTTCCTCTGTCTCTGTCTCCGTCTCTGTCCCTGGCTCTGTCTCTGCCTCTGTCTCCGTCTCTGTCTCTGTCTCTGCCTCCGTCTCTGTCTCTGTCTCTGTCTCTGTTTCTGTCTCAGTCTCTGTCTCTGTCTCTGTCTCTGTCTCTGCCTCCGTCTCTGCGTCTTTCTCTGCCTCTGTCTGCGTCTCTGTCTCTGTCTCTGTCTCTGTCTCCGCCTCCGTCTCTGTGTCTGTCGCTGCCCCTGTCTCCGTCTCTGTCTCTGTCTCTGTCTCTGTGTCTCTGTCTCTGCATCTCTGCCTCTGTGTCTCCGTCTCTGTGTCTCTGCCTCTGTCATTGTGTCTCGGTCCCTGTGAATCTCTCCGTCTCTGTCTCTGTCTCTGTCTCTGTCTGTGTCTCTGTCTCTGCATCTGCCTCTGTCCCTGTCCCTCTCCCTGGCCCTGTCGCTGTCTCTGTCTCTGTCTCTGTCTATGCATCTGGCTCTGTCTCTGTCTCTGTCTCCGTCTCTGTCTCTGTCTCTGTCTGCGTCTCTGTCTCTGTGTATCTGTCTCTGCATCGCTGTCTCTGTGTCTATGTCTCTGTGCATCTGTCTTTGTGTCCCTGTCTCTGTCCCTGTGTCTCCATCTCTGTCTCTCTGTCTCTGTGCCTCTGTCTCTGTGTCTCTGTCTCTGTGTCACTGTCTCTGCGTCTCTGTCTCTGTGTCTGTGTCTCTGTCTCTGCATCTCTGTCTCTGTGTCTCCGTCTCTGTGTCTCTGCCTCTGTCATTGTGTCTCGGTCTCTGTGAATCTCTCTGTCTCTGTCTCTGTGTCTCTGTCACGGGGTCTCTGTCTGAGTGTCTCTGCCTCCGTCTCTTTGTCTCTGTATCAGTTTCTCTGCCTCCGTGCCTATGTCTCTGTGTCTCTGTCTCTGTCTCTGTCTCTGTCTCTGTCTCTGTCTCTGTCTCTGTCTCTGTCTCTGTCTCTGTCTCTGTCTCTGTCTCTGTCTCAGACTCTGCCTCCGTCTCTGTGTTTGTCTCTGCCTCTGTCTCCGTCTCTGTCTCTGTCTCCGTCTCCGTCTCCATCTCTGTCTCTGTCTCTGCCTCACTTTCTATCTCTGTCTCTGTCTCTGCCTCCGTCTCTGTCTCTGCATCTCTGCCTCCGTGATTATGTCTTTATCTTTCTGTCTCTGTCTTTGTCGCTGTCTCCGTCTCTGTCTCTGTCACTGCCTCTGTCTCTGTCTCTGTCTCTGTCGCTGTCTCTTCCTCTGTCTCTGTCACCGTCTCTGTCCCTGGCTCTGTCTCTGCCTCTGTCTCCGTCTCTACCTCTGTCTCTGTCTCTGTCTCTGCCTCTGTCTCTGCCCTGTCTCTATCTCTGTCTCTGTCGCTGTCTCTGCCTCTGTCCCAGTCCCTGCGTCTGTCTCCGTCTTTGTCTCCGTCTCTGTCTCTGTCTCTGTCTCTGTCCCTGTCCCTCTCCCTGTCACTGTCGCTGTCTCTGTCCCTGTCTCTTTCTATGCCTCTGTCGATGTCTCTGTCTCCTTCTCTGTCTCTGTCTCTGTCTCCGTCTCTGTCTCTGTCTCTGTCTGTTTCTCTGTCTCTGTTTTTGTCTCTGTCTCTGTCTCCGTCTCTGTCCCTGGCTCTGTCTCTGCCTCTGTCTCTGTCTCTGTCTCTGTCTCTGTTTCTGTCTCAGTCTCTGTCTCTGTCTCTGTCTCTGTCTCTGCCTCCGTCTCTGTGTCTTTCTCTGCCTCTGTCTGCGTCTCTGTCTCTGTCTCTGTCTCTGTCTCCGCCTCCGTCTCTGTGTCTGTCGCTGCCCCTGTCTCCGTCGCTGTCTCTGTCTCTGTCTCTGTCTCTGTGTCTCTGTCTCTGTCTCTGTCTCTGTCTCTGTCTCTGTCTTTGTCTCTGTCTCTGTCTCTGTCTCCGACTCTGTCTCTGTCTCCGTCTCTGTCTCTGTCTCTGCCTCTATCTCCGTCTCCGTCTCCATCTCCGTTTCTGTCTCTGTCTCTACCTCTGCCTCTGTCTCTGTCTCTGTCACTGTCGCTGTCTCTTCCTCTGTCTCTGTCTCCGTGTCTGACCCTGGCTCTGTCTCTGCCTCTGTCTCGGTCTTTGTCTCCGTCTCTGTCTCTGTCTCTGTCTCTGTCTCTGCCTCTGTCTCTGTCTCTGTCTCTGTCTCTGTCTCTGTCTCTGTCTCTGTCTCTGTCTCTGTCTCTGTCTCTGTCTCTGTCTCTGTCTCTGTCTCTGTCTCTGTCTCTGTCTCTGTCTCTGTCTCTGTCTCTGTCTCTGTCTCTGTCTCTGTCTCTGTCTCTGTCTCTGTCTCTGTCTCTGTCTCTGTCTCTGTCTCTGTCTCTGTCTCTGTCTCTGTCTCTGTCTCTGTCTCTGTTTCTGTCTCAGTCTCTGTCTCTGTCTCCGTCTCTGTCTCTGTCTCTGTCTCTGCCTCTGTCTCTGTCCCCGTATCAGTCTCTGTCTCTGTTTCTGTCTCTGTCTCTGTCTCTGTCTCTGTCTCTGTCTCTGTCTCTGTCTCAGACTCTGCCTCCGTCTCTGTGTTTGTCTCTGCCTCTGTCTCCGTCTCTGTCTCTGTCTCCGTTTCCGTCTCCATCTCTGTCTCTGTCTCTGCCTCACTTTCTATCTCTGTCTCTGTCTCTGCCTCCGTCTCTGTCTCTGCATCTCTGCCTCCGTGCCTATGTCTCTATCTTTCTGTCTCTGTCTTTGTCGCTGTCTCCGTCTCTGTCTCTGTCACTGCCTCTGTCTCTGTCTCTGTCTCTGTCTCTGTCGCAGTCTCTTCCTCTGTCTCTGCCACCGTCTCTGTCCCTGGCTCTGTCTCTGCCTCTGTCTCCGTCTCTATCTCTGTCTCTGTCTCTGTCTCTGCCTCTGTCTCTGCCCTGTCTCTATCTCTGTCTCTGTCGCTGCCTCTGCCTCTGTCCCAGTCCCTGCGTCTGTCTCCGTCTTTGTCTCCGTCTCTGTCTCTGTCTCTGTCTCTGTCCCTGTCCCTCTCCCTGTCACTGTCGCTGTCTCTGTCCCTGTCTCTTTCTATGCCTCTGTCTCTGTCTCTGTCTCCTTCTCTGTCTCTGTCTCTGTCTCCGTCTCTGTCTCTGTCTCTGTCTGCTTCTCTGTCTCTGTTTTTGTCTCTGTCTCTGTCCCTTCCTCTGTCTCTGTCTCTGTCTCTGTCCCTGGCTCTGTCTCTGCCTCTGTCTGCTTCTCTGTCTCTGTTTTTGTCTCTGTCTCTGTCCCTTCCTCTGTCTCTGTCTCTGTCTCTGTCCCTGGCTCTGTCTCTGCCTCTGTCTCCATCTCTGTCTCTCTGTCTCTGTGTCTCTGTCTCTGTGTCACTGTCTCTGCGTCTCTGTCTCTGTGTCTGTGTCTCTGTCTCTGCATCTCTGTCTCTGTGTCTCCGTCTCTGTGTCTCTGCCTCTGTCATTGTGTCTCGGTCTCTGTGAATCTCTCTGTCTCTGTCTCTGTGTCTCTGTCTCGGGGTCTCTGTCTGAGTGTCTCTGCCTCTGTCTCTTTGTCTCTGTCTCTGCATCTCTGCATCCGTGCCTATGTCTCTATGTCTCTGTCTCTGTCTCCGTCTGTGTCTCTGTGTCTGTCTCTGCCTCTGTCTCCGTCTGTGTCTCTGTCTCTGCGTCTCTGTCTCTGCATCTCTGTCTCTGTGTCTCCGTCTCTGTGTCTCTGCCTCTGTCATTGTGTCTCGGTCTCTGTGAATCTCTCTGTCTCTGTCTCTGTGTTCCTGTCTCTGGGTCTCTGTCTGAGTGTCTCTGCCTCTGTCTCTTTGTCTCTCTATCAGTTTCTCTGCCTCCGTGCCTATGTCTCTGTGTCTCTGCCTCTGTCTCTGTCTCTGTCTCTGTCTCTGTCCCTGTCTCTGTCTCTGTCTCTGTCTCTGTCTCTGTCTCTGTCTCTGTCTCTGTCTCTGTCTCTGTCTCTGTCTCTGTCTCTGTCTCTGTCTCTGTCTCTGTCTCTGTCTCAGTCTCTGTCTCTGTCTCCGTCTCTGTCTCTGTCTTTGTCTCTGCCTCTGTCTCTGTCTCTGTCTCTGTCTCTGTCTCTGTCTCTGTCTCTGTCTCTGTCTCTGTCTCTGTCTCTGTCTCTGTCTCTGTCTCTGTCTCTGTCTCTGTCTCTGTCTCTACCTCTGTCTCTGTCTCTGTCTGTGTCTCGGTCTTTGTCTCCGTCTCTGTCTCTGTCTCTGTCTCTGTCTCTGTCTCTGTCTCTGTCTCTGTTTCTGTCTCTGTCTCTGTCTCTGTCTCTGTCTCCGTCTCCGTCTCCGTCTGCATCTCTGTCTCTGTCTCTGCCTCTCTTTCTATCTATGTCTCTGTCTCTGTCTCTGTCTCCGTCTCTGTCTCTGTTTCCGTCTCTGTCTCTGTCTCTGTCTCTCTTTCTATCTCTGTCTCTGTCTCTGTCTCTGCCTCTGTCTCTGTCTCTGTCTCTGTCTCTGTCTCTGTCTCTGTCTCTGTCTCTGTCTCTACCTCTGTCTCTGTCTCTGTCTGTGTCTCGGTCTTTGTCTCCGTCTCTGTCTCTGTCTCTGTCTCTGTGTCTGTCTCTGTCTCTGTTTCTGTCTCTGTCTCTGTCTCTTTCTATGCCTCTGTCTCTGTCTCTGTCTCCTTCTCTGTCTCTGTCTCTGTCTCCGTCTCTGTCTCTGTCTCTGTCTGCTTCTCTGTCTCTGTTTTTGTCTCTGTCTCTGTCCCTTCCTCTGTCTCTGTCTCTGTCTCTGTCCCTGGCTCTGTCTCTGCCTCTGTCTGCTTCTCTGTCTCTGTTTTTGTCTCTGTCTCTGTCCCTTCCTCTGTCTCTGTCTCTGTCTCTGTCCCTGGCTCTGTCTCTGCCTCTGTCTCCATCTCTGTCTCTCTGTCTCTGTGTCTCTGTCTCTGTGTCACTGACTCTGCGTCTCTGTCTCTGTGTCTGTGTCTCTGTCTCTGCATCTCTGTCTCTGTGTCTCCGTCTCTGTGTCTCTGCCTCTGTCATTGTGTCTCGGTCTCTGTGAATCTCTCTGTCTCTGTCTCTGTGTCTCTGTCTCGGGGTCTCTGTCTGAGTGTCTCTGCCTCTGTCTCTTTGTCTCTGTATCAGTTTCTCTGCCTCCGTGCCTATGTCCCTGTGTCTCTGTCTCTGTCTCTGTCTCTGTCTCTGTCTCTGTCTCTGTCTCTGTCTCTGTCTCTGTCTCTGTCTCTGTCTCTGTCTCTGTCTCTGTCTCTGTCTCTGTCTCTGTCTCTGCCTCTGTCTCTGTCTCTGTCTCTGTCTCCGTCAGTGTCTCTGTCTCTGTCTCTGTCTCTGTCTTTGTCTCTGACTCTGTCTCGGTCTTTGTCTCCGTCTCTGTCTCTGTCTCCGTCTCTGTCTCTGTCTCTGTCTCTGTCTCTGTCTCTGTCTCTGTCTCTGTCTCTGTCCCTGCCTCCGTCTCTGTCTCTGTCTCTGTCTCTATCTCCGTCTCTGTCTCTGTCTCTGGCTCTGTCTCTGTCTCTGCCTCTGTCTCCGTCTCTGTCTCTGTCTCCATCTCCATCTCCATCTCTGTCTCTGTCTCTGTCTCTCTTTCTATCTCTGTCTCTGTCTCTGCCTCCGTCACTGTCTCCGTCAGTGTCTCTGTCTCTGTCTCTGGGTCTCTGCCTGTGCGTCTCTGCCTCTGTCTCTTTGTCTCCGTCTCTGCATCTCTGCCTCCGTGCCTATGTCTCTATGTTTCTGTCTCTGTCTCCGTCCCTGTCCCTGTCTCAGTCTCTGTCTTTGTCTCTGCCTCTGCCTCTGCCTCCGTCTCTGTGTCTGTCTCTGCCTCTGTCTCCGTCTCTGTCTCTGTCTCTGTGTCTCTGTCTCCGCATCTCTGTCTCTGTGTCTCCGTCTCTTTGTCTCTGTATCAGTTTCTCTGCCTCCGTGCCTATGTCTCTGTGTCTCTGTCTCTGTCTCTGTCTATGTCTCTGTCTCTGTCTCTGTCTCTGTCGCTGGCTCTGTCTCTGCCTTTGTCTCCGTCTCTATCTCTGCCTCGGTCTTTGTCTCCGTCTCTGTCTCTGTCTCTGTCTCTGTCTCTGTCTCTGTTTCTGTCTCTGTCTCTGTCTCTGTCTCTGTCTCTATCTCTGTCGCTGTCTCTCCCTCTGTCTCTGTCTCTGTCTCTGTCTCCGTCTCTGTCTCTGCCTCTGTCTCTGCCTCTGTCTCTGTCTCCGTCTTTGTCTCCGTCTCTGTCTCTGTCTCTGTCTGTGTCTCTGTCTCTGCCTCTGCCACTGTCTCTGTCTCTGTCACAGTCTCTGTCTCTGTCTCCGTCTCTGTCTCAGACTCTGCCTCCGTCTCTGTGTTTGTCTCTGCCTCTGTCTCCGTCTCTGTCTCTGTCTCCGTCTCCGTCTCCATCTCTGTCTCTGTCTCTGCCTCACTTTCTATCTCTGTCTCTGTCTCTGCCTCCGTCTCTGTCCCTTCCTCTGTCTCTGTCTCCGTCTCTGTCCCTGGCTCTGTCTCTGCCTCTGTCTCCGTCTCTGTCTCTGTCTCTGCCTCCGTCTCTGTCTCTGTCTCTGTCTCTGTTTCTGTCTCAGTCTCTGTCTCTGTCTCTGTCTCTGTCTCTGCCTCCGTCTCTGCGTCTTTCTCTGCCTCTGTCTGCGTCTCTGTCTCTGTCTCTGTCTCTGTCTCCGCCTCCGTCTCTGTGTCTGTCGCTGCCCCTGTCTCCGTCTCTGTCTCTGTCTCTGTCTCTGTGTCTCTGTCTCTGCATCTCTGCCTCTGTGTCTCCGTCTCTGTGTCTCTGCCTCTGTCATTGTGTCTCGGTCCCTGTGAATCTCTCCGTCTCTGTCTCTGTCTCTGTCTCTGTCTGTGTCTCTGTCTCTGCATCTGCCTCTGTCCCTGTCCCTCTCCCTGGCCCTGTCGCTGTCTCTGTCTCTGTCTCTGTCTATGCATCTGGCTCTGTCTCTGTCTCTGTCTCCGTCTCTGTCTCTGTCTCTGTCTGCGTCTCTGTCTCTGTGTATCTGTCTCTGCATCGCTGTCTCTGTGTCTATGTCTCTGTGCATCTGTCTTTGTGTCCCTGTCTCTGTCCCTGTGTCTCCATCTCTGTCTCTCTGTCTCTGTGCCTCTGTCTCTGTGTCTCTGTCTCTGTGTCACTGTCTCTGCGTCTCTGTCTCTGTGTCTGTGTCTCTGTCTCTGCATCTCTGTCTCTGTGTCTCCGTCTCTGTGTCTCTGCCTCTGTCATTGTGTCTCGGTCTCTGTGAATCTCTCTGTCTCTGTCTCTGTGTCTCTGTCACGGGGTCTCTGTCTGAGTGTCTCTGCCTCCGTCTCTTTGTCTCTGTATCAGTTTCTCTGCCTCCGTGCCTATGTCTCTGTGTCTCTGTCTCTGTCTCTGTCTCTGTCTCTGTCTCTGTCTCTGTCTCTGTCTCTGTCTCTGTCTCTGTCTCTGTCTCTGTCTCTGTCTCAGACTCTGCCTCCGTCTCTGTGTTTGTCTCTGCCTCTGTCTCCGTCTCTGTCTCTGTCTCCGTCTCCGTCTCCATCTCTGTCTCTGTCTCTGCCTCACTTTCTATCTCTGTCTCTGTCTCTGCCTCCGTCTCTGTCTCTGCATCTCTGCCTCCGTGATTATGTCTTTATCTTTCTGTCTCTGTCTTTGTCGCTGTCTCCGTCTCTGTCTCTGTCACTGCCTCTGTCTCTGTCTCTGTCTCTGTCGCTGTCTCTTCCTCTGTCTCTGTCACCGTCTCTGTCCCTGGCTCTGTCTCTGCCTCTGTCTCCGTCTCTACCTCTGTCTCTGTCTCTGTCTCTGCCTCTGTCTCTGCCCTGTCTCTATCTCTGTCTCTGTCGCTGTCTCTGCCTCTGTCCCAGTCCCTGCGTCTGTCTCCGTCTTTGTCTCCGTCTCTGTCTCTGTCTCTGTCTCTGTCCCTGTCCCTCTCCCTGTCACTGTCGCTGTCTCTGTCCCTGTCTCTTTCTATGCCTCTGTCGATGTCTCTGTCTCCTTCTCTGTCTCTGTCTCTGTCTCCGTCTCTGTCTCTGTCTCTGTCTGTTTCTCTGTCTCTGTTTTTGTCTCTGTCTCTGTCTCCGTCTCTGTCCCTGGCTCTGTCTCTGCCTCTGTCTCTGTCTCTGTCTCTGTCTCTGTTTCTGTCTCAGTCTCTGTCTCTGTCTCTGTCTCTGTCTCTGCCTCCGTCTCTGTGTCTTTCTCTGCCTCTGTCTGCGTCTCTGTCTCTGTCTCTGTCTCTGTCTCCGCCTCCGTCTCTGTGTCTGTCGCTGCCCCTGTCTCCGTCGCTGTCTCTGTCTCTGTCTCTGTCTCTGTGTCTCTGTCTCTGTCTCTGTCTCTGTCTCTGTCTCTGTCTTTGTCTCTGTCTCTGTCTCTGTCTCCGACTCTGTCTCTGTCTCCGTCTCTGTCTCTGTCTCTGCCTCTATCTCCGTCTCCGTCTCCATCTCCGTTTCTGTCTCTGTCTCTACCTCTGCCTCTGTCTCTGTCTCTGTCACTGTCGCTGTCTCTTCCTCTGTCTCTGTCTCCGTGTCTGACCCTGGCTCTGTCTCTGCCTCTGTCTCGGTCTTTGTCTCCGTCTCTGTCTCTGTCTCTGTCTCTGCCTCTGTCTCTGTCTCTGTCTCTGTCTCTGTCTCTGTCTCTGTCTCTGTCTCTGTCTCTGTCTCTGTCTCTGTCTCTGTCTCTGTCTCTGTCTCTGTCTCTGTCTCTGTCTCTGTCTCTGTCTCTGTCTCTGTCTCTGTCTCTGTCTCTGTCTCTGTCTCTGTCTCTGTCTCTGTCTCTGTCTCTGTCTCTGTCTCTGTCTCTGTCTCTGTCTCTGTCTCTGTCTCTGTCTCTGTCTCTGTTTCTGTCTCAGTCTCTGTCTCTGTCTCCGTCTCTGTCTCTGTCTCTGTCTCTGCCTCTGTCTCTGTCCCCGTATCAGTCTCTGTCTCTGTTTCTGTCTCTGTCTCTGTCTCTGTCTCTGTCTCTGTCTCTGTCTCTGTCTCAGACTCTGCCTCCGTCTCTGTGTTTGTCTCTGCCTCTGTCTCCGTCTCTGTCTCTGTCTCCGTTTCCGTCTCCATCTCTGTCTCTGTCTCTGCCTCACTTTCTATCTCTGTCTCTGTCTCTGCCTCCGTCTCTGTCTCTGCATCTCTGCCTCCGTGCCTATGTCTCTATCTTTCTGTCTCTGTCTTTGTCGCTGTCTCCGTCTCTGTCTCTGTCACTGCCTCTGTCTCTGTCTCTGTCTCTGTCTCTGTCGCAGTCTCTTCCTCTGTCTCTGCCACCGTCTCTGTCCCTGGCTCTGTCTCTGCCTCTGTCTCCGTCTCTATCTCTGTCTCTGTCTCTGTCTCTGCCTCTGTCTCTGCCCTGTCTCTATCTCTGTCTCTGTCGCTGCCTCTGCCTCTGTCCCAGTCCCTGCGTCTGTCTCCGTCTTTGTCTCCGTCTCTGTCTCTGTCTCTGTCTCTGTCCCTGTCCCTCTCCCTGTCACTGTCGCTGTCTCTGTCCCTGTCTCTTTCTATGCCTCTGTCTCTGTCTCTGTCTCCTTCTCTGTCTCTGTCTCTGTCTCCGTCTCTGTCTCTGTCTCTGTCTGCTTCTCTGTCTCTGTTTTTGTCTCTGTCTCTGTCCCTTCCTCTGTCTCTGTCTCTGTCTCTGTCCCTGGCTCTGTCTCTGCCTCTGTCTGCTTCTCTGTCTCTGTTTTTGTCTCTGTCTCTGTCCCTTCCTCTGTCTCTGTCTCTGTCTCTGTCCCTGGCTCTGTCTCTGCCTCTGTCTCCATCTCTGTCTCTCTGTCTCTGTGTCTCTGTCTCTGTGTCACTGTCTCTGCGTCTCTGTCTCTGTGTCTGTGTCTCTGTCTCTGCATCTCTGTCTCTGTGTCTCCGTCTCTGTGTCTCTGCCTCTGTCATTGTGTCTCGGTCTCTGTGAATCTCTCTGTCTCTGTCTCTGTGTCTCTGTCTCGGGGTCTCTGTCTGAGTGTCTCTGCCTCTGTCTCTTTGTCTCTGTCTCTGCATCTCTGCATCCGTGCCTATGTCTCTATGTCTCTGTCTCTGTCTCCGTCTGTGTCTCTGTGTCTCTGTGTCTGTCTCTGCCTCTGTCTCCGTCTGTGTCTCTGTCTCTGCGTCTCTGTCTCTGCATCTCTGTCTCTGTGTCTCCGTCTCTGTGTCTCTGCCTCTGTCATTGTGTCTCGGTCTCTGTGAATCTCTCTGTCTCTGTCTCTGTGTTCCTGTCTCTGGGTCTCTGTCTGAGTGTCTCTGCCTCTGTCTCTTTGTCTCTCTATCAGTTTCTCTGCCTCCGTGCCTATGTCTCTGTGTCTCTGCCTCTGTCTCTGTCTCTGTCTCTGTCTCTGTCCCTGTCTCTGTCTCTGTCTCTGTCTCTGTCTCTGTCTCTGTCTCTGTCTCTGTCTCTGTCTCTGTCTCTGTCTCTGTCTCTGTCTCTGTCTCTGTCTCTGTCTCTGTCTCAGTCTCTGTCTCTGTCTCCGTCTCTGTCTCTGTCTTTGTCTCTGCCTCTGTCTCTGTCTCTGTCTCTGTCTCTGTCTCTGTCTCTGTCTCTGTCTCTGTCTCTGTCTCTGTCTCTGTCTCTGTCTCTGTCTCTGTCTCTGTCTCTGTCTCTGTCTCTGTCTCTACCTCTGTCTCTGTCTCTGTCTGTGTCTCGGTCTTTGTCTCCGTCTCTGTCTCTGTCTCTGTCTCTGTCTCTGTCTCTGTCTCTGTCTCTGTTTCTGTCTCTGTCTCTGTCTCTGTCTCTGTCTCCGTCTCCGTCTCCGTCTGCATCTCTGTCTCTGTCTCTGCCTCTCTTTCTATCTATGTCTCTGTCTCTGTCTCTGTCTCCGTCTCTGTCTCTGTTTCCGTCTCTGTCTCTGTCTCTGTCTCTCTTTCTATCTCTGTCTCTGTCTCTGTCTCTGCCTCTGTCTCTGTCTCTGTCTCTGTCTCTGTCTCTGTCTCTGTCTCTGTCTCTGTCTCTACCTCTGTCTCTGTCTCTGTCTGTGTCTCGGTCTTTGTCTCCGTCTCTGTCTCTGTCTCTGTCTCTGTGTCTGTCTCTGTCTCTGTTTCTGTCTCTGTCTCTGTCTCTTTCTATGCCTCTGTCTCTGTCTCTGTCTCCTTCTCTGTCTCTGTCTCTGTCTCCGTCTCTGTCTCTGTCTCTGTCTGCTTCTCTGTCTCTGTTTTTGTCTCTGTCTCTGTCCCTTCCTCTGTCTCTGTCTCTGTCTCTGTCCCTGGCTCTGTCTCTGCCTCTGTCTGCTTCTCTGTCTCTGTTTTTGTCTCTGTCTCTGTCCCTTCCTCTGTCTCTGTCTCTGTCTCTGTCCCTGGCTCTGTCTCTGCCTCTGTCTCCATCTCTGTCTCTCTGTCTCTGTGTCTCTGTCTCTGTGTCACTGTCTCTGCGTCTCTGTCTCTGTGTCTGTGTCTCTGTCTCTGCATCTCTGTCTCTGTGTCTCCGTCTCTGTGTCTCTGCCTCTGTCATTGTGTCTCGGTCTCTGTGAATCTCTCTGTCTCTGTCTCTGTGTCTCTGTCTCGGGGTCTCTGTCTGAGTGTCTCTGCCTCTGTCTCTTTGTCTCTGTCTCTGCATCTCTGCATCCGTGCCTATGTCTCTATGTCTCTGTCTCTGTCTCTGTCTGTGTCTCTGTGTCTGTCTCTGCCTCTGTCTCCGTCTGTGTCTCTGTCTCTGCGTCTCTGTCTCTGCATCTCTGTCTCTGTGTCTCCGTCTCTGTGTCTCTGCCTCTGTCATTGTGTCTCGGTCTCTGTGAATCTCTCTGTCTCTGTCTCTGTGTCCCTGTCTCTGGGTCTCTGTCTGAGTGTCTCTGCCTCTGTCTCTTTGTCTCTCTATCAGTTTCTCTGCCTCCGTGCCTATGTCTCTGTGTCTCTGCCTCTGTCTCTGTCTCTGTCTCTGTCTCTGTCCCTGTCTCTGTCTCTGTCTCTGTCTCTGTCTCTGTCTCTGTCTCTGTCTCTGTCTCTGTCTCTGTCTCTGTCTCTGTCTCTGTCTCTGTCTCTGTCTCTGTCTCTGTCTCTGTCTCAGTCTCTGTCTCTGTCTCCGTCTCTGTCTCTGTCTTTGTCTCTGCCTCTGTCTCTGTCTCTGTCTCTGTCTCTGTCTCTGTCTCTGTCTCTGTCTC
Source organism: Megachile willughbiella (assembly GCA_945859595.2). Taxonomy (NCBI): domain Eukaryota; kingdom Metazoa; phylum Arthropoda; class Insecta; order Hymenoptera; family Megachilidae; genus Megachile; species Megachile willughbiella. Next base: position 1,251,305 of record CAMAOD020000260.1, read on the forward strand.
TGTCTCTGTCTCTGTCTCTGTCTCTGTCTCTGTCTCTGTCTCTGTCTCTGTCTCTGTCTCTGTCTCTGTCTCTACCTCTGTCTCTGTCTCTGTCTGTGTCTCGGTCTTTGTCTCCGTCTCTGTCTCTGTCTCTGTCTCTGTCTCTGTCTCTGTTTCTGTCTCTGTCTCTGGGTCTCTGTCTGTGTGTCTCTGCCTCTGTCTCTTTGTCTCTGTCTCTGCATCTCTGCATCCGTGCCTATGTCTCTATGTCTCCGTCTCCATCTCTGTCTCTGTCTCTGCCTCACTTTCTATCTCTGTCTCTGTCTCTGCCTCCGTCTCTGTCTCTGCATCTCTGCCTCCGTGCCTATGTCTCTATCTTTCTGTCTCTGTCTTTGTCGCTGTCTCCGTCTCTGTCTCTGTCACTGCCTCTGTCTCTGTCTCTGTCTCTGTCTCTGTCGCAGTCTCTTCCTCTGTCTCTGCCACCGTCTCTGTCCCTGGCTCTGTCTCTACCTCTGTCTCCGTCTCTATCTCTGTCTCTGTCTCTGTCTCTGCCTCTGTCTCCGCCCTGTCTCTATCTCTGTCTCTGTCGCTGTCTCTGCCTCTGTCCCAGTCCCTGCGTCTGTCTCCGTCTTTGTCTCCGTCTCTGTCTCTGTCTCTGTCTCTGTCCCTGTCCCTCTCCCTGTCACTGTCGCTGTCTCTGTCCCTGTCTCTTTCTATGCCTCTGTCTCTGTCTCTGTCTCCTTCTCTGTCTCTGTCTCTGTCTCCGTCTCTGTCTCTGTCTCTGTCTGCTTCTCTGTCTTTGTTTTTGTCTCTGTCTCTGTCCCTTCCTCTGTCTCTGTCTCTGTCTCTGTCCCTGGCTCTGTCTCTGCCTCTGTCTGCTTCTCTGTCTCTGTTTTTGTCTCTGTCTCTGTCCCTTCCTCTGTCTCTGTCTCTGTCTCTGTCCCTGGCTCTGTCTCTGCCTCTGTCTCCATCTCTGTCTCTCTGTCTCTGTGTCTCTGTCTCTGTGTCACTGACTCTGCGTCTCTGTCTCTGTGTCTGTGTCTCTGTCTCTGCATCTCTGTCTCTGTGTCTCCGTCTCTGTGTCTCTGCCTCTGTCATTGTGTCTCGGTCTCTGTGAATCTCTCTGTCTCTGTCTCTGTGTCTCTGTCTCGGGGTCTCTGTCTGAGTGTCTCTGCCTCTGTCTCTTTGTCTCTGTATCAGTTTCTCTGCCTCCGTGCCTATGTCCCTGTGTCTCTGTCTCTGTCTCTGTCTCTGTCTCTGTCTCTGTCTCTGTCTCTGTCTCTGTCTCTGTCTCTGTCTCTGTCTCTGTCTCTGTCTCTGTCTCTGTCTCTGACTCCGACTCTGTCTCTGTCTCCGTCTCTGTCTCTGTCTCTGCCTCTATCTCCGTCTCCGTCTCCGTCTCCGTCTCTGTCTCTGTCTCTACCTCTGTCTCTGTCTCTGTCTCTGTCACTGTCGCTGTCTCTTCCTCTGTCTCTGTCTCCGTGTCTGTCCCTGGCTCTGTCTCTGCCTCTGTCTCGGTCTTTGTCTCCGTCTCTGTCTCTGTCTCTGTCTCTGTCTCTGTCTCTGTCTCTGTCTCTGTCTCTGTCTGTGTCTCTCTGCCTCTGTCTCCTTGTCTCTGTCTCTGCATCTCTGCATCCGTGCCTATGTCTCTATGTCTCTGGCCCTGTCTGTGTCTGTGTCTCTGTGTCTGTCTCTGCCTCTGTCTCCGTCTGTGTCTCTGTCTCTGCGTCTCTGTCTCTGCATCTCTGTCTCTGTCTCTGCCTCTCTTTCTACCTATGTCTCTTTCTATGCCTCTGTCTCTGTCTCTGTCTCCTTCTCTGTCTCTGTCTCTGTCTCCGTCTCTGTCTCTGTTTCCGTCTCTGTCTCTGTCTCTCTTTCTATCTCTGTCTCTGTCTCTGTCTCTGCCTCCGTCTCTGTCTCCGTCTGTGTCTCTGTCTCTGTCTCTGGGTCTCTGTCTGTGTGTCTCTGCCTCTGTCTCCGTCTCTGTCTCTGTCTCTGTCTCTGCCTCTGTCTCTGTCCCCGTATCAGTCTCTGTCTCTGTTTCTGTCTCTGTCTCTGTCTCTGTCTCTGTCTCTGTCTCTGTCTCTGTCTCAGACTCTGCCTCCGTCTCTGTGTTTGTCTCTGCCTCTGTCTCCGTCTCTGTCTCTGTCTCCGTTTCCGTCTCCATCTCTGTCTCTGTCTCTGCCTCACTTTCTATCTCTGTCTCTGTCTCTGCCTCCGTCTCTGTCTCTGCATCTCTGCCTCCGTGCCTATGTCTCTATCTTTCTGTCTCTGTCTTTGTCGCTGTCTCCGTCTCTGTCTCTGTCACTGCCTCTGTCTCTGTCTCTGTCTCTGTCTCTGTCGCAGTCTCTTCCTCTGTCTCTGCCACCGTCGCTGTCCCTGGCTCTGTCTCTGCCTCTGTCTCCGTCTCTATCTCTGTCTCTGTCTCTGTCTCTGCCTCTGTCTCCGCCCTGTCTCTATCTCTGTCTCTGTCGCTGTCTCTGCCTCTGTCCCAGTCCCTGCGTCTGTCTCCGTCTTTGTCTCCGTCTCTGTCTCTGTCTCTGTCTCTGTCCCTGTCCCTCTCCCTGTCACTGTCGCTGTCTCTGTCCCTGTCTCTTTCTATGCCTCTGTCTCTGTCTCTGTCTCCTTCTCTGTCTCTGTCTCTGTCTCCGTCTCTGTCTCTGTCTCTGTCTGCTTCTCTGTCTCTGTTTTTGTCTCTGTCTCTGTCCCTTCCTCTGTCTCTGTCTCTGTCTCTGTCCCTGGCTCTGTCTCTGCCTCTGTCTGCTTCTCTGTCTCTGTTTTTGTCTCTGTCTCTGTCCCTTCCTCTGTCTCTGTCTCTGTCTCTGTCCCTGGCTCTGTCTCTGCCTCTGTCTCCATCTCTGTCTCTCTGTCTCTGTGTCTCTGTCTCTGTGTCACTGTCTCTGCGTCTCTGTCTCTGTGTCTGTGTCTCTGTCTCTGCATCTCTGTCTCTGTGTCTCCGTCTCTGTGTCTCTGCCTCTGTCATTGTGTCTCGGTCTCTGTGAATCTCTCTGTCTCTGTCTCTGTGTCTCTGTCTCGGGGTCTCTGTCTGAGTGTCTCTGCCTCTGTCTCTTTGTCTCTGTATCAGTTTCTCTGCCTCCGTGCCTATGTCCCTGTGTCTCTGTCTCTGTCTCTGTCTCTGTCTCTGTCTCTGTCTCTGTCTCTGTCTCTGTCTCTGTCTCTGTCTCTGTCTCTGTCTCTGTCTCTGTCTCTGTCTCTGTCTCTGTCTCTGTCTCTGTCTCTGTCTCCGACTCTGTCTCTGTCTCCGTCTCTGTCTCTGTCTCTGCCTCTATCTCCGTCTCCGTCTCCGTCTCCGTCTCTGTCTCTGTCTCTACCTCTGTCTCTGTCTCTGTCTCTGTCACTGTCGCTGTCTCTTCCTCTGTCTCTGTCTCCGTGTCTGTCCCTGGCTCTGTCTCTGCCTCTGTCTCGGTCTTTGTCTCCGTCTCTGTCTCTGTCTCTGTCTCTGTCTCTGTCTCTGTCTCTGTCTCTGTCTCTGTCTCTGTCTCTGTCTCTGTCTCTGTCTCTGTCTCTGTCTCTGTCTCTGTCTCTGTCTCTGTCTCTGTCTCTGACTCTGACTCTGTCTCTGTCTCTGTCTCTGTCTCTGTCTCTGTCTCTGTCTGTGTCTCTCTGCCTCTGTCTCCTTGTCTCTGTCTCTGCATCTCTGCATCCGTGCCTATGTCTCTATGTCTCTGGCCCTGTCTGTGTCTGTGTCTCTGTGTCTGTCTCTGCCTCTGTCTCCGTCTGTGTCTCTGTCTCTGCGTCTCTGTCTCTGCATCTCTGTCTCTGTCTCTGCCTCTCTTTCTACCTATGTCTCTTTCTATGCCTCTGTCTCTGTCTCTGTCTCCTTCTCTGTCTCTGTCTCTGTCTCCGTCTCTGTCTCTGTTTCCGTCTCTGTCTCTGTCTCTGTCTCTCTTTCTATCTCTGTCTCTGTCTCTGTCTCTGCCTCCGTCTCTGTCTCCGTCTGTGTCTCTGTCTCTGTCTCTGGGTCTCTGTCTGTGTGTCTCTGCCTCTGTCTCTTTGTCTCTGTCTCTGCATCTCTGCATCCGTGCCTATGTCTCTATGTCTCTGTCTCTGTCTCTGTCTGTGTCTCTGTGTCTGTCTCTGCCTCTGTCTCCGTCTGTGTCTCTGTCTCTGCGACTCTGTCTCTGCATCTCTGTCCCTCTCCCTGTCACTGTCGCTGTCTCTGTCCCTGTCTCTTTCTATGCCTCTGTCTCTGCCTCTGTCTCCTTCTCTGTCTCTGTCTCTGCCTCTATCTCCGTCTCCGTCTCCGTCGCTGTCTCTGCCTCTATCTCTGTCTCTGTCTCTGTCTCTGTCACTGCCTCTGTCTCTGTCTCTGTCTCTGTCTCTGTCGCTGTCTCTTCCTCTGTCTCTGTCTCTGTCTCTGTCTCTGTCTCTGTCTCTACCTCTGTCTCTGTCTCTGTCTCTGTCTCTGCATCTCTGCCTCCGTGATTATGTCTCTATCTTTCTGTCTCTGTCTTTGTCGCTGTCTCCGTCTCTGTCTCTGTCACTGCCTCTGTCTCTGTCTCTGTCTCTGTCGCTGTCTCTTCCTCTGTCTCTGTCACCGTCTCTGTCCCTGGCTCTGTCTCTGCCTCTGTCTCCGTCTCTACCTCTGTCTCTGTCTCTGTCTCTGCCTCTGTCTATGCCCTGTCTCTATCTCTGTCTCTGTCGCTGTCTCTGCCTCTGTCCCAGTCCCTGCGTCTGTCTCCGTCTTTGTCTCCGTCTCTGTCTCTGTCTCTGTCTCTGTCCCTGTCCCTCTCCCTGTAACTGTCGCTGTCTCTGTCCCTGTCTCTTTCTATGCCTCTGTCGATGTCTCTGTCTCCTTCTCTGTCTCTGTCTCTGTCTCCGTCTCTGTCTCTGTCTCTGTCTGTTTCTCTGTCTCTGTTTTTGTCTCTGTCTCTGTCTCCGTCTCTGTCCCTGGCTCTGTCTCTGCCTCTGTCTCTGTCTCTGTCTCTGTCTCTGTTTCTGTCTCAGTCTCTGTCTCTGTCTCTGTCTCTGTCTCTGCCTCCGTCTCTGTGTCTTTCTCTGCCTCTGTCTGCGTCTCTGTCTCTGTCTCTGTCTCTGTCTCCGCCTCCGTCTCTGTGTCTGTCGCTGCCCCTGTCTCCGTCGCTGTCTCTGTCTCTGTCTCTGTCTCTGTCTCTGTCTCTGCCTCTGTCTCTGTCTCTGTCTCTGTCTCTGTCTCTGTCTCTGTCTCTGTCTCTGTCTCTGTCTCTGTCTCTGTCTCTGTCTCTGACTCTGTCTCTGTCTCTGTCTCTGTCTCTGTCTCTGTCTCAGACTCTGCCTCCGTCTCTGTGTTTGTCTCTGCCTCTGTCTCCGTCTCTGTCTCTGTCTCCGTCTCCGTCTCCATCTCTGTCTCTGTCTCTGCCTCACTTTCTATCTCTGTCTCTGTCTCTGCCTCCGTCTCTGTCCCTTCCTCTGTCTCTGTCTCCGTCTCTGTCCCTGGCTCTGTCTCTGCCTCTGTCTCCGTCTCTGTCTCTGTCTCTGCCTCCGTCTCTGTCTCTGTCTCTGTCTCTGTTTCTGTCTCAGTCTCTGTCTCTGTCTCTGTCTCTGTCTCTGCCTCCGTCTCTGCGTCTTTCTCTGCCTCTGTCTGCGTCTCTGTCTCTGTCTCTGTCTCTGTCTCCGCCTCCGTCTCTGTGTCTGTCGCTGCCCCTGTCTCCGTCTCTGTCTCTGTCTCTGTCTCTGTGTCTCTGTCTCTGCATCTCTGCCTCTGTGTCTCCGTCTCTGTGTCTCTGCCTCTGTCATTGTGTCTCGGTCCCTGTGAATCTCTCCGTCTCTGTCTCTGTCTCTGTCTCTGTCTGTGTCTCTGTCTCTGCATCTGCCTCTGTCCCTGTCCCTCTCCCTGGCCCTGTCGCTGTCTCTGTCTCTGTCTCTGTCTATGCATCTGGCTCTGTCTCTGTCTCTGTCTCCGTCTCTGTCTCTGTCTCTGTCTGCGTCTCTGTCTCTGTGTATCTGTCTCTGCATCGCTGTCTCTGTGTCTATGTCTCTGTGCATCTGTCTTTGTGTCCCTGTCTCTGTCCCTGTGTCTCCATCTCTGTCTCTCTGTCTCTGTGTCTCTGTCTCTGTGTCTCTGTCTCTGTGTCTGTGTCTCTGTCTCTGCATCTCTGTCTCTGTGTCTCCGTCTCTGTGTCTCTGCCTCTGTCATTGTGTCTCGGTCTCTGTGAATCTCTCTGTCTCTGTCTCTGTGTCTCTGTCTCGGGGTCTCTGTCTGAGTGTCTCTGCCTCCGTCTCTTTGTCTCTGTATCAGTTTCTCTGCCTCCGTGCCTATGTCTCTGTGTCTCTGTCTCTGTCTCTGTCTCTGTCTCTGTCTCTGTCTCTGTCTCTGTCTCTGTCTCTGTCTCTGTCTCTGTCTCTGTCTCTGTCTCTGTCTCTGTCTCTGTCTCAGTCTCTGTCTGTGTCTCCGTCTCTGTCTCTGTCTTTGTCTCTGCCTCTGTCTCTGTCTCTGTCTTTGTCTCTGCCTCTGTCTCTGTCCCTGTCTCTGTCTATGCCTCCGTTTCTGTCTCTGTCTCTGTCTCTGCCTCTATCTTTGCCCCGTATCTGTCTCTGTCTCTGTCTCTGTCTCTGTCTCTGTCTCTGTCTCTGTATCTGTCTCTGTCTCTGTCTCTGTCTCTGTCTCTGCCTCTGTCTCGGTCTTTGTCTCCGTCTCTGTCTCTGTCTCTGTCTCCGTCTCTGTCTCTGTCTCTGTCTCTGTCTCTGTCTCTGTCTCCGCCTCCGTCTCTGTGTCTGTCGCTGCCCCTGTCTCCGTCGCTGTCTCTGTCTCGGTCTCTGTCTCTGTGTCTCTGTCTCCGTCTCTGTCTCTGTCTCTGTCTCTGTCTCTGTCTCTGTCTCTGTCTCTGTCTCTGTCTCTGTCTCTGTCTCTGTCTCTGTCTCTGTCTCTGTCTCTGTCTCCGACTCTGTCTCTGTCTCCGTCTCTGTCTCTGTCTCTGCCTCTATCTCCGTCTCCGTCTCCGTCTCCGTCTCTGTCTCTGTCTCTACCTCTGTCTCTGTCTCTGTCTCTGTCACTGTCGCTGTCTCTTCCTCTGTCTCTGACTCCGTGTCTGTCCCTGGCTCTGTCTCTGCCTCCGTCTCGGTCTTTGTCTCCGTCTCTGTCTCTGTCTGTGTCTCTGTCTCTGTCTCTGTCTCTGTCTCTGTCTGTGTCTCTGTCTCTGTCTCTGTCTCTGTCTCTGTCTCTGTCTCTGTCTCTGTCTCTGTCTCTGACTCTGTCTCTGTCTCTGTCTCTGTCTCTGTCTCTGTCTCTGTCTGTGTCTCTCGGCCTCTGTCTCCTTGTCTCTGTCTCTGCATCTCTGCATCCGTGCCTATGTCTCTATGTCTCTGGCCCTGTCTGTGTCTGTGTCTCTGTGTCTGTCTCTGCCTCTGTCTCCGTCTGTGTCTCTGTCTCTGCGTCTCTGTCTCTGCATCTCTGTCTCTGTCTCTGCCTCTCTTTCTACCTATGTCTCTTTCTATGCCTCTGTCTCTGTCTCTGTCTCCTTCTCTGTCTCTGTCTCTGTCTCCGTCTCTGTCTCTGTTTCCGTCTCTGTCTCTGTCTCTGTCTCTCTTTCTATCTCTGTCTCTGTCTCTGTCTCTGCCTCCGTCTCTGTCTCCGTCTGTGTCTCTGTCTCTGTCTCTGGGTCTCTGTCTGTGTGTCTCTGCCTCTGTCTCTTTGTCTCTGTCTCTGCATCTCTGCATCCGTGCCTATGTCTCTATGTCTCTGTCTCTGTCTCTGTCTGTGTCTCTGTGTCTGTCTCTGCCTCTGTCTCCGTCTGTGTCTCTGTCTCTGCGTCTCTGTCTCTGCATCTCTGTCCCTCTCCCTGTCACTGTCGCTGTCTCTGTCCCTGTCTCTTTCTATGCCTCTGTCTCTGCCTCTGTCTCCTTCTCTGTCTCTGTCTCTGCCTCTATCTCCGTCTCCGTCTCCGTCGCTGTCTCTGCCTCTATCTCTGTCTCTGTCTCTGTCTCTGTCACTGCCTCTGTCTCTGTCTCTGTCTCTGTCTCTGTCGCTGTCTCTTCCTCTGTCTCTGTCTCTGTCTCTGTCTCTGTCTCTGTCTCTACCTCTGTCTCTGTCTCTGTCTCTGTCTGTGTCTCTGTCTCAGTCTCTGTCTCTGTCTCCGTCTCTGTCTCTGTCTCTGTCTCTGCCTCTGTCTCTGTCTCCGTCTTTGTCTCCGTCTCTGTCTCTGTCTCTGTCTCTGTCTCTGTCTCTGTCTCTGTCTCAGACTCTGCCTCCGTCTCTGTGTTTGTCTCTGCCTCTGTCTCCGTCTCTGTCTCTGTCTCCGTCTCCGTCTCCATCTCTGTCTCTGTCTCTGCCTCACTTTCTATCTCTGTCTCTGTCTCTGCCTCCGTCTCTGTCTCTGCATCTCTGCCTCCGTGATTATGTCTCTATCTTTCTGTCTCTGTCTTTGTCGCTGTCTCCGTCTCTGTCTCTGTCACTGCCTCTGTCTCTGTCTCTGTCTCTGTCGCTGTCTCTTCCTCTGTCTCTGTCACCGTCTCTGTCCCTGGCTCTGTCTCTGCCTCTGTCTCCGTCTCTACCTCTGTCTCTGTCTCTGTCTCTGCCTCTGTCTATGCCCTGTCTCTATCTCTGTCTCTGTCGCTGTCTCTGCCTCTGTCCCCGTCCCTGCGTCTGTCTCCGTCTTTGTCTCCGTCTCTGTCTCTGTCACTGTCTCTGTCCCTGTCCCTCTCCCTGTCACTGTCGCTGTCTCTGTCCCTGTCTCTTTCTATGCCTCTGTCGATGTCTCTGTCTCCTTCTCTGTCTCTGTCTCTGTCTCCGTCTCTGTCTCTGTCTCTGTCTGTTTCTCTGTCTCTGTTTTTGTCTCTGTCTCTGTCTCCGTCTCTGTCCCTGGCTCTGTCTCTGCCTCTGTCTCTGTCTCTGTCTCTGTCTCTGTTTCTGTCTCAGTCTCTGTCTCTGTCTCTGTCTCTGTCTCTGCCTCCGTCTCTGTGTCTTTCTCTGCCTCTGTCTGCGTCTCTGTCTCTGTCTCTGTCTCTGTCTCCGCCTCCGTCTCTGTGTCTGTCGCTGCCCCTGTCTCCGTCGCTGTCTCTGTCTCTGTCTCTGTCTCTGTCTCTGTCTCTGTCTCTGTCTCTGTCTCTGTCTCTGTCTCTGTCTCTGTCTCTGTCTCTGTCTCTGTCTCTGTCTCTGTCTCTGTCTCTGTCTCTGTCTCTGTCTCTGTCTCTGTCTCTGTCTCTGTCTCTGTCTCTGTCTCTGTCTCTGTCTCTGTCTCTGTCTCTGTCTCTGTCTCTGACTCTGACTCTGTCTCTGTCTCTGTCTCTGTCTCTGTCTCTGTCTCTGTCTGTGTCTCTCTGCCTCTGTCTCCTTGTCTCTGTCTCTGCATCTCTGCATCCGTGCCTATGTCTCTATGTCTCTGGCCCTGTCTGTGTCTGTGTCTCTGTGTCTGTCTCTGCCTCTGTCTCCGTCTGTGTCTCTGTCTCTGCGTCTCTGTCTCTGCATCTCTGTCTCTGTCTCTGCCTCTCTTTCTACCTATGTCTCTTTCTATGCCTCTGTCTCTGTCTCTGTCTCCTTCTCTGTCTCTGTCTCTGTCTCCGTCTCTGTCTCTGTTTCCGTCTCTGTCTCTGTCTCTGTCTCCGTCTCTGTCTCTGTTTCCGTCTCTGTCTCTGTCTCTGTCTCTCTTTCTATCTCTGTCTCTGTCTCTGTCTCTGCCTCCGTCTCTGTCTCCGTCTGTGTCTCTGTCTCTGTCTCTGGGTCTCTGTCTGTGTGTCTCTGCCTCTGTCTCTTTGTCTCTGTCTCTGCATCTCTGCATCCGTGCCTATGTCTCTATGTCTCTGTCTCTGTCTCTGTCTGTGTCTCTGTGTCTGTCTCTGCCTCTGTCTCCGTCTGTGTCTCTGTCTCTGCGACTCTGTCTCTGCATCTCTGTCCCTCTCCCTGTCACTGTCGCTGTCTCTGTCCCTGTCTCTTTCTATGCCTCTGTCTCTGCCTCTGTCTCCTTCTCTGTCTCTGTCTCTGCCTCTATCTCCGTCTCCGTCTCCGTCGCTGTCTCTGCCTCTATCTCTGTCTCTGTCTCTGTCTCTGTCACTGCCTCTGTCTCTGTCTCTGTCTCTGTCTCTGTCGCTGTCTCTTCCTCTGTCTCTGTCTCTGTCTCTGTCTCTGTCTCTGTCTCTACCTCTGTCTCTGTCTCTGTCTCTGTCTCTGCATCTCTGCCTCCGTGATTATGTCTCTATCTTTCTGTCTCTGTCTTTGTCGCTGTCTCCGTCTCTGTCTCTGTCACTGCCTCTGTCTCTGTCTCTGTCTCTGTCGCTGTCTCTTCCTCTGTCTCTGTCACCGTCTCTGTCCCTGGCTCTGTCTCTGCCTCTGTCTCCGTCTCTACCTCTGTCTCTGTCTCTGTCTCTGCCTCTGTCTATGCCCTGTCTCTATCTCTGTCTCTGTCGCTGTCTCTGCCTCTGTCCCAGTCCCTGCGTCTGTCTCCGTCTTTGTCTCCGTCTCTGTCTCTGTCTCTGTCTCTGTCCCTGTCCCTCTCCCTGTAACTGTCGCTGTCTCTGTCCCTGTCTCTTTCTATGCCTCTGTCGATGTCTCTGTCTCCTTCTCTGTCTCTGTCTCTGTCTCCGTCTCTGTCTCTGTCTCTGTCTGTTTCTCTGTCTCTGTTTTTGTCTCTGTCTCTGTCTCCGTCTCTGTCCCTGGCTCTGTCTCTGCCTCTGTCTCTGTCTCTGTCTCTGTCTCTGTTTCTGTCTCAGTCTCTGTCTCTGTCTCTGTCTCTGTCTCTGCCTCCGTCTCTGTGTCTTTCTCTGCCTCTGTCTGCGTCTCTGTCTCTGTCTCTGTCTCTGTCTCCGCCTCCGTCTCTGTGTCTGTCGCTGCCCCTGTCTCCGTCGCTGTCTCTGTCTCTGTCTCTGTCTCTGTCTCTGTCTCTGCCTCTGTCTCTGTCTCTGTCTCTGTCTCTGTCTCTGTCTCTGTCTCTGTCTCTGTCTCTGTCTCTGTCTCTGTCTCTGTCTCTGACTCTGTCTCTGTCTCTGTCTCTGTCTCTGTCTCTGTCTCAGACTCTGCCTCCGTCTCTGTGTTTGTCTCTGCCTCTGTCTCCGTCTCTGTCTCTGTCTCCGTCTCCGTCTCCATCTCTGTCTCTGTCTCTGCCTCACTTTCTATCTCTGTCTCTGTCTCTGCCTCCGTCTCTGTCCCTTCCTCTGTCTCTGTCTCCGTCTCTGTCCCTGGCTCTGTCTCTGCCTCTGTCTCCGTCTCTGTCTCTGTCTCTGCCTCCGTCTCTGTCTCTGTCTCTGTCTCTGTTTCTGTCTCAGTCTCTGTCTCTGTCTCTGTCTCTGTCTCTGCCTCCGTCTCTGCGTCTTTCTCTGCCTCTGTCTGCGTCTCTGTCTCTGTCTCTGTCTCTGTCTCCGCCTCCGTCTCTGTGTCTGTCGCTGCCCCTGTCTCCGGCTCTGTCTCTGTCTCTGTCTCTGTGTCTCTGTCTCTGCATCTCTGCCTCTGTGTCTCCGTCTCTGTGTCTCTGCCTCTGTCATTGTGTCTCGGTCCCTGTGAATCTCTCCGTCTCTGTCTCTGTCTCTGTCTCTGTCTGTGTCTCTGTCTCTGCATCTGCCTCTGTCCCTGTCCCTCTCCCTGGCCCTGTCGCTGTCTCTGTCTCTGTCTCTGTCTATGCATCTGGCTCTGTCTCTGTCTCTGTCTCCGTCTCTGTCTCTGTCTCTGTCTGCGTCTCTGTCTCTGTGTATCTGTCTCTGCATCGCTGTCTCTGTGTCTATGTCTCTGTGCATCTGTCTTTGTGTCCCTGTCTCTGTCCCTGTGTCTCCATCTCTGTCTCTCTGTCTCTGTGTCTCTGTCTCTGTGTCTCTGTCTCTGTGTCTGTGTCTCTGTCTCTGCATCTCTGTCTCTGTGTCTCCGTCTCTGTGTCTCTGCCTCTGTCATTGTGTCTCGGTCTCTGTGAATCTCTCTGTCTCTGTCTCTGTGTCTCTGTCTCGGGGTCTCTGTCTGAGTGTCTCTGCCTCCGTCTCTTTGTCTCTGTATCAGTTTCTCTGCCTCCGTGCCTATGTCTCTGTGTCTCTGTCTCTGTCTCTGTCTCTGTCTCTGTCTCTGTCTCTGTCTCTGTCTCTGTCTCTGTCTCTGTCTCTGTCTCTGTCTCTGTCTCTGTCTCTGTCTCTGTCTCTGTCTCAGTCTCTGTCTGTGTCTCCGTCTCTGTCTCTGTCTTTGTCTCTGCCTCTGTCTCTGTCTCTGTCTTTGTCTCTGCCTCTGTCTCTGTCCCTGTCTCTGTCTATGCCTCCGTTTCTGTCTCTGTCTCTGTCTCTGCCTCTATCTTTGCCCCGTATCTGTCTCTGTCTCTGTCTCTGTCTCTGTCTCTGTCTCTGTCTCTGTATCTGTCTCTGTCTCTGTCTCTGTCTCTGTCTCTGTCTCTGCCTCTGTCTCTGTCTCCGTCTTTGTCTCCGTCTCTGTCTCTGTCTCTGTCTCTGTCTCTGTCTCTGTCTCTGTCTCTGTCTCAGACTCTGCCTCCGTCTCTGTGTTTGTCTCTGCCTCTGTCTCCGTCTCTGTCTCTGTCTCCGTCTCCGTCTCCATCTCTGTCTCTGTCTCTGCCTCACTTTCTATCTCTGTCTCTGTCTCTGCCTCCGTCTCTGTCTCTGCATCTCTGCCTCCGTGATTATGTCTTTATCTTTCTGTCTCTGTCTTTGTCGCTGTCTCCGTCTCTGTCTCTGTCACTGCCTCTGTCTCTGTCTCTGTCTCTGTCGCTGTCTCTTCCTCTGTCTCTGTCACCGTCTCTGTCCCTGGCTCTGTCTCTGCCTCTGTCTCCGTATCTACCTCTGTCTCTGTCTCTGTCTCTGCCTCTGTCTCTGCCCTGTCTCTATCTCTGTCTCTGTCGCTGTCTCTGCCTCTGTCCCAGTCCCTGCGTCTGTCTCCGTCTTTGTCTCCGTCTCTGTCTCTGTCTCTGTCTCTGTCCCTGTCCCTCTCCCTGTCACTGTCGCTGTCTCTGTCCCTGTCTCTTTCTATGCCTCTGTCGATGTCTCTGTCTCCTTCTCTGTCTCTGTCTCTGTCTCCGTCTCTGTCTCTGTCTCTGTCTGTTTCTCTGTCTCTGTTTTTGTCTCTGTCTCTGTCTCCGTCTCTGTCCCTGGCTCTGTCGCTGCCTCTGTCTCTGTCTCTGTCTCTGTCTCTGTTTCTGTCTCAGTCTCTGTCTCTGTCTCTGTCTCTGTCTCTGCCTCCGTCTCTGTGTCTTTCTCTGCCTCTGTCTGCGTCTCTGTCTCTGTCTCTGTCTCTGTCTCCGCCTCCGTCTCTGTGTCTGTCGCTGCCCCTGTCTCCGTCGCTGTCTCTGTCTCGGTCTCTGTCTCTGTGTCTCTGTCTCTGTCTCTGTCTCTGTCTCTGTCTCTGTCTTTGTCTCTGTCTCTGTCTCTGTCTCCGACTCTGTCTCTGTCTCCGTCTCTGTCTCTGTCTCTGCCTCTATCTCCGTCTCCGTCTCCATCTCCGTTTCTGTCTCTGTCTCTACCACTGCCTCTGTCTCTGTCTCTGTCACTGTCGCTGTCTCTTCCTCTGTCTCTGTCTCCGTGTCTGACCCTGGCTCTGTCTCTGCCTCTGTCTCGGTCTTTGTCTCCGTCTCTGTCTCTGTCTCTGTCTCTGTCTCTGCCTCTGTCTCTGTCTCTGTCTCTGTCTCTGTCTCTGTCTCTGTCTCTGTCTCTGTCTCTGTCTCTGTCTCTGTCTCTGTCTCTGTCTCTGTCTCTGTCTCTGTCTCTGTCTCTGTCTCTGTCTCTGTCTCTGTCTCTGTCTCTGTCTCTGTCTCTGTCTCTGTCTCTGTCTCTGTCTCTGTCTCTGTCTCTGTCTCCGACTCTGTCTCTGTCTCCGTCTCTGTCTCTGTCTCTGCCTCTATCTCCGTCTCCGTCTCCGTCTCCGTCTCTGTCTCTGTCTCTACCTCTGTCTCTGTCTCTGTCTCTGTCACTGTCGCTGTCTCTTCCTCTGTCTCTGACTCCGTGTCTGTCCCTGGCTCTGTCTCTGCCTCCGTCTCGGTCTTTGTCTCCGTCTCTGTCTCTGTCTGTGTCTCTGTCTCTGTCTCTGTCTCTGTCTCTGTCTGTGTCTCTGTCTCTGTCTCTGTCTCTGTCTCTGTCTCTGTCTCTGTCTCTGTCTCTGTCTCTGACTCTGTCTCTGTCTCTGTCTCTGTCTCTGTCTCTGTCTCTGTCTGTGTCTCTCGGCCTCTGTCTCCTTGTCTCTGTCTCTGCATCTCTGCATCCGTGCCTATGTCTCTATGTCTCTGGCCCTGTCTGTGTCTGTGTCTCTGTGTCTGTCTCTGCCTCTGTCTCCGTCTGTGTCTCTGTCTCTGCGTCTCTGTCTCTGCATCTCTGTCTCTGTCTCTGCCTCTCTTTCTACCTATGTCTCTTTCTATGCCTCTGTCTCTGTCTCTGTCTCCTTCTCTGTCTCTGTCTCTGTCTCCGTCTCTGTCTCTGTTTCCGTCTCTGTCTCTGTCTCTGTCTCTCTTTCTATCTCTGTCTCTGTCTCTGTCTCTGCCTCCGTCTCTGTCTCCGTCTGTGTCTCTGTCTCTGTCTCTGGGTCTCTGTCTGTGTGTCTCTGCCTCTGTCTCTTTGTCTCTGTCTCTGCATCTCTGCATCCGTGCCTATGTCTCTATGTCTCTGTCTCTGTCTCTGTCTGTGTCTCTGTGTCTGTCTCTGCCTCTGTCTCCGTCTGTGTCTCTGTCTCTGCGTCTCTGTCTCTGCATCTCTGTCCCTCTCCCTGTCACTGTCGCTGTCTCTGTCCCTGTCTCTTTCTATGCCTCTGTCTCTGCCTCTGTCTCCTTCTCTGTCTCTGTCTCTGCCTCTATCTCCGTCTCCGTCTCCGTCGCTGTCTCTGCCTCTATCTCTGTCTCTGTCTCTGTCTCTGTCACTGCCTCTGTCTCTGTCTCTGTCTCTGTCTCTGTCGCTGTCTCTTCCTCTGTCTCTGTCTCTGTCTCTGTCTCTGTCTCTGTCTCTACCTCTGTCTCTGTCTCTGTCTCTGTCTGTGTCTCTGTCTCAGTCTCTGTCTCTGTCTCCGTCTCTGTCTCTGTCTCTGTCTCTGCCTCTGTCTCTGTCTCCGTCTTTGTCTCCGTCTCTGTCTCTGTCTCTGTCTCTGTCTCTGTCTCTGTCTCTGTCTCAGACTCTGCCTCCGTCTCTGTGTTTGTCTCTGCCTCTGTCTCCGTCTCTGTCTCTGTCTCCGTCTCCGTCTCCATCTCTGTCTCTGTCTCTGCCTCACTTTCTATCTCTGTCTCTGTCTCTGCCTCCGTCTCTGTCTCTGCATCTCTGCCTCCGTGATTATGTCTCTATCTTTCTGTCTCTGTCTTTGTCGCTGTCTCCGTCTCTGTCTCTGTCACTGCCTCTGTCTCTGTCTCTGTCTCTGTCGCTGTCTCTTCCTCTGTCTCTGTCACCGTCTCTGTCCCTGGCTCTGTCTCTGCCTCTGTCTCCGTCTCTACCTCTGTCTCTGTCTCTGTCTCTGCCTCTGTCTATGCCCTGTCTCTATCTCTGTCTCTGTCGCTGTCTCTGCCTCTGTCCCCGTCCCTGCGTCTGTCTCCGTCTTTGTCTCCGTCTCTGTCTCTGTCTCTGTCTCTGTCCCTGTCCCTCTCCCTGTCACTGTCGCTGTCTCTGTCCCTGTCTCTTTCTATGCCTCTGTCGATGTCTCTGTCTCCTTCTCTGTCTCTGTCTCTGTCTCCGTCTCTGTCTCTGTCTCTGTCTGTTTCTCTGTCTCTGTTTTTGTCTCTGTCTCTGTCTCCGTCTCTGTCCCTGGCTCTGTCTCTGCCTCTGTCTCTGTCTCTGTCTCTGTCTCTGTTTCTGTCTCAGTCTCTGTCTCTGTCTCTGTCTCTGTCTCTGCCTCCGTCTCTGTGTCTTTCTCTGCCTCTGTCTGCGTCTCTGTCTCTGTCTCTGTCTCTGTCTCCGCCTCCGTCTCTGTGTCTGTCGCTGCCCCTGTCTCCGTCGCTGTCTCTGTCTCTGTCTCTGTCTCTGTCTCTGTCTCTGTCTCTGTCTCTGTCTCTGTCTCTGTCTCTGTCTCTGTCTCTGTCTCTGTCTCTGTCTCTGTCTCTGTCTCTGTCTCTGTCTCTGTCTCTGTCTCTGTCTCTGTCTCTGTCTCTGTCTCTGTCTCTGTCTCTGTCTCTGTCTCTGTCTCTGTTTCTGTCTCAGTCTCTGTCTCTGTCTCTGTCTCTGTCTCTGCCTCCGTCTCTGTGTCTTTCTCTGCCTCTGTCTGCGTCTCTGTCTCTGTCTCTGTCTCTGTCTCTGCCTCCGTCTCTGTGTCTGTCTCTGCCTCTGTCTCTGTCTCCGTCTTTGTCTCCGTCTCTGTCTCTGTCTCTGTCTCTGTCTCTGTCTCTGTCTCTGTCTCTGTCTCTGCCTCTACCGCTGTCTCAGGTCTCTGTCACAGTCTCTGTCTCTGTCTCCGTCTCTGTCTCTGTCTCTGTCTCTGCCTCTGTCTCTGTCCCCGTATCAGTCTCTGTCTCTGTTTCTGTCTCTGTCTCTGTCTCTGTCTCTGTCTCTGTCTCTGTCTCTGTCTCAGACTCTGCCTCCGTCTCTGTGTTTGTCTCTGCCTCTGTCTCCGTCTCTGTCTCTGTCTCCGTTTCCGTCTCCATCTCTGTCTCTGTCTCTGCCTCACTTTCTATCTCTGTCTCTGTCTCTGCCTCCGTCTCTGTCTCTGCATCTCTGCCTCCGTGCCTATGTCTCTATCTTTCTGTCTCTGTCTTTGTCGCTGTCTCCGTCTCTGTCTCTGTCACTGCCTCTGTCTCTGTCTCTGTCTCTGTCTCTGTCGCAGTCTCTTCCTCTGTCTCTGCCACCGTCTCTGTCCCTGGCTCTGTCTCTGCCTCTGTCTCCGTCTCTATCTCTGTCTCTGTCTCTGTCTCTGCCTCTGTCTCCGCCCTGTCTCTATCTCTGTCTCTGTCGCTGTCTCTGCCTCTGTCCCAGTCCCTGCGTCTGTCTCCGTCTTTGTCTCCGTCTCTGTCTCTGTCTCTGTCTCTGTCCCTGTCCCTCTCCCTGTCACTGTCGCTGTCTCTGTCCCTGTCTCTTTCTATGCCTCTGTCTCTGTCTCTGTCTCCTTCTCTGTCTCTGTCTCTGTCTCCGTCTCTGTCTCTGTCTCTGTCTGCTTCTCTGTCTCTGTTTTTGTCTCTGTCTCTGTCCCTTCCTCTGTCTCTGTCTCTGTCTCTGTCCCTGGCTCTGTCTCTGCCTCTGTCTGCTTCTCTGTCTCTGTTTTTGTCTCTGTATCTGTCCCTTCCTCTGTCTCTGTCTCTGTCTCTGTCCCTGGCTCTGTCTCTGCCTCTGTCTCCATCTCTGTCTCTCTGTCTCTGTGTCTCTGTCTCTGTGTCACTGTCTCTGCGTCTCTGTCTCTGTGTCTGTGTCTCTGTCTCTGCATCTCTGTCTCTGTGTCTCCGTCTCTGTGTCTCTGCCTCTGTCATTGTGTCTCGGTCTCTGTGAATCTCTCTGTCTCTGTCTCTGTGTCTCTGTCTCGGGGTCTCTGTCTGAGTGTCTCTGCCTCTGTTTCTTTGTCTCTGTATCAGTTTCTCTGCCTCCGTGCCTATGTCCCTGTGTCTCTGTCTCTGTCTCTGTCTCTGTCTCTGTCTCTGTCTCTGTCTCTGTCTCTGTCTCTGTCTCTGTCTCTGTCTCTGTCTCTGTCTCTGTCTCTGTCTCTGTCTCTGTCTCCGACTCTGTCTCTGTCTCCGTCTCTGTCTCTGTCTCTGCCTCTATCTCCGTCTCCGTCTCCGTCTCCGTTTCTGTCTCTGTCTCTACCTCTGTCTCTGACTCTGACTCTGTCTCTGTCTCTGTCTCTGTCTCTGTCTCTGTCTCTGTCTCTGTCTCTGTCTGTGTCTCTCTGCCTCTGTCTCCTTGTCTCTGTCTCTGCATCTCTGCATCCGTGCCTATGTCTCTATGTCTCTGGCCCTGTCTCTGTCTGTGTCTCTGTGTCTGTCTCTGCCTCTGTCTCCGTCTGTGTCTCTGTCTCTGCGTCTCTGTCTCTGCATCTCTGTCTCTGTCTCTGCCTCTCTTTCTACCTATGTCTCTTTCTATGCCTCTGTCTCTGTCTCTGTCTCCTTCTCTGTCTCTGTCTCTGTCTCCGTCTCTGTCTCTGTCTCTGTCTGTTTCTCTGTCTCTGTCTCTGTCTCTGTCTCTGTCCCTTCCTCTGGCTCTGTCTCTGTCTCTGTCTCTGTCTCTGTCTCTATCTCTGTCGCTGTCTCTCCCTCTGTCTCTGTCTCTGTCTCTGTCCCTGCCTCTGTCTCTGCCTCTGTCTCTGTCTCTGTCTCTGTCTCTACCTCTGTCTCTGTCTCTGTCTGTGTCTCGGTCTTTGTCTCCGTCTCCGTCTCCGTCTGCATCTCTGTCTCTGTCTCTGCCTCTCTTTCTACCTATGTCTCTGTCTCTGTCTCTGTCTCCGTCTCCGTCTCCGTCTCCGTTTCCGTCTCTGTCTCTGTCTCTGTCTCTCTTTCTATCTCTGTCTCTGTCTCTGTCTCTGCCTCCGTCTCTGTCTCCGTCTGTGTCCCTGTCTCTGTCTCTGGGTCTCTGTCTGTGTGTCTCTGCCTCTGTCTCTTTGTCTCTGTCTCTGCATCTCTGCATCCGTGCCTATGTCTCTATGTCTCCGTCTCTGTCTCTGTCTGTGTCTCTGTGTCTGTCTCTGCCTCTGTCTCCGTCTGTGTCTGTGTCTCTGCGTCTCTGTCTCTGCATCTCTGTCTCTGTGTCTCCGTCTCTGTGTCTCTGCCTCTGTCATTGTGTCTCGGTCTCTGTGAATCTCTCTGTCTCTGTCTCTGTGTCCCTGTCTCTGGGTCTCTGTCTGAGTGTCTCTGCCTCTGTCTCTTTGTCTCTCTATCAGGTTCTCTGCCTCCGTGCCTATGTCTCTGTGTCTCTGTCTCTGTCTCTGCCTCTGTCTCTGTCCCTGTCCCTCTCCCTGGCCCTGTCGCTGTCTCTGTCTCTTTCTCTGTCTATGCATCTGTCTCTGTCTCTGTCTCTGTCTCTGTCTCTGTCTCCGTCTCTGTCTCTGTCTCTGTGTATCTGTCTCTGCATCGCTGTCTCTGTGTCTATGTGTCTGTGCATCTGTCTCTGTGTCCCTGTCTCTATCCCTGTGTCTCCATCTCTGTCTCTGTGTCTGTGTCTCTGTCTCTGTGTCTCGTTCACTCTGTCTCTCTCTCTGTCTCTGTCTCGGGGTCTGTGTCTCTGGGTCTCTGTCTCTGTGTCTCTGCCTCTGTTTCTGTGTCTCTGTCTCTGTGTCTCTGTCTCAGCGTCGCTGTCCCTGTCTCCGACTCTGTCTCTCTGTCTCTGTGTCTCTGTCTCGGTGACTCTGTCTCTGTGTTTCTTTCCCTGAATCTCTGTCTATTTGCCTCTGTCTCCGTCTCTGTCTCTGTCTCCGTCTCCGTCTCCATCTATGTCTCTGTCTCTGTCTCTGTCTCTGTCTCTGTCTCTGTCCCTGCCTCTGTCTCTGTCTCTGTCTCTGTCTCTGTCTCTGTCTCTGTCTCTGTCTCTGTCTCTGTCTCTGTCTCTGTCTCTGTCTCTGTCTCTGTCTCTGTCTCTGTCTCTGTCTCTGTCTCTGTGTCTGTCTCTGTCTCTGTCTCTGTCTCTGTCTCTGTCTATGCATCTGTCTCTGTCTCTGTCTCTGTCTCTGTCTCCGTCTCTGTCTCTGTCTCTGTGTATCTGTCTCTGCATCGCTGTCTCTGTGTCTATGTCTCTGTGCATCTGTCTCTGTGTCCCTGTCTCTATCCCTGTGTCTCCATCTCTGTCTCTGTGTCTGTGTCTCTGTCTCTGTGTCTCGTTCACTCTGTCTCTCTCTCTGTCTCTGTCTCGGTGTCTGTGTCTCTGGGTCTCTGTCTCTGTGTCTCTGCCTCTGTTTCTGTGTCTCTGTCTCTGTGTCTCTGTCTCAGCGTCGCTGTCCCTGTCTCCGACTCTGTCTCTCTGTCTCTGTGTCTCTGTCTCGGTGACTCTGTCTCTGTGTTTCTTTCCCTGAATCTCTGTCTATTTGCCTCTGTCTCCGTCTCTGTCTCTGTCTCCGTCTCCGTCTCCATCTATGTCTCTGTCTCTGTCTCTGTTTCTATCTCTGTCTCTGTCTCTGTCTCCGTCTCTGTCTCCGTCTGTGTCTCTCTCTCTGTCTCTGGGTCACTGTCTGTGTGTCTCTGCCTCTGTCTCTTTGTCTCTGTCTCTGCTTCTCTGCCTCCGTGTCTATGTCTCTATGTCTCTGTCTCTGTCTCTGTCTCTGTCTCTGTCTCTGTCTCTGTCTCTGTCTCTGTCTCTGTCTCAGCCTCTGCCTCCGTCTCTGTGTTTGTCTCTGCCTCTGTCTCCGTCTCTGTCTCTGTCTCCGTCTCCCTCTCCATTTCGGTCTCTGTCTCTGTCTCTCTTTGTATCTCTGTCTCTGTCTCTGCCTCCGTCTCTGTCTCCGTCATTGTCTCTGTCACTGTCTCTGTCTCTGTCTCTGTCTCTTTCTCTGCCTCTGTCTCTGTCCCTGTCCCTCTCCCTGGCCCTGTCGCTGTCTCTGTCTCTGTCTCTGTCTATGCATCTGTCTCTGTCTCCGTCTCTGTCTCTGTCTCCGTCTCCCTCTCCATTTCGGTCTCTGTCTCTGTCTCTCTTTGTATCTCTGTCTCTGTCTCTGTCTCTGTCTCTGTCTCTGTCTCTGTCTCTGTCTCTGTCTCTGTCTCTGTCTCTGTCCCTGCCTCTGTCTCTGTCTCTGTCTCTGTCTCTGTCTCTGTCTCTGTCTCTGTCTCTGTCTCTGTCTCTGTCTCTGTCTCTGTCTCTGTCTCTGTCTCTGTCTCTGCCTCTGTCTCTGTCTCTGCCTCTGTCTCTGTCTCTGTCTCTGTCTCTGTGTCTGTCTCTGTCTCTGTCTCTGTCTCTGTCTCTGTCTCTGTCTCTGTCTCTGTCTCTGTCTCTGTCTCTGTCTCTGTCTCTGTCTCTGCCTCTGTCTCCGTCTCTATCTCTTTCTCGGTCTTTGACTCCGTCTCTGTCTCTGTCTCTGTCTCTGTCTCTGTCTCTGTCTCTGTCTCTGTCTCTGTCTCTGTCTCTGTCCCTGTCTCAGTCTCTGTCTCTGTCTCTGTCTCTGTCTCTGACTCTGTCTCTGTCTCTGTCTCTGTCTCTGCCTCTGTCTCTGTCTCTGTCTCTGTCTCTGTCTCTGTCTCTGTCTCTGTCTCTGTCTCTGTCTCTGTCTCTGTCTCTGTCTCTGTCTCTGTCTCTGTCTCTCCCTCTGTCTCCGTCTCCGTCTCCGTCTCCATCTCTGTCTCTGTCTCTGTCTCTGTCTCTGTCTCTGTCTCTGTCTCTGTCTCTGTCTCTGTCTCTGTCTCTGTCTCTGTCTCTGCATCTGTCTCTGTCCCCGTATCTGTCTCTGTCTCTGTCTCTGTCTCTGTCTCTGTCCCTGTCTCTGTCTCTGTCTCTGTCTCTGTCTCTGTCTCTGTCTCTGTCTCTGTCTCTGTCTCTGCCTCTGTCTCTGTCCCTGTCCCTCTCCCTGGCCCTGTCGCTGTCTCTGTCTCTGTCTCTGTCTATGCATCTGTCTCTGTCTCTGTCTCTGTCCCTGTCTCCGTCTCTGTCTCTGTCTCTGTGTATCTGTCTCTGCATCGCTGTCTCTGTGTCTATGTCTCTGTGCATCTGTCTCTGTGTCCCTGTCTCTATCCCTGTGTCTCCATCTCTGTCTCTGTGTCTGTGTCTCTGTCTCTGTGTCTCGTTCACTCTGTCTCTCTCTCTGTCTCTGTCTCGGTGTCTGTGTCTCTGGGTCTCTGTCTCTGTGTCTCTGCCTCTGTTTCTGTGTCTCTGTCTCTGTGTCTCTGTCTCAGCGTCGCTGTCCCTGTCTCCGACTCTGTCTCTCTGTCTCTGTGTCTCTGTCTCGGTGACTCTGTCTCTGTGTTTCTTTCCCTGAATCTCTGTCTATTTGCCTCTGTCTCCGTCTCTGTCTCTGTCTCCGTCTCCGTCTCCATCTATGTCTCTGTCTCTGTCTCTGTTTCTATCTCTGTCTCTGTCTCTGTCTCCGTCTCTGTCTCCGTCTGTGTCTCTCTCTCTGTCTCTGGGTCACTGTCTGTGTGTCTCTGCCTCTGTCTCTTTGTCTCTGTCTCTGCTTCTCTGCCTCCGTGTCTATGTCTCTATGTCTCTGTCTCTGTCTCTGTCTCTGTCTCTGTCTCTGTCTCAGTCTCTGCCTCCGTCTCTGTGTTTGTCTCTGCCTCTGTCTCCGTCTCTGTCTCTGTCTCTGTCTCTGTCTCTGTCTCTGTCCCTCCCCCTGGCCCTGTCGCTGTCTCTGTCTCTGTCTCTGTCTATGCATCTGTCTCTGCATATGTTTCTGTCTCTGTCTCTGTCTCTGTCTCTGTCTCTGTCTCTGTCTCTGTCTCTGTCTCTGTCCCTGCCTCTGCCTCTGTCTCTGTCTCTGTCTCTGTCTCTGTCTCTGTCTGTGACTCTGTCTCTGTCTCTGTCTCTGTCTCTGTCTCTGTCTCTGTCTCTGTCTCTGTCTCTGTCTCTCCCTCTGTCTCCGTCTCCGTCTCCGTCTCCATCTCTGTCTCTGTCTCTGTCTCTGTCTCTGTCTCTGCCTCTGTCTCTGTCTCTGTCTCTGTCTCTGTCTCTGCATCTGTCTCTGTCCCCGTATCTGTCTCTGTCTCTGTCTCTGTCTCTGTCTCTGTCCCTGTCTCTGTCTCTGTCTCTGTCTCTGTCTCTGTCTCTGTCTCTGTCTCTGTCTCTGTCTCTGCCTCTGTCTCTGTCCCTGTCCCTCTCCCTGGCCCTGTCGCTGTCTCTGTCTCTGTCTCTGTCTATGCATCTGTCTCTGTCTCTGTCTCTGTCTCTGTCTCTGTCTCCGTCTCTGTCTCTGTCTCTGTGTATCTGTCTCTGCATCGCTGTCTCTGTGTCTATGTCTCTGTGCATCTGTCTCTGTGTCCCTGTCTCTATCCCTGTGTCTCCATCTCTGTCTCTGTGTCTGTGTCTCTGTCTCTGTGTCTCGTTCACTCTGTCTCTCTCTCTGTCTCTGTCTCGGGGTCTGTGTCTCTGGGTCTCTGTCTCTGTGTCTCTGCCTCTGTTTCTGTGTCTCTGTCTCTGTGTCTCTGTTCCAGCGTCGCTGTCCCTGTCTCCGACTCTGTCTCTCTGTCTCTGTGTCTCTGTCTCGGTGACTCTGTCTCTGTGTTTCTTTCCCTGAATCTCTGTCTATTTGCCTCTGTCTCCGTCTCTGTCTCTGTCTCCGTCTCCGTCTCCATCTATGTCTCTGTCTCTGTCTCTGTCTCTGTCTCTGTCTCTGTCCCTGCCTCTGTCTCTGTCTCTGTCTCTGTCTCTGTCTCTGTCTCTGTCTCCGTCTCTGCCTCTGTCTCTGTCTCTGTCTCTGTCTCTGTCTCTGTCCCTGTCTCAGTCTCTGTCTCTGTCTCTGTCTCTGTCTCTGACTCTGTCTCTGACTCTGTCTCTGTCTCTGTCTCTGTCTCTGCCTCTGTCTCTGTCTCTGTCTCTGTCTCTGTCTCTGTCTCTGTCTCTGTCTCTGTCTCTGTCTCTGTCTCTGTCTCTGTCTCTGTCTCTGTCTCTGTCTCGCCCTCTGTCTCCGTCTCCGTCTCCGTCTCCGTCTCCATCTCTGTCTCTGTCTCTGTCTCTGTCTCTGTCTCTGTCTCTGTCTCTGTCTCTGTCTCTGTCTCTGTCTCTGCATCTGTCTCTGTCCCCGTATCTGTCTCTGTCTCTGTCTCTGTCTCTGTCTCTGTCTCTGTCCGTGTCTCTGTCTCTGTCTCTGTCTCTGTCTCTGTCTCTGTCTCTGTCTCTGCCTCTGTCTCTGTCCCTGTCCCTCTCCCTGGCCCTGTCGCTGTCTCTGTCTCTGTCTCTGTCTATGCATATGTCTCTGTCTCTGTCTCTGTCTCTGTCTCTGTCTCCGTCTCTGTCTCTGTCTCTGTGTATCTGTCTCTGCATCGCTGTCTCTGTGTCTATGTCTCTGTGCATCTGTCTCTGTGTCCCTGTCTCTATCCCTGTGTCTCCATCTCTGTCTCTGTGTCTGTGTCTCTGTCTCTGTGTCTCGTTCACTCTGTCTCTCTCTCTGTCTCTGTCTCGGTGTCTGTGTCTCTGGGTCTCTGTCTCTGTGTCTCTGCCTCTGTTTCTGTGTCTCTGTCTCTGTGTCTCTGTCTCAGCGTCGCTGTCCCTGTCTCCGACTCTGTCTCTCTGTCTCTGTGTCTCTGTCTCGGTGACCCTGTCTCTGTGTTTCTTTCCCTGAATCTCTGTCTATTTGCCTCTGTCTCCGTCTCTGTCTCTGTCTCCGTCTCCGTCTCCATCTATGTCTCTGTCTCTGTCTCTGTTTCTATCTCTGTCTCTGTCTCTGTCTCCGTCTCTGTCTCCGTCTGTGTCTCTCTCTCTGTCTCTGGGTCACTGTCTGTGTGTCTCTGCCTCTGTCTCTTTGTCTCTGTCTCTGCTTCTCTGCCTCCGTGTCTATGTCTCTATGTCTCTGTCTCTGTCTCTGTCTCTGTCTCTGTCTCTGTCTCAGTCTCTGCCTCCGTCTCTGTGTTTGTCTCTGCCTCTGTCTCCGTCTCTGTCTCTGTCTCTGTCTCTGTCTCTGTCTCTGTCTCTGTCTCTGTCTCTGTCTCTGTCTCTGTCTCTGTCCCTGCCTCTGTCTCTGTCTCTGTCTCTGTCTCTGTCTCTGTCTCTGTCTCTGTCTCTGTCTCTGTTTCTGTCTCTGTCTCTGTCTCTGCCTCTATCTCTGCCCCGTATCTGTCTCTGTCTCTGTCTCTGTCTCTGTCTCTGTCTCTGTCTCTGTCTCTGTCTCTGCCTCCGTCTCTGTGTCTGTCTCTGCCTCTGTCTCCGTCTCTGTCTCTGTCTCTGTCTCTGTCTCTGTCTCTGTCTCTGTCTCTGTCTCTGTCTCTGTCTCTGTCTCTGTCTCTGTCTCTGTCTCTGTCTCTGTCTCTGTCTCTGTCTCTGTCTCTGTCTCTGTCTCTGTCTCTGTCTCTGTCTCTGTCTCTGTCTCTGTCTCTGTCTCTGTCTCTGTCTCTGTCTCTGTCTCTGTCTCTGTCTCTGTCTCTGTCTCTGTCTCTGTCTCTGTCTCTGTCTCTGTCTCTGTCTCTGTCTCTGTCTCTGTCTCTGTCTCTGTCTCTGTCTCTGTCTCTGTCTCTGTCTCTGTCTCTGTCTCTGTCTCTGTCTCTGTCTCTGTCTCTGTCTCTGTCTCTGTCTCTGTCTCTGTCTCTGTCTCTGTCTCTGTCTCTGTCTCTGTCTCCGTCTCTGTCTCTGTCTCAGTGTATCTGTCTCTGCATCGCTGTCTCTGTGTCTATGTCTCTGTGCATCTGTCTCTGTGTCCCTGTCTCTATCCCTGTGTCTCCATCTCTGTCTCTGTGTCTGTGTCTCTGTCTCTGTGTCTCGTTCACTCTGTCTCTCTCTCTGTCTCTGTCTCGGTGTCTGTGTCTCTGGGTCTCTGTCTCTGTGTCTCTGCCTCTGTTTCTGTGTCTCTGTCTCTGTGTCTCTGTCTCAGCGTCGCTGTCCCTGTCTCCGACTCTGTCTCTCTGTCTCTGTGTCTCTGTCTCGGTGACCCTGTCTCTGTGTTTCTTTCCCTGAATCTCTGTCTATTTGCCTCTGTCTCCGTCTCTGTCTCTGTCTCCGTCTCCGTCTCCATCTATGTCTCTGTCTCTGTCTCTGTTTCTATCTCTGTCTCTGTCTCTGTCTCCGTCTCTGTCTCCGTCTGTGTCTCTCTCTCTGTCTCTGGGTCACTGTCTGTGTGTCTCTGCCTCTGTCTCTTTGTCTCTGTCTCTGCTTCTCTGCCTCCGTGTCTATGTCTCTATGTCTCTGTCTCTGTCTCTGTCTCTGTCTCTGTCTCTGTCTCAGTCTCTGCCTCCGTCTCTGTGTTTGTCTCTGCCTCTGTCTCCGTCTCTGTCTCTGTCTCTGTCTCTGTCTCTGTCTCTGTCTCTGTCTCTGTCTCTGTCTCTGTCTCTGTCTCTGTCTCTGTCTCTGTCTCTGTCTCTGTCTCTGTCTCTGTCTCTGTCTCTGTCTCTGTCTCTGTCTCTGTCTCTGTCTCTGTCTCTGTCTCTGTCTCTGTCTCTGTCTCTGTCTCTGTGTCTCTGTCTCTGTGTCTCGGTCTCTGTGTCTGTCTCTGTCTGTGTCTCTGTCCCTGTCTCTGTCTATGCCTCCGTTTCTGTCTCTGTCTCTGTCTCTGCCTCTATCTCTGCCCCGTATCTGTCTCTGTCTCTGTATCTGTCTCTGTATCTGTCTCTGTCTCTGTCTCTGTCTCTGTCTCTGTCTCTGTCTCTGTCTCTGTCTCTGTCGCTGTCTCTGTCTCTGTCTCTGTCTCAGTCTCTGTCTCTGTCTCTGTCTCTGTCTCTGTCTCTGTCTCTGTCTCTGTCTCTGTCTCTGTCTCTGTCTCTGTCTCTGTCTCTGTCTCTGTCTCTGTCCCTGCCTCTGTCTCTGTCTCTGTCTCTGTCTCTGTCTCTGTCTCTGTCTCTGTCTCTGTCTCTGTCTCTGTCTCTGTCGCTGTCTCTGTCTCTGTCTCTGTCTCTGTCTCCGTCAGTGTCTCTGTCTCTGTCTCTGGGTCTCTGTCTATGTGTCTCCGCTTCTGTCTCTTTGTCTCTGTCTCTGCATCTCTGCCTCCGTGCCTATGTCTCTATGTTTCTGTCTCTGTCTCTGTCTCTGTCCCTGTCTCAGTCTCTGTCTCTGTCTCTGTCTCTGTCTCTGTCTCTGTCTCTGTCTCTGTCTCTGTCTCTGTCTCTGTCTCTGTCTCTGTCTCTGTCTCTGTCTCTGTCTCTGTCTCTGTCTCTGTCTCTGTCTCTGTCTCTGTCTCTGTCTCTGTCTCTGTCTCTGTCTCTGTCTCTGTCTCTGTCTCTGTCTCTGTCTCTGTCTCTGTCTCTGTCTCTGTCTCTGTCTCTGTCTCTGTCTCTGTCTCTGTCTCTGTCTCTGTCTCTGTCTCTGTCTCTGTCTCTGTGTCTGTCTCTGTCTCTGTCTCTGTCTCTGTCTCTGTCTCTGTCTCTGTCTCAGTCTCTCTTTCTATCTCTGTCTCTGTCTCTTGCTCCGTCTCTGTCTCCGTCAGTGTCTCTGTCTCTGTCTCTGGGTCTCTGTCTATGTGTCTCTGCCTCTGTCTCTTTGTCTCTGTCTCTGCATCTCTGCCTCCGTGCCTATGTCTCTATGTTTCTGTCTCTGTCTCTGTCTCTGTCCCTGTCTCAGTCTCTGTCTCTGTCTCTGTCTCTGTCTCTGTCTCTGTCTCTGTCTCTGTCTCTGTCTCTGTCTCTGTCTCTGTCTCTGTCTCTGTCTCTGTCTCTGTCTCTGTCTCTGTCTCTGTCTCTGTCTCTGTCTCTGTCTCTGTCTCTGTCTCTGTCTCTGTCTTTGTCTCTGTCTCTGTCTCTGTCTCTGTCTCTGTCTCTGTCTCTGTCTCTGTCTCTGTCTCTGTCTCTGTCTCTGTCTCTGTCTCTGTCTCTGTCTCTGTCTCTGTCTCTGTCTCTGTCTCTGTCTCTGTCTCTGTCTCTGTCTCTGTCTCTGTCTCTGTCTCTGTCTCTGTCTCTGTCTCTGTCTCTGTCTCTGTCTCTGTCTCTGTCTCTGTCTCTGTCTCTGTCTCTGTCTCTGTCTCTGTCTCTGTCTCTGTCTCTGTCTCTGTCTCTGTCTCTGTCTCTGTCTCTGTCTCTGTCTCTGTCTCTGTCTCTGTCTCTGTCTCTGTCTCTGTGTCTCTGTCTCTGTGTCTCGGTCTCTGTGTCTGTCTCTGTCTGTGTCTCTGTCCCTGTCTCTGTCTATGCCTCCGTTTCTGTCTCTGTCTCTGTCTCTGCCTCTATCTCTGCCCCGTATCTGTCTCTGTCCCTGTCTCTGTCTCTGTCTCTGTCTCTGTCTATGCATCTGTCTCTGTCTCTGTCTCTGTCTCTGTCTCCGTCTCTGTCTCTGTCTCTGTGTATCTGTCTCTGCATCGCTGTCTCTGTGTCTATGTCTCTGTGCATCTGTCTCTGTGTCCCTGTCTCTATCCCTGTGTCTCCATCTCTGTCTCTGTGTCTGTGTCTCTGTCTCTGTGTCTCGTTCACTCTGTCTCTCTCTCTGTCTCTGTCTCGGTGTCTGTGTCTCTGGGTCTCTGTCTCTGTGTCTCTGCCTCTGTTTCTGTGTCTCTGTCTCTGTGTCTCTGTCTCAGCGTCGCTGTCCCTGTCTCCGACTCTGTCTCTCTGTCTCTGTGTCTCTGTCTCGGTGACTCTGTCTCTGTGTTTCTTTCCCTGAATCTCTGTCTATTTGCCTCTGTCTCCGTCTCTGTCTCTGTCTCCGTCTCCGTCTCCATCTATGTCTCCGTCTCTGTCTCTGTTTCTATCTCTGTCTCTGTCTCTGTCTCCGTCTCTGTCTCCGTCTGTGTCCTCTCTCTGTCTCTGGGGCACTGTCTGTGTGTCTCTGCCTCTGTCTCTTTGTCTCTGTCTCTGCTTCTCTGCCTCCGTGTCTATGTCTCTATGTCTCTGTCTCTGTCTCTGTCTCTGTCTCTGTCTCTGTCTCTGTCTCTGTCTCTGTCTCTGTCTCTGTCTCTGTCTCTGTCTCTGTCTCTGTCTCTGTCTCAGTCTCTGCCTCCGTCTCTGTGTTTGTCTCTGCCTCTGTCTCCGTCTCTGTCTCTGTCTCCGTCTCCCTCTCCATTTAGGTCTCTGTCTCTGTCTCTCTTTGTATCTCTGTCTCTGCCTCTGCCTCCGTCTCTGTCTCCGTCATTGTCTCTGTCTCTGTCTCTGTCTCTGTCTCTGTCTCTTTCTCTGCCTCTGTCTCTGTCCCTGTCCCTCTCCCTGGCCCTGTCGCTGTCTCTGTCTCTGTCTCTGTCTATGCATCTGTCTCTGTCTCCGTCTCTGTCTCTGTCTCCGTCTCCCTCTCCATTTCGGTCTCTGTCTCTGTCTCTCTTTGTATCTCTGTCTCTGTCTCTGTCTCTGTCTCTGTCTCTGTCTCTGTCTCTGTCTCTGTCCCTGTCTCAGTCTCTGTCTCTGTCTCTGTCTCTGTCTCTGACTCTGTCTCTGTCTCTGTCTCTGTCTCTGCCTCTGTCTCTGTCTCTGTCTCTGTCTCTGTCTCTGTCTCTGTCTCTGTCTCTGTCTCTGTCGATGTCTCTGTCTCTGTCTCTGTCTCTGTCTCTGTCTCTGTCTCTGTCTCTGTCTCTGTCTCTGTCTCTGTCTCTGTCTCTGTCTCTGTCTCTGTCTCTGTCTCTGTCTCTGTCTCGGTCCCTCCCCCTGGCCCTGTCGCTGTCTCTGTCTCTGTCTCTGTCTATGCATCTGTCTCTGCATATGTTTCTGTCTCTGTCTCTGTCCCCGTATCTGTCTCTGTCTCTGTCTCTGTCTCTGTCTCTGTCCCTGTCTCTGTCTCTGTCTCTGTCTCTGTCTCTGTCTCTGTCTCTGTCTCTGTCTCTGTCTCTGTCTCTGTCTCTGCCTCTGTCTCTGTCCCTGTCCCTCTCCCTGGCCCTGTCGCTGTCTCTGTCTCTGTCTCTGTCTATGCATCTGTCTCTGTCTCTGTCTCTGTCTCTGTCTCCGTCTCTGTCTCTGTCTCTGTGTATCTGTCTCTGCATCGCTGTCTCTGTCTCTGTCTCTGTCTCTGTCTCTGTCTCTGTCTCTGTCTCTGTCTCTGTCTCTGTCTCTGTCTCTGTCTCTGTCTCTGTCTCTGTCTCTGTCTCTGTCTCTGTCTCTGTCTCTGTCTCTGTCTCTGTCTCTGTCTCTGTCTCTGTCTCTGTCTCTGTCTCTGTCTCTGTCTCTGTCTCTGTCTCTGTCTCTGTCTCTGTGTCTCTGTCTCTGTGTCTCTGTCTGTGTGTCTCGGTCTCTGTGTCTGTCTCTGTCTGTGTCTCTGTCCCTGTCTCTGTCTATGCCTCCGTTTCTGTCTCTGTCTCTGTCTCTGCCTCTATCTCTGCCCCGTATCTGTCTCTGTCTCTGTCTCTGTCTCTGTCTCTGTCTCTGTCTCTGTCTCTGCCTCCGTCTCTGTGTCTGTCTCTGCCTCTGTCTCCGTCTCTGTCTCTGTCTCTGTCTCTGTCTCTGTCTCTGTCTCTGTCTCTGTCTCTGTCTCTGTCTCTGTCTCTGTCGATGTCTCTGTCTCTGTCTCTGTCTCTGTCTCTGTCTCTGTCTCTGTCTCTGTCTCTGTCTCTGTCTCTGTCTCTGTCTCTGTCTCTGTCTCTGTCTCTGTCCCTCCCCCTGGCCCTGTCGCTGTCTCTGTCTCTGTCTCTGTCTATGCATCTGTCTCTGCATATGTTTCTGTCTCTGTCTCTGTCTCTGTCTCTGTCTCTGTCTCAGTCCCTGCCTCTGCCTCTGTCTCTGTCTCTGTCTCTGTCTCTGTCTCTGTCTGTGACTCTGTCTCTGTCTCTGTCTCTGTCTCTGTCTCTGTCTCTGTCTCTGTCTCTGTCTCTGTCTCTGTCTCTGTCTCTGTCTCTGTCTCTGTCTCTGTCTCTGTCTCTGTCTCTGTCTCTGCCTCCGTCTCTGTCTGCGTCAGTGTCTCTGTCTCTGTCTCTGGGTCTCTGTCTATGTGTCTCTGCCTCTGTCTCTTTGTCTCTGTCTCTGCATCTCTGCCTCCGTGCCTACGTCTCTATGTTTCTGTCTCCGTCTCTGTCCCTGTCTCAGTCTCTGCCTCTGTCACTGCCTCTGTTACTGTCTCTATCTCTGTCTCTGTCGCTGTCTCTTCCTCTGTCTCTGTCTCTGCCTCCGTCTCTGTGTCTGTCTCTGCCTCTGTCTCCGTCTCTGTCTCTGTCTCTGTCTCTGTCTCTGTCTCTGTCTCTGTCTCTGTCTCTGTCTCTGTCTCTGTCTCTGTCTCTGTCTCTGTCTCTGTCTCTTTCTCTGCCTCTGTCTCTGTCCCTGTCCCTCTCCCTGGCCCTGTCGCTGTCTCTGTCTCTGTCTCTGTCTATGCATCTGTCTCTGTCTCCGTCTCTGTCTCTGTCTCCGTCTCCCTCTCCATTTCGGTCTCTGTCTCTGTCTCTCTTTGTATCTCTGTCTCTGTCTCTGTCTCTGTCTCTGTCTCTGTCTCTGTCTCTGTCTCTGTCCCTGTCTCAGTCTCTGTCTCTGTCTCTGTCTCTGTCTCTGACTCTGTCTCTGTCTCTGTCTCTGTCTCTGCCTCTGTCTCTGTCTCTGTCTCTGTCTCTGTCTCTGTCTCTGTCTCTGTCTCTGTCTCTGTCGATGTCTCTGTCTCTGTCTCTATCTCTGTCTCTGTCTCTGTCTCTGTCTCTGTCTCTGTCTCTGTCTCTGTCTCTGTCTCTGTCTCTGTCTCTGTCTCTGTCTCGGTCCCTCCCCCTGGCCCTGTCGCTGTCTCTGTCTCTGTCTCTGTCTATGCATCTGTCTCTGCATATGTTTCTGTCTCTGTCTCTGTCCCCGTATCTGTCTCTGTCTCTGTCTCTGTCTCTGTCTCTGTCCCTGTCTCTGTCTCTGTCTCTGTCTCTGTCTCTGTCTCTGTCTCTGTCTCTGTCTCTGTCTCTGCCTCTGTCTCTGTCCCTGTCCCTCTCCCTGGCCCTGTCGCTGTCTCTGTCTCTGTCTCTGTCTATGCATCTGTCTCTGTCTCTGTCTCTGTCTCTGTCTCCGTCTCTGTCTCTGTCTCTGTGTATCTGTCTCTGCATCGCTGTCTCTGTCTCTGTCTCTGTCTCTGTCTCTGTCTCTGTCTCTGTCTCTGTCTCTGTCTCTGTCTCTGTCTCTGTCTCTGTCTCTGTCTCTGTCTCTGTCTCTGTCTCTGTCTCTGTCTCTGTCTCTGTCTCTGTCTCTGTCTCTGTCTCTGTCTCTGTCTCTGTCTCTGTCTCTGTGTCTCTGTCTCTGTGTCTCTGTCTGTGTGTCTCGGTCTCTGTGTCTGTCTCTGTCTGTGTCTCTGTCCCTGTCTCTGTCTATGCCTCCGTTTCTGTCTCTGTCTCTGTCTCTGCCTCTATCTCTGCCCCGTATCTGTCTCTGTCTCTGTCTCTGTCTCTGTCTCTGTCTCTGTCTCTGTCTCTGCCTCCGTCTCTGTGTCTGTCTCTGCCTCTGTCTCCGTCTCTGTCTCTGTCTCTGTCTCTGTCTCTGTCTCTGTCTCTGTCTCTGTCTCTGTCTCTGTCTCTGTCTCTGTCGATGTCTCTGTCTCTGTCTCTGTCTCTGTCTCTGTCTCTGTCTCTGTCTCTGTCTCTGTCTCTGTCTCTGTCTCTGTCTCTGTCTCTGTCTCTGTCCCTCCCCCTGGCCCTGTCGCTGTCTCTGTCTCTGTCTCTGTCTATGCATCTGTCTCTGCATATGTTTCTGTCTCTGTCTCTGTCTCTGTCTCTGTCTCTGTCTCAGTCCCTGCCTCTGCCTCTGTCTCTGTCTCTGTCTCTGTCTCTGTCTCTGTCTGTGACTCTGTCTCTGTCTCTGTCTCTGTCTCTGTCTCTGTCTCTGTCTCTGTCTCTGTCTCTGTCTCTGTCTCTGTCTCTGTCTCTGTCTCTGTCTCTGTCTCTGTCTCTGTCTCTGCCTCCGTCTCTGTCTGCGTCAGTGTCTCTGTCTCTGTCTCTGGGTCTCTGTCTATGTGTCTCTGCCTCTGTCTCTTTGTCTCTGTCTCTGCATCTCTGCCTCCGTGCCTACGTCTCTATGTTTCTGTCTCCGTCTCTGTCCCTGTCTCAGTCTCTGCCTCTGTCACTGCCTCTGTCACTGTCTCTATCTCTGTCTCTGTCGCTGTCTCTTCCTCTGTCTCTGTCTCTGCCTCCGTCTCTGTGTCTGTCTCTGCCTCTGTCTCCGTCTCTGTCTCTGTCTCTGTCTCTGTCTCTGTCTCTGTCTCTGTCTCTGTCTCTGTCTCTGTCTCTGTCTCTGTCTCTGTCTCTGTCTCTGTCTCTGTCTCTGTCTCTGTCTCTGTCTCTGTCCCTCCCCCTGGCCCTGTCGCTGTCTCTGTCTCTGTCTCTGTCTATGCATCTGTCTCTGCATATGTTTCTGTCTCTGTCTCTGTCTCTGTCTCTGTCTCTGTCTCTGTCCCTGCCTCTGTCTCTGTCTCTGTCTCTGTCTCTGTCTCTGTCTCTGTCTGTGACTCTGTCTCTGTCTCTGTCTCTGTCTCTGTCTCTGTCTCTGTCTCTGTCTCTGTCTCTGTCTCTGTCTCTGTCTCTGTCTCTGTCTCTGTCTCTGTCTCTGTCTCTGTCTCTGTCTCTGTCTCTGTCTCTGTCTCTGTCTCTGTCTCTCCCTCTGTCTCCGTCTCCGTCTCCGTCTCCATCTCTGTCTCTGTCTCTGTCTCAGTCTCTGTCTCTGTCTCTGTCTCTGTCTCTGTCTCTGTCTCTGTCTCTGTCTCTGTCTCTGCATCTGTCTCTGTCCCCGTATCTGTCTCTGTCTCTGTCTCTGTCTCTGTCTCTGTCTCTGCCTCTGTCTCTGTCTCTGTCTCTGTCTCTGTCTCTGTCTCTGTCTCCGTCTCCATCTCCATCTCTGTCTCTGTCTCCGTCCATGGCTCTGTCTCTGCCTTTGTCTCCGTCTCTATCTCTGCCTCGGTCTTTGTCTCCGTCTCTGTCTCTGTCTCTGTCCCTGTCTCATTCTCTGTCTCTGTCACTGCCTCTGTCTCTGTCTCTATCTCTGTCTCTGTCGCTGTCTCTTCCTCTGTCTCTGTCTCTGCCTCCGTCTCTGTGTCTGTCTCTGCCTCTGTCGCCGTCTCTGTCTCTGTCTCTGTCTCTGTCTCTGTCTCTGTCTCTGTCTCTGTCTCTGTCTCTGTCTCTGTCTCTGTCTCTGTCTCTGTCTCTGTCTCTGTCTCTGTCTCTGTCTCTGTCTCTGTCTCTGTCACTGTCTCTGTCTCCGTCTCTGTCTCTGTCTCTGTCTCTGTCTCTGTCTCTGTCTCTGTCTCTGTCTCTGTCTCTGTCTCTGTCTCTGTCTCTGTCTCTGTCTCTGTCTCTGTCTCTGTCTCTGTCTCTGTCTGTGACTCTGTCTCTGTCTCTGTCTCTGTCTCTGTCTCTGTCTCTGTCTCTGTCTCTGTCTCTGTCTCTGTCTCTGTCTCTGTCACTGTCTCTGTCTCTGTCTCTGTCTCTCTCTCTGTCTCTGTCTCTGTCTCTGTCTCTGTCTCTGCCTCTGTCTCTGTCTCTGTCTCTGTCTCTGCATCTGTCCCTGTCCCTGTCCCTCCCCCTGGCCCTGTCGCTGTCTCTGTCTCTGTCTGTGTCTATGCATCTGTCTCTGCATATGTCTCTGTCTCTGTCTCTGTCTCTGTCTCTGTCTCTGTCTCTGTCTCTGTCTCTGTCTCTGTCTCTGTCTCTGTCTCTGTCTCTGTCTCTGTCTCTGTCTCTGTCTCTGTCTCTGTCTCTGTCTCTGTCTCTGTCTCTGTCTCTGTCTCTGTCTCTGTCTCTGTCTCTGTCTCTGTCTCTGTCTCTGTCTCTGTCTCTGTCTCTGTCTCTGTCTCTGTCTCTGTGTCTCTGTCTCTGTGTCTCGGTCTCTGTCTCTGCATCTGTCCCTGTCCCTGTCCCTCCCCCTGGCCCTGTCGCTGTCTCTGTCTCTGTCTGTGTCTATGCATCTGTCTCTGCATATGTCTCTGTCTCTGTCTCTGTCTCTGTCTCTGTCTCTGTCTCTGTCTCTGTCTCTGTCTCTGTCTCTGTCTCTGTCTCTGTCTCTGTCTCTGTCTCTGTCTCTGTCTCTGTCTCTGTCTCTGTCTCTGTCTCTGTCTCTGTCTCTGTCTCTGTCTCTGTCTCTGTCTCTGTCTCTGTCTCTGTCTCTGTCTCTGTCTCTGTCTCTGTCTCTGTCTCTGTCTCCGTCAGTGTATCTGTCTCTGTCTCTGGGTCTCTGTCTATGTGTCTCTGCCTCTGTCTCTTTGTCTCTGTCTCTGCATCTCTGCCTCCGTGCCTATGTCTCTATGTCTCTGTCTCTGTCTCTGTCTCTGTCTCTGTCTCTGTCTCTGTCTCTGTCTCTGTCTCTGTCTCTGTCTCTGTCTCTGTCTCTCTTTCTATCTCTGTCTCTGTCTCTTGCTCCGTCTCTGTCTCCGTCAGTGTCTCTGTCTCTGTCTCTGGGTCTCTGTCTATGTGTCTCTGCCTCTGTCTCTTTGTCTCTGTCTCTGCATCTCTGCCTCCGTGCCTATGTCTCTATGTTTCTGTCTCTGTCTCTGTCCCTGTCTCAGTCTCTGTCTCTGTCTCTGTCTCTGTCTCTGTCTCTGTCTCTGTCTCTGTCTCTGTCTCTGTCTCTGTCTCTGTCTCTGTCTCTGTCTCTGTCTCTGTCTCTGTGTCTCTGTCTCTGTGTCTCGGTCTCTGTGTCTGTCTCTGTCTGTGTCTCTGTCCCTGTCTCTGTCTATGCCTCCGTTTCTGTCTCTGTCTCTGTCTCTGCCTCTATCTCTGCCCCGTATCTGTCTCTGTCTCTGTCTCTGTCTCTGTCTCTGTCTCTGTCTCCGTCTCTGTCTCTGTCTCTGTCTCTGTCTCTGTCTCTGTCTCTGTCTCTGTCTCTGTCTCTGTCTCTGTCTCTGTCTCTGTCTCTGTCTCTGTCTCTGTCTCTGTCTCTGTCTCTGTCTCTGTCTCTGTCTGTGTCTCTGTCCCTGTCTCTCTTTCTATCTCTGTCTCTGTCTCTTGCTCCGTCTCTGTCTCCGTCAGTGTCTCTGTCTCTGTCTCTGGGTCTCTGTCCATGTGTCTCTGCCTCTGTCTCTTTGTCTCTGTCTCTGCATCTCTGCCTCCGTGCCTATGTCTCTATGTTTCTGTCTCTGTCTCTGTCTCTGTCCCTGTCTCAGTCTCTGTCTCTGTCTCTGTCTCTGTCTCTGTCTCTGTCTCTGTCTCTGTCTCTGTCTCTGTCTCTGTCTCTGTCTCTGTCTCTGTCTCTGTCTCTGTCTCTGTCTCTGTCTCTGTCTCTGTCTCTGTCTCTGTCTCTGTCTCTGTCTCTGTCTCTGTCTCTGTCTCTGTCTCTGTCTCTGTCTCTGTCTCTGTCTCTGTCTCTGTCTCTGTCTCTGTCTCTGTCTCTGTCTCTGTCTCTGTCTCTGTCTCTGTCTCTGTCTCTGTCTCTGTCTCTGTCTCTGTCTCTGTCTCTGTCTCTGTCTCTGTCTCTGTCTCTGTCTCTGTCTCTGTCTCTGTCTCTGTCTCTGTCTCTGTCTCTGTCTCTGTCTCTGTCTCTGTCTCTGCCTCTGTCTCCGTCTCTATCTCTGTCTCGGTCTTTGACTCCGTCTCTGTCTCTGTCTCTGTCTCTGTCTCTGGGTCTCTGTCTATGTGTCTCTGCCTCTGTCTCTTTGTCTCTGTCTCTGCATCTCTGCCTCCGTGCCTATGTCTCTATGTTTCTGTCTCTGTCTCTGTCTCTGTCCCTGTCTCTGCCTCTGTCTCTGTCTCTGTCTCTGTCTCTGTCTCTGCATCTGTCCCTGTCCCTGTCCCTCCCCCTGGCCCTGTCGCTGTCTCTGTCTCTGTCTCTGTCTCTGTCTCTGTCTCTGTCTCTGTCTCTGTCTCTGTCTCTGTCTCTGTCTCTGTCTCTGTCTCTGTCTCTGTCTCTGTCTCTGTCTCTGTCTCTGTCTCTGTCTCTGTCTCTGCCTCTGTCTCCGTCTCTATCTCTGTCTCGGTCTTTGACTCCGTCTCTGTCTCTGTCTCTGTCTCTGTCTCTGGGTCTCTGTCTATGTGTCTCTGCCTCTGTCTCTTTGTCTCTGTCTCTGCATCTCTGCCTCCGTGCCTATGTCTCTATGTTTCTGTCTCTGTCTCTGTCTCTGTCCCTGTCTCTGTCTCTGTCTCTGTCTCTGTCTCTGTCTCTGTCTCTGTCTCTGTCTCTGTCTCTGTCTCTGTCTCTGTCTCTGTCTCTGTCTCTGTCTCTATCTCCGTCTCTGTCTCTGCCTCTGGCTCTGTCTCTGTCTCTGCCTCTGTCTCGGTCTCTGTCTCTGTCTCCGTCTCCATCTCCATCTCTGTCTCTGTCTCTGTCTCTCTTTCTATCTCTGTCTCTGTCTCTGCCTCCGTCTCTGTCTGCGTCAGTGTCTCTGTCTCTGTCTCTGGGTCTCTGTCTATGTGTCTCTGCCTCTGTCTCTTTGTCTCTGTCTCTGCATCTGCCTCCGCGCCTACGTCTCTATGTTTCTGTCTCCGTCTCTGTCCCTGTCTCAACCTCTGCCTCTGTCACTGCCTCTGTCTCTGTCTCTATCTCTGTCTCTGTCGCTGTCTCTTCCTCTGTCTCTGTCTCTGCCTCCGTCTCTGTGTCTGTCTCTGTCCCTCCCCCTGGCCCTGTCGCTGTCTCTGTCTCTGTCTCTGTCTCTGTCTCTGTCTCTGTCTCTGTCTCTGTCTCTGTCTCTGTCTCTGTCTCTGTCTCTGTCTCTGTCTCTGTCTCTGTCTCTGTCTCTCTCTCTGTCTCTGTCTCTGTCTCTGTCTCTGTCTCTGTCTCTGTCCCTCCCCCTGGCCCTGTCGCTGTCTCTGTCTCTGTCTCTGTCTATGCATCTGTCTCTGCATATGTTTCTGTCTCTGTCTCTGTCTCTGTCTCTGTCTCTGTCTCTGTCCCTGCCTCTGTCTCTGTCTCTGTCTCTGTCTCTGTCTCTGTCTCTGTCTCTGTCTCTGTCTCTGTCTCTGTCTGTGACTCTGTCTCTGTCTCTGTCTCTGTCTCTGTCTCTGTCTCTGTCTCTGTCTCTGTCTCTGTCTCTGTCTCTGTCTCTGTCTCTGTCTCTGTCTCTGTCTCTGTCTCTCCCTCTGTCTCCGTCTCCGTCTCCGTCTCCATCTCTGTCTCTGTCTCTGTCTCAGTCTCTGTCTCTGTCTCTGTCTCTGTCTCTGCATCTGTCTCTGTCCCCGTATCTGTCTCTGTCTCTGTCTCTGTCTCTGTCTCTGTCTCTGCCTCTGTCTCTGTCTCTGTCTCTGTCTCTGTCTCCGTCTCCATCTCCATCTCTGTCTCTGTCTCCGTCCATGGCTCTGTCTCTGCCTTTGTCTCCGTCTCTATCTCTGCCTCGGTCTTTGTCTCCGTCTCTGTCTCTGTCTCTGTCCCTGTCTCATTCTCTGTCTCTGTCACTGCCTCTGTCTCTGTCTCTATCTCTGTCTCTGTCGCTGTCTCTTCCTCTGTCTCTGTCGCTGCCTCCGTCTCTGTGTCTGTCTCTGCCTCTGTCTCCGTCTCTGTCTCTGTCTCTGTCTCTGTCTCTGTCTCTGTCTCTGTCTCTGTCTCTGTCTCTGTCTCTGTCTCTGTCTCTGTCTCTGTCTCTGTCTCTGTCTCTGTCTCTGTCTCTGTCTCTGTCTCTGTCTCTGTCTCTGTCTCTGTCTCTGTCACTGTCTCTGTCTCTGTCTCTGTCTCTGTCTCTGTCTCTGTCTCTGTCTCTGTCTCTGTCTCTGTCTCTGTCTCTGTCTCTGTCTCTGTCTCTGTCTCTGTCTCTGTCTCTGTCTCTGTCTCTGTCTCTGTCTCTGTCTCTGTATCTGTCTCTGTCTCTGTCTCTGTCTCTGTCTCTGTCTCTGTCTCTGTCTCTGTCTCTGTGTCTGTCTCTGTCTCTGTCTCTGTCTCTGTCTCTCTCTCTGTCTCTGTCTCTATCTCTGTCTCTGTCTCTGTCTCTGTCTCTGTCTCTGTCTCTGTCTCTGTCTCTGTCTCTGTCTCTGTCTCTGTCTCTGTCTCTGTCTCTGTCTCTGTCTCTGCCTCTGTCTCCGTCTCTATCTCTTTCTCGGTCTTTGACTCCGTCTCTGTCTCTGTCTCTGTCTCTGTCTCTGTCTCTGTCTCTGTCTCTGTCCCTGTCTCAGTCTCTTCCTCTGTCTCTGTCTCTGCCTCTGACTCTGTCTCTGTCTCTGTCTCTGTCTCTGTCTCTGTCTCTGTCTCTGTCTCTGTCTCTGTCTCTGTCTCTGTCTCTGTCTCTGTCTCTGTCTCTGTCTCTGTCTCTGTCTCTGTCTCTGTCTCTGTCTCTGTCTCTGTCTCTGTCTCTGTCTCTGTCTCTGCATCTGTCTCTGTCCCCGTATCTGTCTCTGTCTCTGTCTCTGTCTCTGTCTCTGTCCCTGTCTCTGTCTCTGTCTCTGTCTCTGTCTCTGTCTCTGTCTCTGTCTCTGTCTCTGTCTCTGCCTCTGTCTCTGTCCCTGTCCCTCTCCCTGGCCCTGTCGCTGTCTCTGTCTCTGTCTCTGTCTATGCATCTGTCTCTGTCTCTGTCTCTGTCTCCGTCTCTGTCTCTGTCTCTGTGTATCTGTCTCTGCATCGCTGTCTCTGTGTCTATGTCTCTGTGCATCTGTCTCTGTGTCCCTGTCTCTATCCCTGTGTCTCCATCTCTGTCTCTGTGTCTGTGTCTCTGTCTCTGTGTCTCGTTCACTCTGTCTCTCTCTCTGTCTCTGTCTCGGTGTCTGTGTCTCTGGGTCTCTGTCTCTGTGTCTCTGCCTCTGTTTCTGTGTCTCTGTCTCTGCGTCTCTGTCTCAGCGTCGCTGTCCCTGTCTCCGACTCTGTCTCTCTGTCTCTGTGTCTCTGTCTCGGTGACTCTGTCTCTGTGTTTCTTTCCCTGAATCTCTGTCTATTTGCCTCTGTCTCCGTCTCTGTCTCTGTCTCCGTCTCCGTCTCCATCTATGTCTCTGTCTCTGTCTCTGTTTCTATCTCTGTCTCTGTCTCTGTCTCCGTCTCTGTCTCCGTCTGTGTCTCTCTCTCTGTCTCTGGGTCACTGTCTGTGTGTCTCTGCCTCTGCCTCTTTGTCTCTGTCTCTGCTTCTCTGCCTCCGTGTCTATGTCTCTATGTCTCTGTCTCTGTCTCTGTCTCTGTCTCTGTCTCTGTCTCTGTCTCTGTCTCTGTCTCTGTCTCTGTCTCTGTCTCTGTCTCAGTCTCTGCCTCCGTCTCTGTGTTTGTCTCTGCCTCTGTCTCCGTCTCTGTCTCTGTCTCCGTCTCCCTCTCCATTTCGGTCTCTGTCTCTGTCTCTCTTTGTATCTCTGTCTCTGTCTCTGCCTCCGTCTCTGTCTCCGTCATTGTCTCTGTCTCTGTCTCTGGGTCTCTGTCTATGTGTCTCTGCCTCTGTCTCTTTGTCTCTGTCTCTGCATCTCTGCCTCCGTGCCTATGTCTCTATGTTTCTGTCTGTGTCTCTGTCCCTGTCTCAGTCTCTGTCTCTGTCACTGCCTCTGTCTCTGTCTCTGTCTCTGTCGCTGTCTCTTCCTCTGTCTCTGTCTCTGCCTCCGTCTCTGTGTCTGTCTCTGCCTCTGTCTCCGTCTGTGGCTCTGTCTCTGTGTCTCTGTCTCTGCATCTCTGTCTCTGTGTCTCCGTCTCTGTGTCTCTGCCTCTGTCATTGTGTCTCGGTCTCTGTGAAATTCTCTGTCTCTGTCTCTGTGTCCCTGTCTCTGGGTCTCTGTCTGAGTGTCACTGCCGCTGTCTCTTTGTCTCTGTATCAGTTGCTCTGCCTCCGTGCCTATGTCTCTGTGTCTCTGTCTCTGTCTCTGTCTCTGTCGCTGTCTCTCCCTCTGTCTCTGTCTCTGTCTCCGTCCATGGCTCTGTCTCTGCCTTTGTCTCCGTCTCTATCTCTGCCTCGGTCTTTGTCTCCGTCTCTGTCTCTGTCTCTGTCTCTGTCTCTGTCTCTGTCTCTGTGTCTGTCTCTGTCTCTGTCTCTGTCTCTGTCTCTGTCTCTGTCTCTGTCTCTGTCTCTGTCTCTGTCTCTGTCTCTGTCTCTGCCTCTGTCTCTGTCTCTGTCTCTATCTCTGTCGCTGTCTCTCCCTCTGTCTCTGTCTCTGTCTCTGTCCCTGCCTCTGTCTCTGCCTCTGTCTCCGTCTCTGTCTCTGTCTCTGTCTCTATCTCCGTCTCTGTCTCTGCCTCTGGCTCTGTCTCTGTCTCTGCCTCTGTCTCGGTCTCTGTCTCTGTCTCCGTCTCCATCTCCATCTCCATCTCTGTCTCTGTCTCTGTCTCTCTTTCTATCTCTGTCTCTGTCTCTGCCTCCGTCTCTGTCTGCGTCAGTGTCTCTGTCTCTGTCTCTGGGTCTCTGTCTATGTGTCTCTGCCTCTGTCTCTTTGTCTCTGTCTCTGCATCTCTGCCTCCGTGCCTACGTCCTTATGTTTCTCTCTCTGTCTCTGTCCCTGTCTCAGTCTCTGTCTCTGTCACTGCCTCTGTCTCTGTCTCTATCTCTGTCTCTGTCGCTGTCTCTTCCTCTGTCTCTGTCTCTGCCTCCGTCTCTGTGTCTGTCTCTGCCTCTGTCTCCGTCTCTGTCTCTGTCTCTGTCTCTGTCTCTGTCTCTGTCTCTGTCTCTGTCTCTGTCTCTGTCTCTGTCTCTGTCTCTGTCTCTGTCTCTGTCTCTGTCGATGTCTCTGTCTCTGTCTCTGTCTCTGTCTCTGTCTCTGTCTCTGTCTCTGTCTCTGTCCCTCCCCCTGGCCCTGTCTCTGTCTCTGTCTCTGTCTCTGTCTCTGTCTCTGTCTCCGGCTCTGTCTCTGTCTCTATCTCTGTCGCTGTCTCTCCCTCTGTCTCTGTCTCTGTCTCTGTCCCTGCCTCTGTCTCTGCCTCTGTCGCCGTCTCTGTCTCTGTCTCTGTCTCTGTCTCTATCTCCGTCTCTGTCTCTGTCTCTGGCTCTGTCTCTGTCTCTGCATCTGTCTCGGTCTCTGTCTCTGTCTCCGTCTCCATCTCCATCTCTGTCTCTGTCTCTGTCTCTCTTTCTATCTCTGTCTCTGTCTCTGCCTCCGTCTCTGTCTCCGTCAGTGTCTATGTCTCTGTCTCTGGGTCTCTGTCTATGTGTCTCTGCCTCTGTCTCTTTGTCTCTGTCTCTGCATCTCTGCCTCCGTGCCTATGTCTCTATGTTTCTGTCTCTGTCTCTGTCTCTGTCCCTGTCTCAGTCTCTGTCTCTGTCACTGCCTCTGTCTCTGTCTCTGTCTCCGTCTCTGTCTCTGTCTCTGTCTCTGTCTCTGTCTCTGTCTCTGTCTCCGTCCATGGCTCTGTCTCTGCCTTTGTCTCCGTCTCTATCTCTGCCTCGGTCTTTGTCTCCGTCTCTGTCTCTGTCTCTGTCTCTGTCTCTGTCTCTGTCTCTGTCTCTGTCTCTGTCTCTGTCTCTGTCTCTGTCTCTGTCTCTGTCTCTGTCTCTGTCTCTGTCTCTGTCTCTGTCTCTGTCTCTGTCTCTGTCTCCGGCTCTGTCTCTGTCTCTATCTCTGTCGCTGTCTCTCCCTCTGTCTCTGTCTCTGTCTCTGTCCCTGCCTCTGTCTCTGCCTCTGTCTCCGTCTCTGTCTCTGTCTCTGTCTCTATCTCCGTCTCTGTCTCTGTCTCTGGCTCTGTCTCTGTCTCTGCCTCTGTCTCGGTCTCTGTGTCTGTCTCCGTCTCCATCTCCAGCTCTGTCTCTGTCTCTGTCTCTCTTTGTATCTCTGTCTCTGTCTCTGCCTCCGTCTCTGTCCCCGTCATTGTCTCTGTCTCTGTCTCTGGGTCTCTGTCTATGTGTCTCTGCCTCTGTCTCTTTGTCTCTGTCTCTGCATCTCTGCCTCCGTGCCTATGTCTCTATGTTTCTGTCTGTGTCTCTGTCCCTGTCTCAGTCTCTGTCTCTGTCACTGCCTCTGTCTCTGTCTCTGTCTCTGTCGCTGTCTCTTCCTCTGTCTCTGTCTCTGCCTCCGTCTCTGTGTCTGTCTCTGCCTCTGTCTCCGTCTGTGGCTCTGTCTCTGTGTCTCTGTCTCTGCATCTCTGTCTCTGTGTCTCCGTCTCTGTGTCTCTGCCTCTGTCATTGTGTCTCGGTCTCTGTGAAATTCTCTGTCTCTGTCTCTGTGTCCCTGTCTCTGGGTCTCTGTCTGAGTGTCACTGCCGCTGTCTCTTTGTCTCTGTATCAGTTGCTCTGCCTCCGTGCCTATGTCTCTGTGTCTCTGTCTCTGTCTCTGTCTCTGTCGCTGTCTCTCCCTCTGTCTCTGTCTCTGTCTCCGTCCATGGCTCTGTCTCTGCCTTTGTCTCCGTCTCTATCTCTGCCTCGGTCTTTGTCTCCGTCTCTGTCTCTGTCTCTGTCTCTGTCTCTGTCTCTGTCTCTGTGTCTGTCTCTGTCTCTGTCTCTGTCTCTGTCTCTGTCTCTGTCTCTGTCTCTGTCTCTGTCTCTGTCTCTGTCTCTGTCTCTGCCTCTGTCTCTGTCTCTGTCTCTATCTCTGTCGCTGTCTCTCCCTCTGTCTCTGTCTCTGTCTCTGTCCCTGCCTCTGTCTCTGCCTCTGTCTCCGTCTCTGTCTCTGTCTCTGTCTCTATCTCCGTCTCTGTCTCTGCCTCTGGCTCTGTCTCTGTCTCTGCCTCTGTCTCGGTCTCTGTCTCTGTCTCCGTCTCCATCTCCATCTCCATCTCTGTCTCTGTCTCTGTCTCTCTTTCTATCTCTGTCTCTGTCTCTGCCTCCGTCTCTGTCTGCGTCAGTGTCTCTGTCTCTGTCTCTGGGTCTCTGTCTATGTGTCTCTGCCTCTGTCTCTTTGTCTCTGTCTCTGCATCTCTGCCTCCGTGCCTACGTCCTTATGTTTCTCTCTCTGTCTCTGTCCCTGTCTCAGTCTCTGTCTCTGTCACTGCCTCTGTCTCTGTCTCTATCTCTGTCTCTGTCGCTGTCTCTTCCTCTGTCTCTGTCTCTGCCTCCGTCTCTGTGTCTGTCTCTGCCTCTGTCTCCGTCTCTGTCTCTGTCTCTGTCTCTGTCTCTGTCTCTGTCTCTGTCTCTGTCTCTGTCTCTGTCTCTGTCTCTGTCTCTGTCTCTGTCTCTGTCTCTGTCGATGTCTCTGTCTCTGTCTCTGTCTCTGTCTCTGTCTCTGTCTCTGTCTCTGTCTCTGTCTCTGTCCCTCCCCCTGGCCCTGTCTCTGTCTCTGTCTCTGTCTCTGTCTCTGTCTCTGTCTCCGGCTCTGTCTCTGTCTCTATCTCTGTCGCTGTCTCTCCCTCTGTCTCTGTCTCTGTCTCTGTCCCTGCCTCTGTCTCTGCCTCTGTCGCCGTCTCTGTCTCTGTCTCTGTCTCTGTCTCTATC
Source organism: Megachile willughbiella (assembly GCA_945859595.2). NCBI lineage: Eukaryota > Metazoa > Arthropoda > Insecta > Hymenoptera > Megachilidae > Megachile > Megachile willughbiella. Next base: position 1,294,649 of record CAMAOD020000260.1, read on the forward strand.
TCCGTCTCTGTCTCTGTCTCTGGCTCTGTCTCTGTCTCTGCATCTGTCTCGGTCTCTGTCTCTGTCTCCGTCTCCATCTCCATCTCTGTCTCTGTCTCTGTCTCTCTTTCTATCTCTGTCTCTGTCTCTGCCTCCGTCTCTGTCTCCGTCAGTGTCTATGTCTCTGTCTCTGGGTCTCTGTCTATGTGTCTCTGCCTCTGTCTCTTTGTCTCTGTCTCTGCATCTCTGCCTCCGTGCCTATGTCTCTATGTTTCTGTCTCTGTCTCTGTCTCTGTCCCTGTCTCAGTCTCTGTCTCTGTCACTGCCTCTGTCTCTGTCTCTGTCTCCGTCTCTGTCTCTGTCTCTGTCTCTGTCTCTGTCTCTGTCTCTGTCTCCGTCCATGGCTCTGTCTCTGCCTTTGTCTCCGTCTCTATCTCTGCCTCGGTCTTTGTCTCCGTCTCTGTCTCTGTCTCTGTCTCTGTCTCTGTCTCTGTCTCTGTCTCTGTCTCTGTCTCTGTCTCTGTCTCTGTCTCTGTCTCTGTCTCTGTCTCTGTCTCTGTCTCTGTCTCTGTCTCTGTCTCTGTCTCTGTCTCCGGCTCTGTCTCTGTCTCTATCTCTGTCGCTGTCTCTCCCTCTGTCTCTGTCTCTGTCTCTGTCCCTGCCTCTGTCTCTGCCTCTGTCTCCGTCTCTGTCTCTGTCTCTGTCTCTATCTCCGTCTCTGTCTCTGTCTCTGGCTCTGTCTCTGTCTCTGCCTCTGTCTCGGTCTCTGTGTCTGTCTCCGTCTCCATCTCCAGCTCTGTCTCTGTCTCTGTCTCTCTTTGTATCTCTGTCTCTGTCTCTGCCTCCGTCTCTGTCCCCGTCATTGTCTCTGTCTCTGTCTCTGGGTCTCTGTCTATGTGTCTCTGCCTCTGTCTCTTTGTCTCTGTCTCTGCATCTCTGCCTCCGTGCCTATGTCTCTATGTTTCTGTCTGTGTCTCTGTCCCTGTCTCAGTCTCTGTCTCTGTCACTGCCTCTGTCTCTGTCTCTGTCTCTGTCGCTGTCTCTTCCTCTGTCTCTCTCTCTGCCTCCGTCTCTGTGTCTGTCTCTGCCTCTGTCTCCGTCTGTGGCTCTGTCTCTGTGTCTCTGTCTCTGCATCTCTGTCTCTGTGTCTCCGTCTCTGTGTCTCTGCCTCTGTCATTGTGTCTCGGTCTCTGTGAAATTCTCTGTCTCTGTCTCTGTGTCCCTGTCTCTGGGTCTCTGTCTGAGTCTCACTGCCGCTGTCTCTTTGTCTCTGTATCAGTTTCTCTGCCTCCGTGCCTATGTCTCTGTGTCTCTGTCTCTGTCTCTGTCTCCGTCTCTATCTCTGTCTCTGTCGCTGTCTCTCCCTCTGTCTCTGTCGCTGTCTCCGTCCATGGCTCTGTCTCTGCCTTTGTCTCCGTCTCTATCTCTGCCTCGGTCTCTGGCTCTGTCTCTGTCTCTGCCTCTGTCTCGGTCTCTGTCTCTGTCTCCGTCTCCATCTCCATCTCTGTCTCTGTCTCTGTCTCTCTTTCTATCTCTGTCTCTGTCTCTGCCTCCGTCTCTGTCTGCGTCAGTGTCTCTGTCTCCGTCTCTGGGTCTCTGTCTATGTGTCTCTGCCTCTGTCTCTTTGTCTCTGTCTCTGCATCTCTGCCTCCGTGCCTATGTCTCTATGTTTCTGTCTCTGTCTCTGTCCCTGTCTCAGTCTCTGTCTCTGTCACTGCCTCTGTCTCTGTCTCTGTCTCTGTCTCTGTCGCTGTCTCTTCCTCTGACTCTGTCTCTGCCTCCGTCTCTGTGTCTGTCTCTGCCTCTGTCTCCGTCTCTGTCTCTGTCTCTGTCTCTGTCTCTGTCTCTGTCTCTGTCTCCGTCCATGGCTCTGTCTCTGCCTTTGTCTCCGTCTCTATCTCTGCCTCGGTCTTTGTCTCCGTCTCTGTCTCTGTCTCTGTCTCTGTCTCTGTCTCTGTCTCTGTCTCTGTCTCTGTCTCTGTCTCTGTCTCCGGCTCTGTCTCTGTCTCTATCTCTGTCGCTGTCTCTCCCTCTGTCTCTGTCTCTGTCTCTGTCCCTGCCTCTGTCTCTGCCTCTGTCGCCGTCTCTGTCTCTGTCTCTGTCTCTGTCTCTATCTCCGTCTCTGTCTCTGTCTCTGGCTCTGTCTCTGTCTCTGCATCTGTCTCGGTCTCTGTCTCTGTCTCCGTCTCCATCTCCATCTCTGTCTCTGTCTCTGTCTCTCTTTCTATCTCTGTCTCTGTCTCTGCCTCCGTCTCTGTCTCCGTCAGTGTCTATGTCTCTGTCTCTGGGTCTCTGTCTATGTGTCTCTGCCTCTGTCTCTTTGTCTCTGTCTCTGCATCTCTGCCTCCGTGCCTATGTCTCTATGTTTCTGTCTCTGTCTCTGTCTCTGTCCCTGTCTCAGTCTCTGTCTCTGTCACTGCCTCTGTCTCTGTCTCTGTCTCCGTCTCTGTCTCTGTCTCTGTCTCTGTCTCTGTCTCTGTCTCTGTCTCCGTCCATGGCTCTGTCTCTGCCTTTGTCTCCGTCTCTATCTCTGCCTCGGTCTTTGTCTCCGTCTCTGTCTCTGTCTCTGTCTCTGTCTCTGTCTCTGTCTCTGTCTCTGTCTCTGTCTCTGTCTCTGTCTCTGTCTCTGTCTCTGTCTCTGTCTCTGTCTCTGTCTCTGTCTCTGTCTCCGGCTCTGTCTCTGTCTCTATCTCTGTCGCTGTCTCTCCCTCTGTCTCTGTCTCTGTCTCTGTCCCTGCCTCTGTCTCTGCCTCTGTCTCCGTCTCTGTCTCTGTCTCTGTCTCTATCTCCGTCTCTGTCTCTGTCTCTGGCTCTGTCTCTGTCTCTGCCTCTGTCTCGGTCTCTGTGTCTGTCTCCGTCTCCATCTCCAGCTCTGTCTCTGTCTCTGTCTCTCTTTGTATCTCTGTCTCTGTCTCTGCCTCCGTCTCTGTCCCCGTCATTGTCTCTGTCTCTGTCTCTGGGTCTCTGTCTATGTGTCTCTGCCTCTGTCTCTTTGTCTCTGTCTCTGCATCTCTGCCTCCGTGCCTATGTCTCTATGTTTCTGTCTGTGTCTCTGTCCCTGTCTCAGTCTCTGTCTCTGTCACTGCCTCTGTCTCTGTCTCTGTCTCTGTCGCTGTCTCTACCTCTGTCTCTCTCTCTGCCTCCGTCTCTGTGTCTGTCTCTGCCTCTGTCTCCGTCTGTGGCTCTGTCTCTGTGTCTCTGTCTCTGCATCTCTGTCTCTGTGTCTCCGTCTCTGTGTCTCTGCCTCTGTCATTGTGTCTCGGTCTCTGTGAAATTCTCTGTCTCTGTCTCTGTGTCCCTGTCTCTGGGTCTCTGTCTGAGTCTCACTGCCGCTGTCTCTTTGTCTCTGTATCAGTTTCTCTGCCTCCGTGCCTATGTCTCTGTGTCTCTGTCTCTGTCTCTGTCTCCGTCTCTATCTCTGTCTCTGTCGCTGTCTCTCCCTCTGTCTCTGTCGCTGTCTCCGTCCATGGCTCTGTCTCTGCCTTTGTCTCCGTCTCTATCTCTGCCTCGGTCTTTGTCTCCGTCTCTGTCTCTGTCTCTGTCTCTGTCTCTGTCTCTGTCTCTGTCTCTGTCTCTGTCTCTGTCTCTGTCTCTGTCTCTGTCTCTGTCTCTGTCTCTGTCTCTGTCTCTGCCTCTGTCTCTGTCTCTGTCTCTATCTCTGTCGCTGTCTCTCCCTCTGTCTCTGTCTCTGTCTCTGTCCCTGCCTCTGTCTCTGCCTCTGTCTCCGTCTCTGTCTCTGTCTCTGTCTCTATCTCCGTCTCTGTCTCTGCCTCTGGCTCTGTCTCTGTCTCTGCCTCTGTCTCGGTCTCTGTCTCTGTCTCCGTCTCCATCTCCATCTCCATCTCTGTCTCTGTCTCTGTCTCTCTTTCTATCTCTGTCTCTGTCTCTGCCTCCGTCTCTGTCTGCGTCAGTGTCTCTGTCTCTGTCTCTGGGTCTCTGTCTATGTGTCTCTGCCTCTGTCTCTTTGTCTCTGTCTCTGCATCTCTGCCTCCGTGCCTACGTCCTTATGTTTCTCTCTCTGTCTCTGTCCCTGTCTCAGTCTCTGTCTCTGTCACTGCCTCTGTCTCTGTCTCTATCTCTGTCTCTGTCGCTGTCTCTTCCTCTGTCTCTGTCTCTGCCTCCGTCTCTGTGTCTGTCTCTGCCTCTGTCTCTGTCTCTGTCTCTGCCTCTGTCTCTGTCTCTGTCTCTATCTCTGTCGCTGTCTCTCCCTCTGTCTCTGTCTCTGTCTCTGTCCCTGCCTCTGTCTCTGCCTCTGTCTCCGTCTCTGTCTCTGTCTCTGTCTCTATCTCCGTCTCTGTCTCTGCCTCTGGCTCTGTCTCTGTCTCTGCCTCTGTCTCGGTCTCTGTCTCTGTCTCCGTCTCCATCTCCATCTCCATCTCTGTCTCTGTCTCTGTCTCTCTTTCTATCTCTGTCTCTGTCTCTGCCTCCGTCTCTGTCTGCGTCAGTGTCTCTGTCTCTGTCTCTGGGTCTCTGTCTATGTGTCTCTGCCTCTGTCTCTTTGTCTCTGTCTCTGCATCTCTGCCTCCGTGCCTACGTCCTTATGTTTCTCTCTCTGTCTCTGTCCCTGTCTCAGTCTCTGTCTCTGTCACTGCCTCTGTCTCTGTCTCTATCTCTGTCTCTGTCGCTGTCTCTTCCTCTGTCTCTGTCTCTGCCTCCGTCTCTGTGTCTGTCTCTGCCTCTGTCTCCGTCTCTGTCTCTGTCTCTGTCTCTGTCTCTGTCTCTGTCTCTTTCTCTGTCTCTGTCTCTGTCTCTGTCTCTGTCTCTGTCGATGTCTCTGTCTCTGTCTCTGTCTCTGTCTCTGTCTCTGTCTCTGTCTCTGTCTCTGTCCCTCCCCCTGGCCCTGTCTCTGTCTCTGTCTCTGTCTCTGTCTCTGTCTCTGTCTCTGTCTCTGTCTCTGTCTCTGTCTCTGTCTCTATCTCTGTCGCTGTCTCTCCCTCTGTCTCTGTCTCTGTCTCTGTCCCTGCCTCTGTCTCTGCCTCTGTCTCCGTCTCTGTCTCTGTCTCTGTCTCTATCTCCGTCTCTGTCTCTGCCTCTGGCTCTGTCTCTGTCTCTGCCTCTGTCTCGGTCTCTGTCTCTGTCTCCGTCTCCATCTCCATCTCCATCTCTGTCTCTGTCTCTGTCTCTCTTTCTATCTCTGTCTCTGTCTCTGCCTCCGTCTCTGTCTGCGTCAGTGTCTCTGTCTCCGTCTCTGGGTCTCTGTCTATGTGTCTCTGCCTCTGTCTCTTTGTCTCTGTCTCTGCATCTCTGCCTCCGTGCCTATGTCTCTATGTTTCTGTCTCTGTCTCTGTCCCTGTCTCAGTCTCTGTCTCTGTCACTGCCTCTGTCTCTGTCTCTGTCTCTGTCTCTGTCGCTGTCTCTTCCTCTGACTCTGTCTCTGCCTCCGTCTCTGTGTCTGTCTCTGCCTCTGTCTCCGTCTCTGTCTCTGTCTCTGTCTCTGTCTCTGTCTCTGTCTCTGTCTCTGTCTCCGTCCATGGCTCTGTCTCTGCCTTTGTCTCCGTCTCTATCTCTGCCTCGGTCTTTGTCTCCGTCTCTGTCTCTGTCTCTGTCTCTGTCTCTGTCTCTGTCTCTGTCTCTGTCTCTGTCTCTGTCTCTGTCTCTGTCTCCGGCTCTGTCTCTGTCTCTATCTCTGTCGCTGTCTCTCCCTCTGTCTCTGTCTCTGTCTCTGTCCCTGCCTCTGTCTCTGCCTCTGTCGCCGTCTCTGTCTCTGTCTCTGTCTCTGTCTCTATCTCCGTCTCTGTCTCTGTCTCTGGCTCTGTCTCTGTCTCTGCATCTGTCTCGGTCTCTGTCTCTGTCTCCGTCTCCATCTCCATCTCTGTCTCTGTCTCTGTCTCTCTTTCTATCTCTGTCTCTGTCTCTGCCTCCGTCTCTGTCTCCGTCAGTGTCTATGTCTCTGTCTCTGGGTCTCTGTCTATGTGTCTCTGCCTCTGTCTCTTTGTCTCTGTCTCTGCATCTCTGCCTCCGTGCCTATGTCTCTATGTTTCTGTCTCTGTCTCTGTCTCTGTCCCTGTCTCAGTCTCTGTCTCTGTCACTGCCTCTGTCTCTGTCTCTGTCTCCGTCTCTGTCTCTGTCTCTGTCTCTGTCTCTGTCTCTGTCTCTGTCTCTGTCTCCGTCCATGGCTCTGTCTCTGCCTTTGTCTCCGTCTCTATCTCTGCCTCGGTCTTTGTCTCCGTCTCTGTCTCTGTCTCTGTCTCTGTCTCTGTCTCTGTCTCTGTCTCTGTCTCTGTCTCTGTCTCTGTCTCTGTCTCTGTCTCTGTCTCTGTCTCTGTCTCTGTCTCTGTCTCTGTCTCTGTCTCCGGCTCTGTCTCTGTCTCTATCTCTGTCGCTGTCTCTCCCTCTGTCTCTGTCTCTGTCTCTGTCCCTGCCTCTGTCTCTGCCTCTGTCTCCGTCTCTGTCTCTGTCTCTGTCCCTATCTCCGTCTCTGTCTCTGTCTCTGGCTCTGTCTCTGTCTCTGCCTCTGTCTCGGTCTCTGTGTCTGTCTCCGTCTCCATCTCCAGCTCTGTCTCTGTCTCTGTCTCTCTTTGTATCTCTGTCTCTGTCTCTGCCTCCGTCTCTGTCCCCGTCATTGTCTCTGTCTCTGTCTCTGGGTCTCTGTCTATGTGTCTCTGCCTCTGTCTCTTTGTCTCTGTCTCTGCATCTCTGCCTCCGTGCCTATGTCTCTATGTTTCTGTCTGTGTCTCTGTCCCTGTCTCAGTCTCTGTCTCTGTCACTGCCTCTGTCTCTGTCTCTGTCTCTGTCGCTGTCTCTTCCTCTGTCTCTCTCTCTGCCTCCGTCTCTGTGTCTGTCTCTGGCTCTGTCTCCGTCTGTGGCTCTGTCTCTGTGTCTCTGTCTCTGCATCTCTGTCTCTGTGTCTCCGTCTCTGTGTCTCTGCCTCTGTCATTGTGTCTCGGTCTCTGTGAAATTCTCTGTCTCTGTCTCTGTGTCCCTGTCTCTGCATCTCTGTCTCTGTGTCTCCGTCTCTGTGTCTCTGCCTCTGTCATTGTGTCTCGGTCTCTGTGAAATTCTCTGTCTCTGTCTCTGTGTCCCTGTCTCTGGGTCTCTGTCTGAGTCTCACTGCCGCTGTCTCTTTGTCTCTGTATCAGTTTCTCTGCCTCCGTGCCTATGTCTCTGTGTCTCTGTCTCTGTCTCTGTCTCCGTCTCTATCTCTGTCTCTGTCGCTGTCTCTCCCTCTGTCTCTGTCGCTGTCTCCGTCCATGGCTCTGTCTCTGCCTTTGTCTCCGTCTCTATCTCTGCCTCGGTCTTTGTCTCCGTCTCTGTCTCTGTCTCTGTCTCTGGGTCTCTGTCTATGTGTCTCTGGCTCTGTCTCTTTGTCTCTGTCTCTGTATCTGTGCCTCCGTGCCTATGTCTCTATGTTTCTGTCTCTGTCTCTGTCTCTGTCCCTGTCTCAGTCTCTGTCTCTGTCACTGCCTCTGTCTCTGTCTCTGTCTCTGTCTCTGTCGCTGTCTCTTCCTCTGTCTCTGTCTCTGCCTCCGTCTCTGTGTCTGTCTCTGCCTCTGTCTCTGTCTCTGTCTCTGTCTCTGTCTCTGTCTCTGTCTCTGTCTCAGTCTCTGCCTCCGTCTCTGTGTTTGTCTCTGCCTCTGTCTCCGTCTCTGTCTCTGTCTCCGTCTCCCTCTCCATTTCGGTCTCTGTCTCTGTCTCTCTTTGTATCTCTGTCTCTGTCTCTGCCTCCGTCTCTGTCTCCGTCATTGTCTCTGTCTCTGTCTCTGGGTCTCTGTCTATGTGTCTCTGCCTCTGTCTCTTTGTCTCTGTCTCTGCATCTCTGCCTCCGTGCCTATGTCTCTATGTTTCTGTCTGTGTCTCTGTCCCTGTCTCTGTCTCTGTCACTGCCTCTGTCTCTGTCTCTGTCTCTGTCGCTGTCTCTTCCTCTGTCTCTGTCTCTGCCTCCGTCTCTGTGTCTGTCTCTGCCTCTGTCTCCGTCTGTGGCTCTGTCTCTGTGTCTCTGTCTCTGCATCTCTGTCTCTGTGTCTCCGTCTCTGTGTCTCTGCCTCTGTCATTGTGTCTCGGTCTCTGTGAAATTCTCTGTCTCTGTCTCTGTGTCCCTGTCTCTGGGTCTCTGTCTGAGTGTCACTGCCGCTGTCTCTTTGTCTCTGTATCAGTTGCTCTGCCTCCGTGCCTATGTCTCTGTGTCTCTGTCTCTGTCTCTGTCGCTGTCTCTCCCTCTGTCTCTGTCTCTGTCTCCGTCCATGGCTCTGTCTCTGCCTTTGTCTCCGTCTCTATCTCTGCCTCGGTCTTTGTCTCCGTCTCTGTCTCTGTCTCTGTCTCTGTCTCTGTCTCTGTCTCTGTCTCTGTCTCTGTCTCTGTCTCTGTCTCTGTCTCTGTCTCTGTCTCTGTCTCTGTCTCTGTCTCTGTCTCTGCCTCTGTCTCTGTCTCTGTCTCTATCTCTGTCGCTGTCTCTCCCTCTGTCTCTGTGTCTGTCTCTGTCCCTGCCTCTGTCTCTGCCTCTGTCTCCGTCTCTGTCTCTGTCTCTGTCTCTATCTCCGTCTCTGTCTCTGCCTCTGGCTCTGTCTCTGTCTCTGCCTCTGTCTCGGTCTCTGTCTCTGTCTCCGTCTCCATCTCCATCTCCATCTCTGTCTCTGTCTCTGTCTCTCTTTCTATCTCTGTCTCTGTCTCTGCCTCCGTCTCTGTCTGCGTCAGTGTCTCTGTCTCTGTCTCTGGGTCTCTGTCTATGTGTCTCTGCCTCTGTCTCTTTGTCTCTGTCTCTGCATCTCTGCCTCCGTGCCTACGTCCTTATGTTTCTCTCTCTGTCTCTGTCCCTGTCTCAGTCTCTGTCTCTGTCACTGCCTCTGTCTCTGTCTCTATCTCTGTCTCTGTCGCTGTCTCTTCCTCTGTCTCTGTCTCTGCCTCCGTCTCTGTGTCTGTCTCTGCCTCTGTCTCCGTCTCTGTCTCTGTCTCTGTCTCTGTCTCTGTCTCTGTCTCTGTCTCTGTCTCTGTCTCTGTCTCTGTCTCTGTCTCTGTCGATGTCTCTGTCTCTGTCTCTGTCTCTGTCTCTGTCTCTGTCTCTGTCTCTGTCTCTGTCCCTCCCCCTGGCCCTGTCTCTGTCTCTGTCTCTGTCTCTGTCTCTGTCTCTGTCTCTGTCTCTGTCTCTGTCTGTGACTCTGTCTCTGTCTCTGTCTCTGTCTCTGTCTCTGTCTCTGTCTCTGTCTCTGTCTCTGTCTCTGTCTCTGTCTCTGTCTCTGTCTCTGTCTCTGTCTCTGTCTCTGTCTCTGTCTCTGTCTCTGTCTCTGTCTCTGTCTCTGTCTCTGTCTCTGTCTCTGTCTCTGTGTCTCTGTCTCTGTGTCTCGGTCTCTGTGTCTGTCTCTGTCTGTGTCTCTGTCCCTGTCTCTGTCTATGCCTCCGTTTCTGTCTCTGTCTCTGTCTCTGCCTCTATCTCTGCCCCGTATCTGTCTCTGTCTCTGTCTCTGTCTCTGTCTCTGTCTCTGTCTCTGTCTCTGTCTCTGTCTCTGTCTCTGTCTCTGTCTCTGTCTCTGTCTCTGTCTCTGTCTCTGTCTCTGTCTCTGTCTCTGTCTCTGTCTCTGTCTCTGTCTCTGTCTCTGTCTCTGTCTCTGTCTCTGTCTCTGTCTCTGTCTCTGTCTCTGTCTCTGTCTCTGTCTCTGTCTCTGTCTCTGTCTCTGTCTCTGTCTCTGTCTCTGTCTCTGTCTCTGTCTCTGTCTCTGTCTCTGTCTCTGTCTCTGTCTCTGTCTCTGTCTCTGTCTCTGTCTCTGTCTCTGTCTCTGTCTCTGTCTCTGTCTCCGTCAGTGTCTCTGTCTCTGTCTCTGGGTCTCTGTCTATGTGTCTCTGCCTCTGTCTCTTTGTCCCTGTCTCTGCATCTCTGCCTCCGTGCCTATGTCTCTATGTTTCTGTCTCTGTCTCTGTCTCTGTCTCTGCCTCTGTCTCTGTCTCTGTCTCTGTCTCTGTCTCTGCATCTGTCCCTGTCCCTGTCCCTCCCCCTGGCCCTGTCGCTGTCTCTGTCTCTGTCTCTGTCTCTGTCTCTGTCTCTGTCTCTGTCTCTGTCTCTGTCTCTGTCTCTGTCTCTGTCTCTGTCTCTGTCTCTGTCTCTGTCTCTGTCTCTGTCTCTGTCTCTGTCTCTGTCTCTGTCCCTGTCTCTGTCTCTGTCTCTGTCTCTGTCTCTGTCTCTGTCTCTGTCTCTGTCTCTCTTTATATCTCTGTCTCTGTCTCTTGCTCCGTCTCTGTCTCCGTCAGTGTCTCTGTCTCTGTCTCTGGGTCTCTGTCTATGTGTCTCTGCCTCTGTCTCTTTGTCTCTGTCTCTGCATCTCTGCCTCCGTGCCTCTGTCTCTATGTTTCTGTCTCTGTCTCTGTCTCTGCCTCTGTCTCTGTCTCTGTCTCTGTCTCTGTCTCTGCATCTGTCCCTGTCCCTGTCCCTCCCCCTGGCCCTGTCGCTGTCTCTGTCTCTGTCTCTGTCTCTGTCTCTGTCTCTGTCTCTGTCTCTGTCTCTGTCTCTGTCTCTGTCTCTGTCTCTGTCTCTGTCTCTGTCTCTGTCTCTGTCTCTGTCTCTGTCGCTGTCTCTGTCTCTGTCTCTGTCTCTGTCTCTGTCTCTGTCTCTGTCTCTGTCTCTGTCTCTGTCTCTGTCTCTGTCTCTGTCTCTGTCTCTGTCTCTGTCTCTGTCTCTGTCTCTGTCTCTGTCTCTGTCTCTGTCTCTGTCTCTGTCTCTGTCTCTGTCTCTGTCTCTGTCTCTGTCTCTGTCTCTGTCTCTGTCTCTGTATCTGTCTCTGTCTCTGTCTCTGTCTCTGTCTCTGTCTCTGTCTCTGTCTCTGTGTCTGTCTCTGTCTCTGTCTCTGTCTCTGTCTCTGTCTCTGTCTCTGTCTCTATCTCTGTCTCTGTCTCTGTCTCTGTCTCTGTCTCTGTCTCTGTCTCTGTCTCTGTCTCTGTCTCTGTCTCTGCCTCTGTCTCCGTCTCTATCTCTTTCTCGGTCTTTGACTCCGTCTCTGTCTCTGTCTCTGTCTCCGTCTCCATCTCTGTCTCTGTCTCTGTCTCTGTCTCTGTCTCTGTCTCTGTCTCTGTCTCTGTCTCTGTCTCTGCATCTGTCTCTGTCCCCGTATCTGTCTCTGTCTCTGTCTCTGTCTCTGTCTCTCTCTCCGTCAGTGTCTCTGTCTCTGTCTCTGGGTCTCTGTCAATGCGTCTCTGCATCTGTCTCTTTGTCTCTGTCTCTGCATCTCTGCCTCCGTGCCTATGTCTCTATGTTTCTCTCTCTGTCTCTGTCCCTGTCTCAGACTCTGTCTCTGTCACTGCCTCTGTCTCTGTCTCTGTCGCTGTCTCTTCCTCTGTCTCTGTCTCTGCCTCCGTCTCTGTGTCTGTCTCTGCCTCTGTCTCCGTCTCTGTCTCTGTCTCTGTCTCTATCTCTGTCTCTGTCTCTGTCTCTGTCTCTGTCTCTGTCCCTGTCCCTCTCCCTGTCACTGTCGCTGTCTCTGTCCCTGTCTCTTTCTATGCCTCTGTCTCTGTCTCTCTCTCCGTTTCTGTCTCTGTCTCTGTCTCCGTCTCTGTCTCTGTCTCTGTCTGTTTCTCTGTCTCTGTCTCTGTCTGTTTCTCTGTCTCTGTCTCTGTCTCTGTCTCTGTCACTGTCTCTGTCTCTGTCTCTGTCGCTGTCTCTCCCTCTGTCTCTGCCTCTGTATCCGTCCCTGGCTCTGTCTCTGCCTCTGTCTCCGTCTCTGTCTCTGTCTCTGCCTCTATCTCCGTCTCCGTCTCTGTCTCTGCCTCTGTCTCCGTCTGTGTCTCTGTCTCTGTGTCTCTGTCTCTGCATCTCTATCTTTGTGTCTCCGTCTCTGTGTCTCTGCCTCTGTCATTGTGTCTCGGTCTCTGTGAAATTCTCTGTCTCTGTCTCTGTGTCCCTGTCTCTGGGTCTCTGTCTGAGTGTCTCTGCCTCTGTCTCTTTGTCTCTGTATCAGTTTCTCTGCCTCCGTGCCTATGTCTCTGTGTCTCTGTCTCTGTCTCTGTCTCTGTCTCTGTCTCTGTCGCTGTCTCTCCCTCCGTCTCTGTCTCTGTCTCCGTCCCTGGCTCTGTCTCTGCCTTTGTCTCCGTCTCTATCTCTGCCTCGGTCTTTGTCTCCGTTTCTGTCTCTGCCTCTGTCTCTGTCTCCGTCTCTGTCTCTGTCTCTGTCTCTGTCTCTGTCTCTGTCTCTGTCTCTGCCTCTGTCTCTGTCTCTGTCTCTGTCTCTGTCTCTGTCTCTGTCTCTGTCTCTGTCTCTGTCTCTGTCTCTGTCTCTGTCTCTGTCTCTGTCTCTGTCTCTGTCTCTGTCTCTGTCTGTGTCTCTCTGCCTCTGTCTCCTTGTCTCTGTCTCTGCATCTCTGCATCCGTGCCTATGTCTCTATGTCTCTGTCTCTGCCTCTGTCTCCGACTGTGTCTCTGTCTCTGTGTCTCTGTCTCTGCATCTCTGTGTCTGTGTCTCCGTCTCTGTGTCTCTGCCTCTGTCATTGTGTCTCGGTCTCTGTGAAATACTCTGTCTCTGTCTCTGTGTCCCTGTCTCTGGGTCTCTGTCTGAGTGTCTCTGCCTCTGTCTCTTTGTCTCTGTATCAGTTTCTCTGCCTCCGTGCCTATGTCTCTGTGTCTCTGTCTCTGTCTCTGTCTCTGTCTCTGTCTCTGTCGCTGTCTCTCCCTCTGTCTCTGTCTCTGTCTCCGTCCATGGCTCTGTCTCTGCCTTTGTCTCCGTCTCTATCTCTGCCTCGGTCTTTGTCTCCGCCTCTGTCTCTGTCTCTGTCTCTGTCTCTGTCTCTGTCTCTGTCTCTGTCTCTGTCTCTGTCTCTGTCTCTGTCTCTATCTCTGTCGCTGTCTCTCCCTCTGTCTCTGTCTCTGTCTCTGTCCCTGCCTCTGTCTCTGCCTCTGTCTCCGTCTCTGTCTCTGTCTCTATCTCCGTCTCTGTCTCTGTCTCTGGCTCTGTCTCTGTCTCTGCCTCTGTCTCGGTCTCTGTCTCTGTCTCCGTCTCCATCTCCATCTCTGTCTCTGTCTCTGTCTCTCTTTCTATCTCTGTCTCTGTCTCTGCCTCCGTCTCTGTCTGCGTCAGTGTCTCTGTCTCCGTCTCTGGGTCTCTGTCTATGTGTCTCTGCCTCTGTCTCTTTGTCTCTGTCTCTGCATCTCTGCCTCCGTGCCTATGTCTCTATGTGTCTGTCTCTGTCTCTGTCCCTGTCTCAGTCTCTGTCTCTGTCACTGCCTCTGTCTCTGTCTCTGTCTCTGTCTCTGTCGCTGTCTCTTCCTCTAACTCTGTCTCTGCCTCCGTCTCTGTGTCTGTCTCTGCCTCTGTCTCCGTCTCTGTCTCTGTCTCTGTCTCTGTCTCTGTCTCTGTCTCTGTCTCCGTCCATGGCTCTGTCTCTGCCTTTGTCTCCGTCTCTATCTCTGCCTCGGTCTTTGTCTCCGTCTCTGTCTCTGTCTCTGTCTCTGTCTCTGTCTCTGTCTCTGTCTCTGTCTCTGTCTCTGTCTCCGGCTCTGTCTCTGTCTCTATCTCTGTCGCTGTCTCTCCCTCTGTCTCTGTCTCTGTCTCTGTCCCTGCCTCTGTCTCTGCCTCTGTCGCCGTCTCTGTCTCTGTCTCTGTCTCTGTCTCTATCTCCGTCTCTGTCTCTGTCTCTGGCTCTGTCTCTGTCTCTGCCTCTGTCTCGGTCTCTGTCTCTGTCTCCGTCTCCATCTCCATCTCTGTCTCTGTCTCTGTCTCTCTTTCTATCTCTGTCTCTGTCTCTGCCTCCGTCGCTGTCTCCGTCAGTGTCTATGTCTCTGTCTCTGGGTCTCTGTCTATGTGTCTCTGCCTCTGTCTCTTTGTCTCTGTCTCTGCATCTCTGCCTCCGTGCCTATGTCTCTATGTTTCTGTCTCTGTCTCTGTCTCTGTCCCTGTCTCAGTCTCTGTCTCTGTCACTGCCTCTGTCTCTGTCTCTGTCTCCGTCTCTGTCTCTGTCTCTGTCTCTGTCTCTGTCTCTGTCTCTGTATCCGTCCATGGCTCTGTCTCTGCCTTTGTCTCCGTCTCTATCTCTGCCTCGGTCTTTGTCTCCGTCTCTGTCTCTGTCTCTGTCTCTGGGTCTCTGTCTATGTGTCTCTGGCTCTGTCTCTTTGTCTCTGTCTCTGTATCTGTGCCTCCGTGCCTATGTCTCTATGTTTCTGTCTCTGTCTCTGTCTCTGTCCCTGTCTCAGTCTCTGTCTCTGTCACTGCCTCTGTCTCTGTCTCTGTCTCTGTCTCTGTCGCTGTCTCTTCCTCTGTCTCTGTCTCTGCCTCCGTCTCTGTGTCTGTCTCTGCCTCTGTCTCCGTCTCTGTCTCTGTCTCTGTCTCTGTCTCTGTCTCTGTCTGTCTCTTCGACTCTGTCTCTGTGTCTGTCTCTGTCTCTGTCTCTGTCTCTGTCTCTGTCTCTGTCTCTGTCTCTGTCTCTGTCTCTGTCTCTGTCTCTGTCTCTGTCTCTGTCTCTGTCTCTGTCTCTGTCTCTGTCTCTGTCTCTGTCTCTGTCTCTGTCTCTGTCTCTGTCTCTGTCTCTGTCTCTGTCTCTGTCTCTGTCTCTGTCTCTGTCTCTGTCTCTGTCTCTGCCTCCGTCTCTGTGTTTGTCTCCGTCTCTGTCTCTGTTTCTGTCTCTGGGTCTCTGTCTATGTGTCTCTGGCTCTGTCTCTTTGTCTCTGTCTCTGTATCTGTGCCTCCGTGCCTATGTCTCTATGTTTCTGTCTCTGTCTCTGTCTCTGTCCCTGTCTCAGTCTCTGTCTCTGTCACTGCCTCTGTCTCTGTCTCTGTCTCTGTCTCTGTCGCTGTCTCTTCCTCTGTCTCTGTCTCTGCCTCCGTCTCTGTGTCTGTCTCTGCCTCTGTCTCCGTCTCTGTCTCTGTCTCTGTCTCTGTCTCTGTCTCTGTCTGTCTCTTCGACTCTGTCTCTGTGTCTGTCTCTGTCTCTGTCTCTGTCTCTGTCTCTGTCTCTGTCTCTGTCTCTGTCTCTGTCTCTGTCTCTGTCTCTGTCTCTGTCTCTGTCTCTGTCTCTGTCTCTGTCTCTGTCTCTGTCTCTGTCTCTGTCTCTGTCTCTGTCTCTGTCTCTGTCTCTGTCTCTGTCTCTGTCTCTGTCTCTGTCTCTGTCTCTGTCTCTGTCTCTGTCTCTGTCTCTGTCTCTGTCTCTGTCTCTGTCTCTGTCTCTGTCTCTGTCTCTGTCTCTGTCTCTGTCTCTGTCTCTGTCTCTGTCTCTGTCTCTGTCTCTGTCTCTGTCTCTGTCTCTGTCTCTGTCTCTGTCGCTGTCTCTCCCTCTGTCTCTGTCTCTGTCTCCGTCCATGGCTCTGTCTCTGCCTTTGTCTCCGTCTCTATCTCTGCCTCGGTCTTTGTCTCCGTCTCTGTCTCTGTCTCTGTCTCTGTCTCTATCTCTGTCTCTGTCTCTGTCTCTGTCTCTGTCTCTGTCTTTGTCTCTGTCTCTGTCTCTGTCTTTGGCTCTGTCTCTGTCTCTATCTCTGTCGCTGTCTCTCCCTCTGTCTCTGTCTCTGTCTCTGTCCCTGCCTCTGTCTCTGCCTCTGTCTCCGTCTCTGTCTCTGTCTCTGTCTCTATCTCCGTCTCTGTCTCTGCCTCTGGCTCTGTCTCTGTCTCTGCCTCTGTCTCGGTCTCTGTCTCTGTCTCCGTCTCCATCTCCAGCTCTGTCTCTGTCTCTGTCTCTCTTTCTATCTCTGTCTCTGTCTCTGCCTCCGTCTCTGTCTGCGTCAGTGTCTCTGTCTCTGTCTCTGGGTCTCTGTCTATGTGTCTCTGCCTCTGTCTCTTTGTCTCTGTCTCTGCATCTCTGCCTCCGTGCCTATGTCTCTATGTTTCTGTCTCTGTCTCTGTCCCTGTCTCAGTCTCTGTCTCTGTCACTGCCTCTGTCTCTGTCTCTATCTCTGTCTCTGTCGCTGTCTCTTCCTCTGTCTCTGTCTCTGCCTCCGTCTCTGTGTCTGTCTCTGCCGCTGTCTCCGTCTCTGTCTCTGTCTCTGTCTCTGTCTCTGTCTCTGTCTCTGTCTCTGTCTCTGTCTCTGTCTCTGTCTCTGTCTCTGTCTCTGTCTCTGTCTCTGTCTCTGTCTCTGTCTCTGTCTCTGTCTCTGTCTCTGTCTCTGTCTCTGTCTCTGTCTCTGTCTCTGTCTCTGTCTCTGTCTCTGTCTCTTTCTCTGTCTCTGTCTCTGTCTCTGTGTCTGTCTCTGTCTCTGTCTCTGTCTCTGTCTCTGTCTCTGTCTCTGTCTCTGTCTCTGTCTCTGTCTCTGTCTCTGTCTCTGTCTCTGTCTCTGTCTCTGTCTCTGTCTCTGTCTCTGTCTCTTTCTCTGTCTCTGTCTCTGTCTCTGTCTCTGTCTCTGTCTCTGTCTCTGTCTCTGTCTCTGTCGCTGTCTCTCCCTCTGTCTCTGTCTCTGTCTCCGTCCATGGCTCTGTCTCTGCCTTTGTCTCCGTCTCTATCTCTGCCTCGGTCTTTGTCTCCGTCTCTGTCTCTATCTCTGTCTCTGTCTCTGTCTCTGTCTCTGTCTCTGTCTTTGTCTCTGTCTCTGTCTCTGTCTTTGGCTCTGTCTCTGTCTCTATCTCTGTCGCTGTCTCTCCCTCTGTCTCTGTCTCTGTCTCTGTCCCTGCCTCTGTCTCTGCCTCTGTCTCCGTCTCTGTCTCTGTCTCTGTCTCTATCTCCGTCTCTGTCTCTGTCTCTGTCTCTGTCTCTGTCTCTGTCTCTGTCTCTGTCTCTGTCTCTGTCTCTGTCTCTGTCTCTGTCTCTGTCTCTGTCTCTGTCTCTGTCTCTGTCTCTGTCTCTGTCGCTGTCTCTCCCTCTGTCTCTGTCTCTGTCTCCGTCCATGGCTCTGTCTCTGCCTTTGTCTCCGTCTCTATCTCTGCCTCGGTCTTTGTCTCCGTCTCTGTCTCTGTCTCTGTCTCTGTCTCTATCTCTGTCTCTGTCTCTGTCTCTGTCTCTGTCTCTGTCTTTGTCTCTGTCTCTGTCTCTGTCTTTGGCTCTGTCTCTGTCTCTATCTCTGTCGCTGTCTCTCCCTCTGTCTCTGTCTCTGTCTCTGTCCCTGCCTCTGTCTCTGCCTCTGTCTCCGTCTCTGTCTCTGTCTCTGTCTCTATCTCCGTCTCTGTCTCTGCCTCTGGCTCTGTCTCTGTCTCTGCCTCTGTCTCGGTCTCTGTCTCTGTCTCCGTCTCCATCTCCAGCTCTGTCTCTGTCTCTGTCTCTCTTTCTATCTCTGTCTCTGTCTCTGCCTCCGTCTCTGTCTGCGTCAGTGTCTCTGTCTCTGTCTCTGGGTCTCTGTCTATGTGTCTCTGCCTCTGTCTCTTTGTCTCTGTCTCTGCATCTCTGCCTCCGTGCCTATGTCTCTATGTTTCTGTCTCTGTCTCTGTCCCTGCCTCTGTCTCTGCCTCTGTCTCCGTCTCTGTCTCTGTCTCTGTCTCTATCTCCGTCTCTGTCTCTGCCTCTGGCTCTGTCTCTGTCTCTGCCTCTGTCTCGGTCTCTGTCTCTGTCTCCGTCTCCATCTCCATCTCCATCTCTGTCTCTGTCTCTGTCTCTCTTTCTATCTCTGTCTCTGTCTCTGCCTCCGTCTCTGTCTGCGTCAGTGTCTCTGTCTCTGTCTCTGGGTCTCTGTCTATGTGTCTCTGCCTCTGTCTCTTTGTCTCTGTCTCTGCATCTCTGCCTCCGTGCCTACGTCCTTATGTTTCTCTCTCTGTCTCTGTCCCTGTCTCAGTCTCTGTCTCTGTCACTGCCTCTGTCTCTGTCTCTATCTCTGTCTCTGTCGCTGTCTCTTCCTCTGTCTCTGTCTCTGCCTCCGTCTCTGTGTCTGTCTCTGCCTCTGTCTCCGTCTCTGTCTCTGTCTCTGTCTCTGTCTCTGTCTCTGTCTCTGTCTCTGTCTCTGTCTCTGTCTCTGTCTCTGTCTCTGTCGATGTCTCTGTCTCTGTCTCTGTCTCTGTCTCTGTCTCTGTCTCTGTCTCTGTCTCTGTCCCTCCCCCTGGCCCTGTCTCTGTCTCTGTCTCTGTCTCTGTCTCTGTCTCTGTCTCTGTCTCTGTCTCTGTCTGTGACTCTGTCTCTGTCTCTGTCTCTGTCTCTGTCTCTGTCTCTGTCTCTGTCTCTGTCTCTGTCTCTGTCTCTGTCTCTGTCTCTGTCTCTGTCTCTGTCTCTGTCTCTGTCTCTGTCTCTGTCTCTGTCTCTGTCTCTGTCTCTGTCTCTGTCTCTGTCTCTGTCTCTGTGTCTCTGTCTCTGTGTCTCGGTCTCTGTGTCTGTCTCTGTCTGTGTCTCTGTCCCTGTCTCTGTCTATGCCTCCGTTTCTGTCTCTGTCTCTGTCTCTGCCTCTATCTCTGCCCCGTATCTGTCTCTGTCTCTGTCTCTGTCTCTGTCTCTGTCTCTGTCTCTGTCTCTGTCTCTGTCTCTGTCTCTGTCTCTGTCTCTGTCTCTGTCTCTGTCTCTGTCTCTGTCTCTGTCTCTGTCTCTGTCTCTGTCTCTGTCTCTGTCTCTGTCTCTGTCTCTGTCTCTGTCTCTGTCTCTGTCTCTGTCTCTGTCTCTGTCTCTGTCTCTGTCTCTGTCTCTGTCTCTGTCTCTGTCTCTGTCTCTGTCTCTGTCTCTGTCTCTGTCTCTGTCTCTGTCTCTGTCTCTGTCTCTGTCTCTGTCTCTGTCTCTGTCTCTGTCTCTGTCTCTGTCTCTGTCTCTGTCTCCGTCAGTGTCTCTGTCTCTGTCTCTGGGTCTCTGTCTATGTGTCTCTGCCTCTGTCTCTTTGTCCCTGTCTCTGCATCTCTGCCTCCGTGCCTATGTCTCTATGTTTCTGTCTCTGTCTCTGTCTCTGTCTCTGCCTCTGTCTCTGTCTCTGTCTCTGTCTCTGTCTCTGCATCTGTCCCTGTCCCTGTCCCTCCCCCTGGCCCTGTCGCTGTCTCTGTCTCTGTCTCTGTCTCTGTCTCTGTCTCTGTCTCTGTCTCTGTCTCTGTCTCTGTCTCTGTCTCTGTCTCTGTCTCTGTCTCTGTCTCTGTCTCTGTCTCTGTCTCTGTCTCTGTCTCTGTCTCTGTCCCTGTCTCTGTCTCTGTCTCTGTCTCTGTCTCTGTCTCTGTCTCTGTCTCTGTCTCTCTTTATATCTCTGTCTCTGTCTCTTGCTCCGTCTCTGTCTCCGTCAGTGTCTCTGTCTCTGTCTCTGGGTCTCTGTCTATGTGTCTCTGCCTCTGTCTCTTTGTCTCTGTCTCTGCATCTCTGCCTCCGTGCCTCTGTCTCTATGTTTCTGTCTCTGTCTCTGTCTCTGCCTCTGTCTCTGTCTCTGTCTCTGTCTCTGTCTCTGCATCTGTCCCTGTCCCTGTCCCTCCCCCTGGCCCTGTCGCTGTCTCTGTCTCTGTCTCTGTCTCTGTCTCTGTCTCTGTCTCTGTCTCTGTCTCTGTCTCTGTCTCTGTCTCTGTCTCTGTCTCTGTCTCTGTCTCTGTCTCTGTCTCTGTCTCTGTCTCTGTCTCTGTCTCTGTCTCTGTCTCTGTCTCTGTCTCTGTCTCTGTCTCTGTCTCTGTCTCTGTCTCTGTCTCTGTCTCTGTCTCTGTCTCTGTCTCTGTCTCTGTCTCTGTCTCTGTCTCTGTCTCTGTCTCTGTCTCTGTCTCTGTCTCTGTCTCTGTCTCTGTCTCTGTCTCTGTCTCTGTCTCTGTCTCTGTCTCTGTCTCTGTCTCTGTATCTGTCTCTGTCTCTGTCTCTGTCTCTGTCTCTGTCTCTGTCTCTGTCTCTGTGTCTGTCTCTGTCTCTGTCTCTGTCTCTGTCTCTGTCTCTGTCTCTGTCTCTATCTCTGTCTCTGTCTCTGTCTCTGTCTCTGTCTCTGTCTCTGTCTCTGTCTCTGTCTCTGTCTCTGTCTCTGCCTCTGTCTCCGTCTCTATCTCTTTCTCGGTCTTTGACTCCGTCTCTGTCTCTGTCTCTGTCTCCGTCTCCATCTCTGTCTCTGTCTCTGTCTCTGTCTCTGTCTCTGTCTCTGTCTCTGTCTCTGTCTCTGTCTCTGCATCTGTCTCTGTCCCCGTATCTGTCTCTGTCTCTGTCTCTGTCTCTGTCTCTCTCTCCGTCAGTGTCTCTGTCTCTGTCTCTGGGTCTCTGTCAATGCGTCTCTGCATCTGTCTCTTTGTCTCTGTCTCTGCATCTCTGCCTCCGTGCCTATGTCTCTATGTTTCTCTCTCTGTCTCTGTCCCTGTCTCAGACTCTGTCTCTGTCACTGCCTCTGTCTCTGTCTCTGTCGCTGTCTCTTCCTCTGTCTCTGTCTCTGCCTCCGTCTCTGTGTCTGTCTCTGCCTCTGTCTCCGTCTCTGTCTCTGTCTCTGTCTCTATCTCTGTCTCTGTCTCTGTCTCTGTCTCTGTCTCTGTCCCTGTCCCTCTCCCTGTCACTGTCGCTGTCTCTGTCCCTGTCTCTTTCTATGCCTCTGTCTCTGTCTCTCTCTCCGTTTCTGTCTCTGTCTCTGTCTCCGTCTCTGTCTCTGTCTCTGTCTGTTTCTCTGTCTCTGTCTCTGTCTGTTTCTCTGTCTCTGTCTCTGTCTCTGTCTCTGTCACTGTCTCTGTCTCTGTCTCTGTCGCTGTCTCTCCCTCTGTCTCTGCCTCTGTATCCGTCCCTGGCTCTGTCTCTGCCTCTGTCTCCGTCTCTGTCTCTGTCTCTGCCTCTATCTCCGTCTCCGTCTCTGTCTCTGCCTCTGTCTCCGTCTGTGTCTCTGTCTCTGTGTCTCTGTCTCTGCATCTCTATCTTTGTGTCTCCGTCTCTGTGTCTCTGCCTCTGTCATTGTGTCTCGGTCTCTGTGAAATTCTCTGTCTCTGTCTCTGTGTCCCTGTCTCTGGGTCTCTGTCTGAGTGTCTCTGCCTCTGTCTCTTTGTCTCTGTATCAGTTTCTCTGCCTCCGTGCCTATGTCTCTGTGTCTCTGTCTCTGTCTCTGTCTCTGTCTCTGTCTCTGTCGCTGTCTCTCCCTCCGTCTCTGTCTCTGTCTCCGTCCCTGGCTCTGTCTCTGCCTTTGTCTCCGTCTCTATCTCTGCCTCGGTCTTTGTCTCCGTTTCTGTCTCTGCCTCTGTCTCTGTCTCCGTCTCTGTCTCTGTCTCTGTCTCTGTCTCTGTCTCTGTCTCTGTCTCTGCCTCTGTCTCTGTCTCTGTCTCTGTCTCTGTCTCTGTCTCTGTCTCTGTCTCTGTCTCTGTCTCTGTCTCTGTCTCTGTCTCTGTCTCTGTCTCTGTCTCTGTCTCTGTCTCTGTCTGTGTCTCTCTGCCTCTGTCTCCTTGTCTCTGTCTCTGCATCTCTGCATCCGTGCCTATGTCTCTATGTCTCTGTCTCTGCCTCTGTCTCCGACTGTGTCTCTGTCTCTGTGTCTCTGTCTCTGCATCTCTGTGTCTGTGTCTCCGTCTCTGTGTCTCTGCCTCTGTCATTGTGTCTCGGTCTCTGTGAAATACTCTGTCTCTGTCTCTGTGTCCCTGTCTCTGGGTCTCTGTCTGAGTGTCTCTGCCTCTGTCTCTTTGTCTCTGTATCAGTTTCTCTGCCTCCGTGCCTATGTCTCTGTGTCTCTGTCTCTGTCTCTGTCTCTGTCTCTGTCTCTGTCGCTGTCTCTCCCTCTGTCTCTGTCTCTGTCTCCGTCCATGGCTCTGTCTCTGCCTTTGTCTCCGTCTCTATCTCTGCCTCGGTCTTTGTCTCCGCCTCTGTCTCTGTCTCTGTCTCTGTCTCTGTCTCTGTCTCTGTCTCTGTCTCTGTCTCTGTCTCTGTCTCTGTCTCTATCTCTGTCGCTGTCTCTCCCTCTGTCTCTGTCTCTGTCTCTGTCCCTGCCTCTGTCTCTGCCTCTGTCTCCGTCTCTGTCTCTGTCTCTATCTCCGTCTCTGTCTCTGTCTCTGGCTCTGTCTCTGTCTCTGCCTCTGTCTCGGTCTCTGTCTCTGTCTCCGTCTCCATCTCCATCTCTGTCTCTGTCTCTGTCTCTCTTTCTATCTCTGTCTCTGTCTCTGCCTCCGTCTCTGTCTGCGTCAGTGTCTCTGTCTCCGTCTCTGGGTCTCTGTCTATGTGTCTCTGCCTCTGTCTCTTTGTCTCTGTCTCTGCATCTCTGCCTCCGTGCCTATGTCTCTATGTGTCTGTCTCTGTCTCTGTCCCTGTCTCAGTCTCTGTCTCTGTCACTGCCTCTGTCTCTGTCTCTGTCTCTGTCTCTGTCGCTGTCTCTTCCTCTAACTCTGTCTCTGCCTCCGTCTCTGTGTCTGTCTCTGCCTCTGTCTCCGTCTCTGTCTCTGTCTCTGTCTCTGTCTCTGTCTCTGTCTCTGTCTCCGTCCATGGCTCTGTCTCTGCCTTTGTCTCCGTCTCTATCTCTGCCTCGGTCTTTGTCTCCGTCTCTGTCTCTGTCTCTGTCTCTGTCTCTGTCTCTGTCTCTGTCTCTGTCTCTGTCTCTGTCTCCGGCTCTGTCTCTGTCTCTATCTCTGTCGCTGTCTCTCCCTCTGTCTCTGTCTCTGTCTCTGTCCCTGCCTCTGTCTCTGCCTCTGTCGCCGTCTCTGTCTCTGTCTCTGTCTCTGTCTCTATCTCCGTCTCTGTCTCTGTCTCTGGCTCTGTCTCTGTCTCTGCCTCTGTCTCGGTCTCTGTCTCTGTCTCCGTCTCCATCTCCATCTCTGTCTCTGTCTCTGTCTCTCTTTCTATCTCTGTCTCTGTCTCTGCCTCCGTCGCTGTCTCCGTCAGTGTCTATGTCTCTGTCTCTGGGTCTCTGTCTATGTGTCTCTGCCTCTGTCTCTTTGTCTCTGTCTCTGCATCTCTGCCTCCGTGCCTATGTCTCTATGTTTCTGTCTCTGTCTCTGTCTCTGTCCCTGTCTCAGTCTCTGTCTCTGTCACTGCCTCTGTCTCTGTCTCTGTCTCCGTCTCTGTCTCTGTCTCTGTCTCTGTCTCTGTCTCTGTCTCTGTATCCGTCCATGGCTCTGTCTCTGCCTTTGTCTCCGTCTCTATCTCTGCCTCGGTCTTTGTCTCCGTCTCTGTCTCTGTCTCTGTCTCTGGGTCTCTGTCTATGTGTCTCTGGCTCTGTCTCTTTGTCTCTGTCTCTGTATCTGTGCCTCCGTGCCTATGTCTCTATGTTTCTGTCTCTGTCTCTGTCTCTGTCCCTGTCTCAGTCTCTGTCTCTGTCACTGCCTCTGTCTCTGTCTCTGTCTCTGTCTCTG
>CAMAOD020000261.1:0-17032 GCA_945859595.2 Megachile willughbiella
AGTAATAAGGATAAAAATAAGAGTTATTACGATAATAAAAATAGGAATAAGAATAAAAATAAGAGTTATTTATATAATAATAATACTGATAAGGCTGAAAATAATAGTTATTACGATAATAATAATAGTAATAAGGATAAAAATAAGAGTTATTACATAATAAAAATAGGAATAAGGCTGAAAATAATAGTTATAATGGTAATAATAATAGAAATAAGGATAAAAATAAGAGTTATTACGATAATAAAAATAGGAATAAGGATAAAAATAAGAGTTATAACGATAATAATAATAGTAATGAGGATAAAAATAAGAGTTATTGCGATAATCATAATAGTATTAAGGATAAAAGTAAGAGTTAATACGATGATAAAATAGGAATAAGGATAAAAATGAGAGTTATTTAACTAATAATAATAGTGATACGGCTGAATATAATAGTTATTACGATAATAATAATAGTAATAAGGATAAAAATAAGAGTTATTACATAATAAAAAAAGCAATAAGTCTGAAAATAATAGTTATAATGGTAATAATAATAGAAATAAGGATAAAAATAATAGTTATTACGGTAATAATAATACTAATAAGGATTAAAATAAGAGTTATTACGATAATAATAATAGTAATAAGGATAAAAATAAGGGTTATTACATAATAAAAATAGGAATAAGGCTGAAAATAATAGTTATAATGGTAATAATAATAGAAATAAGGACAAAAATAAGAGTTATTACATAATAAAAATAGGAATAGGGCTGAAAATTATAGTTATAATGGTAAGAATAATAAAAATAAGGATAAAAATAAGAGCTATTACGATAATAATAATAGTAATAAGGAAAAAAATAAGAGTTACTACATAATAAAAATAGGAATATGGCTGAAAATAATAGTTATAATGATAATAATAATAGAAATAAGGATAAAAATAATAGTTAGTACGATAATAATAATAGTAATAAGGATAAAAATAAGAGTTATTACGATAAGAAAAATAGGAATAAGGATAAAAATAAGAGTTATTTATATAATAATAATACTGATAAGGCTGAAAATAATAGTTATAATGGTAATAATAATAGAAATAAGGATAAAAATAAGAGTTATTACGATAATAAAAATAGGAATAAGGATAAAAATAAGAGTTATTACGATAATAATAATAGTAATGAGGATAAAAGTAAGAGTTATTGCGATAATCATAATAGTACTAAGGATAAAAGTAAGAGTTAATACGATGATAAAATAGGAATAAGGATAAAAATGAGAGTTATTTAACTAATAATAATAGTGATACGGCTGAAAATAATAGTTATTACGATAATAATAATAGTAATAAGGATAAAAATAAGAGTTATTACATAATAAAAATAGCAATAAGGCTGAAAATAATAGTTATAATGGTAATAATAATAGAAATAAGGATAAAAATAATAGTTATTACGGTAATAATAATACTAATAAGGATTAAAATAAGAGTTATTACGATAATAATAATAGTAATATGGCTGAAAATAATAGTTATAATGATAATAATAATAGAAATAAGGATAAAAATAATAGTTAGTACGATAATAATACTAGTAATAAGGATAAAAATAAGAGTTATTACGATAATAAAAATAGGAATAAGAATAAAAATAAGAGTTATTTATATAATAATAATACTGATAAGGCTGAAAATAATAGTTATTACGATAATAATAATAGTAATAAGGATAAAAATAAGAGTTATTACATAATAAAAATAGGAATAAGGCTGAAAATAATAGTTATAATGGTAATAATAATAGAAATAAGGATAAAAATAAGAGTTATTACGATAATAAAAATAGGAATAAGGATAAAAATAAGAGTTATAACGATAATAATAATAGTAATGAGGATAAAAATAAGAGTTATTGCGATAATCATAATAGTATTAAGGATAAAAGTAAGAGTTAATACGATGATAAAATAGGAATAAGGATAAAAATGAGAGTTATTTAACTAATAATAATAGTGATACGGCTGAATATAATAGTTATTACGATAATAATAATAGTAATAAGGATAAAAATAAGAGTTATTACATAATAAAAAAAGCAATAAGTCTGAAAATAATAGTTATAATGGTAATAATAATAGAAATAAGGATAAAAATAATAGTTATTACGGTAATAATAATACTAATAAGGATTAAAATAAGAGTTATTACGATAATAATAATAGTAATAAGGATAAAAATAAGGGTTATTACATAATAAAAATAGGAATAAGGCTGAAAATAATAGTTATAATGGTAATAATAATAGAAATAAGGACAAAAATAAGAGTTATTACATAATAAAAATAGGAATAGGGCTGAAAATTATAGTTATAATGGTAAGAATAATAAAAATAAGGATAAAAATAAGAGTTATTACGATAATAATAATAGTAATAAGGAAAAAAATAAGAGTTACTACATAATAAAAATAGGAATATGGCTGAAAATAATAGTTATAATGATAATAATAATAGAAATAAGGATAAAAATAATAGTTAGTACGATAATAATAATAGTAATAAGGATAAAAATAAGAGTTATTACGATAAGAAAAATAGGAATAAGGATAAAAATAAGAGTTATTTATATAATAATAATACTGATAAGGCTGAAAATAATAGTTATAATGGTAATAATAATAGAAATAAGGATAAAAATAAGAGGTATTACGATAATAAAAATAGGAATAAGGATAAAAATAAGAGTTATTACGATAATAATAATAGTAATGAGGATAAAAGTAAGAGTTATTGCGATAATCATAATAGTACTAAGGATAAAAGTAAGAGTTAATACGATGATAAAATAGGAATAAGGATAAAAATGAGAGTTATTTAACTAATAATAATAGTGATACGGCTGAAAATAATAGTTATTACGATAATAATAATAGTAATAAGGATAAAAATAAGAGTTATTACATAATAAAAATAGCAATAAGGCTGAAAATAATAGTTATAATGGTAATAATAATAGAAATAAGGATAAAAATAATAGTTATTACGGTAATAATAATACTAATAAGGATTAAAATAAGAGTTATTACGATAATAATAATAGTAATAAGGATAAAAATAAGGGTTACTACATAATAAAAATAGGAATATGGCTGAAAATAATAGTTATAATGATAATAATAATAGAAATAAGGATAAAAATAATAGTTAGTACGATAATAATACTAGTAATAAGGATAAAAATAAGAGTTATTACGATAATAAAAATAGGAATAAGAATAAAAATAAGAGTTATTTATATAATAATAATACTGATAAGGCTGAAAATAATAGTTATTACGATAATAATAATAGTAATAAGGATAAAAATAAGAGTTATTACATAATAAAAATAGGAATAAGGCTGAAAATAATAGTTATAATGGTAATAATAATAGAAATAAGGATAAAAATAAGAGTTATTACGATAATAAAAATAGGAATAAGGATAAAAATAAGAGTTATGACGATAATAATAATAGTAATGAGGATAAAAATAAGAGTTATTGCGATAATCATAATAGTATTAAGGATAAAAGTAAGAGTTAATACGATGATAAAATAGGAATAAGGATAAAAATGAGAGTTATTTAACTAATAATAATAGTGATACGGCTGAATATAATAGTTATTACGATAATAATAATAGTAATAAGGATAAAAATAAGAGTTATTACATAATAAAAAAAGCAATAAGTCTGAAAATAATAGTTATAATGGTAATAATAATAGAAATAAGGATAAAAATAATAGTTATTACGGTAATAATAATACTAATAAGGATTAAAATAAGAGTTATTACGATAATAATAATAGTAATAAGGATAAAAATAAGGGTTATTACATAATAAAAATAGGAATAAGGCTGAAAATAATAGTTGTAATGGTAATAATAATAGAAATAAGGACAAAAATAAGAGTTATTACATAATAAAAATAGGAATAGGGCTGAAAATTATAGTTATAATGGTAATAATAATAGAAATAAGGATAAAAATAAGAGTTATTACGATAATAAAAATAGGAATAAGGATAAAAATAAGAGTTATTACGATAATAATAATAGTAATGAGGATAAAAGTAAGAGTTATTACGATAATCATAATAGTATTAAGGATAAAAGTAAGAGTTAATACGATGATAAAATAGGAATAAGGATAAAAATGAGAGTTATTTAACTAATAGTAATAGTGATACGGCTGAAAATAATAGTTATTACGATAATAATAATAGTAATAAGGATAAAAATAAGAGTTATTACATAATAAAAATAGCAATAAGGCTGAAAATAATAGCTATAATGATAATAATAATAGAAATAAGGATAAAAATAATAGTTATTACGGTAATAATAATACTAATAAGGATTAAAATAAGAGTTATTACGATAATAATAATAGTAATAAGGATAAAAATAAGGGTTATTACATAATAATAATAGGAATAAGGCTGAAAATAATAGTTATAGTGGTAATAATAATAGAAATAAGGACAAAAATAAGAGTTATTACGATAATAATAATAGTAATAAGGATAAAAATAAGAGTTACTACATAATAAAAATAGGAATATGGCTGAAAATAATAGTTATAATGATAATAATAATAGAAATAAGGATAAAAATAATAGTTAGTACGATAATAATACTAGTAATAAGGATAAAAATAAGAGTTATTACATAATAAAAATAGGAATAAGGCTGAAAATAATAGTTATTACGATAATAATAATACTAATAAGGATAAAAATAAGAGTTATTACGATAATAATAATAGTAATGAGGATAAAAATAAGAGTTATTGCGATAATCATAATAGTATTAAGGATAAAAGTAAGAGTTATTACGATGATAAAATAGGGATAAGGATAAAAATGAGAGTTATTTAACTAATAATAATAGTGATACGGCTGAAAATAAAAGTTATTACGATAATAATAATAGTAATAAGGATAAAAGTAAGAGTTATTACATAATAAAAATAGCAATAAGGCTGAAAATAATAGTTATAATGGTAATAATAATAGAAATAAGGATAAAAATAATAGTTATTACGGTAATAATAATACTAATAAGGATTAAAATAAGAGTTATTACGATAATAATAATAGTAATAAGGATAAAAATAAGGGTTATTACATAATAAAAATAGGAATAAGGCTGAAAATAATAGTTATAATGGTAATAATAATAGAAATAAGGACAAAAATAATAGTTAGTACGATAATAATAATAGTAATAAGGATAAAAATAAGAGTTATTACATAATAAAAATAGGAATAAGGCTGAAAATTATAGTTATAATGGTAAGAATAATAAAAATAAGGATAAAAATAAGAGTTATTACGATAATAATAATAGTAAGAAGGATAAAAGTAAGAGTTAATACGATGATAAAATAGGAATAAGGATAAAAATGAGAGTTATTTAACTAATAATAATAGTGATACGGCTGAAAATAAAAGTTATTACGATAATAATAATAGTAATAAGGATAAAAATAAGAGTTATTACATAATAAAAATAGCAATAAGGCTGAAAATAATAGTTATAATGGTAATAATAATAGAAATAAGGATAAAAATAATAGTTATTACGGTAATAATAATACCAATAAGGATTAAAATAAGAGTTATTACGATAATAATAATAGTAATAAGGATAAAAATAAGGGTTATTACATAATAAAAATAGGAATAAGGCTGAAAATAATAGTTATAATGGTAATAATAATAGAAATAAGGACAAAAATAAGAGTTATTACGATAATAATAATAGTAATAAGGATAAAAATAAGAGTTACTACATAATAAAAATAGGAATATGGCTGAAAATAATAGTTATAATGATAATAATAATAGAAATAAGGATAAAAATAATAGTTAGTACGATAATAATACTAGTAATAAGGATAAAAATATGAGTTATTTATATAATAATAATACTGATAAGGCTGAAAATAATAGTTATTACGATAATAATAATAGTAATAAGGATAAAAATAAGAGTTATTACATAATAAAAATAGGAATAAGGCTGAAAATAATAGTTATAATGGTAATAATAATAGAAATAAGGATAAAAATAAGAGTTATTACGATAATAAAAATAGGAATAAGGATAAAAATAAGAGTTATTTATATAATAATAATACTGATAAGGCTGAAAATAATAGTTATTACGATAATAATAATACTAATAAGGATAAAAATAAGAGTTATTACGATAATAATAATAGTAATAAGGATAAAAATAAGTGTTATTACATAATAAAAATAGGATAAGGCTGAAAATAATAGTTATAATGGTAATAATAATAGAAATAAGGACAAAAATAAGAGTTATTACGATAATAATAATAGTGATAAGGATAAAAATAAGAGTTACTACATAATAAAAATAGGAATATGGCTGAAAATAATGGTTATAATGATAATAATAATAGAAATAAGGATAAAAATAATAGTTAGTACGATAATAATAATAGTAATAAGGATAAAAATAAGAGTTATTACGATAATAAAAATAGGAATAAGGATAAAAATAAGAGTTATTTATATAATAATAATACTGATAAGGCTGAAAATAATAGTTATTACGATAATAATAATACTAATAAGGATAAAAATAAGAGTTATTACGATAATAATAATAGTAATAAGGATAAAAGTAAGAGTTATTGCGAAAATCATAATAGTATTAAGGATAAAAGTAAGAGTTAATACGATGATAAAATAGGAATAAGGATAAAAATAAGAGTTATTACATAATAAAAATAGGAATAAGGCTGAAAATAATAGTTATAATGGTACTAATAATAGAAATAAGGACAAAAATAAGAGTTATTACGATAATAATAATAGTAATAAGGATAAAAATTTTTTTTTTTTTTTTTTTTTCGGAGGAGGGGAAATGCATTACGCACACCCAGTGAGGCTACCACATGGGTACAACTTCGCCTGGTTAGTGTGGGACTCCCCGGAGACGAATGAATCGTTTCCGGATATACCCACTAAAACCCCTCCTCTTTTGCTCCCCTATTACCCCGGAGCGGTACTGCTTATCGCATTACTTCACACCGGGGCAGGGCTACGGGCGCCAGCGTGGCGCGTCGAGTATTACGCGCTTTCGTGCCTTCATGGTGCCTCAAGGCACCCCTCTGTTCGCTTACAGCGCAGCACGCGCTCGATGTACTGGGCCACAGCGTCCCAGCATTCCTGGTTAGCGAGCATCACCCCTACGATGTTTTCGGGCCTGATGCCCGCCATGCTGGTGCGGCGCTCCACAGTTCTTCGTTCCTCTGCGAAACGCTCGCAGACGAAGAACGTGTGGAACGCGTCAGCGCTCTCCGCGCCGCCGCAGTACAGGCAGCGAGGCGAACCCACCTTCCCCATCCTCCACAGGTACCGACGGAAGTATCCGTGGCCTGTGAAGAATTGGGTCAGGTAGAAATTCACCTCACCGTGGCGACGCAAGCACCAGGACTGTAGGCACGTTATAAGACGCGCTGTCCACCGACCCTTTGTGCTCTCGGTCCATCGCTGCTGCCAGCATCCCATCGAGCGGCTACGGGTCTGCTCCGCCGCCACTGCTCGACCCAGTTCAGAGCTATTGAGATAAATCTCCCTTCGCTCCTGGGCGAGCAAGTCGATTGGGATGCTGCCAGCGACGACCAGCACGGCATCCTCGGATACTGTGCGGTATGCGCAAGTCATCCGCAAAGCACCTCGGCGCTGGACGGCAGACATGCGCGTCCTATACTTCTTAACCCGCAAGGCGTCCGCCCAGATCTCTGCCCCATACAACAGGGCCGACTGGACGGACGCAAGCAGGAGTCTCCTCTTGCACGGCTTCGGGCCTCCGACGTTCGCCATTAGGCGACTCAACGTCGCTGTGACATCGGTGGCCTTGTCGCAGACACTACGGATGTGGTCCCAGAAAGTGAGCCGGAAATCCAGCATCACCCCCAGGTACCGCACCGATTTACGTGTCTGTACCGCGTGAGTCCCGACCATCATGTTAATGGGGATGGGGATCCTCTTTCTGCTGAGGAACACGATCCCAGTCTTGGCTAGCGCCAACTGAAGACCGTGTTCCTCCATCCACCCGCTGACCCTACGCATTACTTGATTAAGTAAAAGCTGGGCCAGCTCGGGACTGCGCGCGGTGATGACAACAGCGACGTCGTCGACGTACGCGACCAGGAACGTGTCATCCGGCATCTCCAGGCGGAGCAGGCTGTCGTACAAGACGTTCCAGAGGTCCGGGCCCAGCACCGAACCCTGGGCTGCCCCTGATGTTATCCTTTTTAGCCTGCGGCCTTGGGCCGTCTCATACGACAGCCAGCGGTCCTTCAGATAATCTCTCAGCACTGCTGAAAGATAGGCTGGAATACTGAAGGACCGCTCTAGAGCCTCGAGCATGTCGCTCCATCTTGCCGAATTGAACGCGTTCCTAACGTCGAGGGTGACCAGGAGCACAACAGGTCGTGCCTGATGGCAAGCGGTGTTCGCCTGCCGCACTGCCCCGATCACCTCGTCTATCGCGCCGATCGTCGAATGCCCCTTGCGGAAGCCGTGCTGCCGGTGGGAGAGGCCCCCTGATTGCTCGACGGCTGCTTCCAGCCGCGGTTTGAGCAATCTCTCCATCACCTTACCCGCCGTGTCTAGCATGCACAGCGGACGGTACGATGATGGAGAGTCCGGGTTGCCTTTACCCTTACTAATAAGGGCAAGCCGCGCCAACTTCCACCTGGCCGGAAAGACTCCTGCCCTCAGGCACCCGTTGTACATACCGAGCAAGAGACTCGGGTGATGCTTCGCTACCACCTTCACCGCCTCTGTCGGTATGCCGTCGGGTCCCGGGGACTTGCGGGTTTTCATGGGCCCTACGGCCCTCGCGAGGTCGTCCACGGTGAACGCGGGTCCACCTTCATCCGACACGACCGATGGGATATCCTCCCGCTCGGGGTGGGTCGGAAAGAGGGCGTCCACGATGGGCGTCACCGTGGACTCACTCATCAGGGGTCTCGGCGGGTGGAACTTGCCCATCACCAGCCTGTACCCTCTCCCCCAAGGATTCTGATCCGCCTCGTCACAGTGCTGCTGCCAGCAGCGCACCTTGCTTTCCCGGATGGCCCTGCCTAAAGATTTCTTGGCGGCCTTGTATTCTGCCGCAAGAGCGACAACAAGGTCCGCGTTTGCCTGCCGCGTTCTGGCACGCTGTACCTTGCGGCGGCATTTTAGGCAGTGCCTCCGGAGCTCGGCGATCTGGTCACTCCACCAGTAGGCTTGTTTCCTACCGGACCATGCGCGTCTTCGCGGCATGGAGGCGTCGCAAGCACGATGAAGGAGGCCCATGGTTGCATCCACAAGCTCCTCCACCGCGCTCGCGTCCACCGTGCCATCAGGCAGCGGCGGAATGCCTGGAGCGCCGTTCTGCAATGCTGTGACGAGTTTTTCGCTGTCCAGCTTGGCTGCATTCCAGCCAAGTGGTCGACGGGCGCTAGCAGCACGCTGCTGCGTGCGCGCCTCGTCGATGAGCTGGAAGGTGATGTACTGGTGATCACTTCCAGTGAAGTCTTCCATCACCTTCCAGTCAACGGCTTTGCGGATCAGACCCTCCGACACCATCGTGATGTCCGGGATGGAGGACCCGAAGCCCGGTCTTCGATATGTGGGCGTAGTCCCGGTGTTGAGGACAACCAGCCCGAGGCGGGCAGCCATCTCCAAAACCAGTATGCCCCTGGTGTTTGGTATCGGCATACCCCACTCCCGAGCTCTCGCATTAAAGTCACCGGCGACTATCAAGTCTCCGGGAATGTCGCGAAAGTCGTTCTCAAGGGCCTCGAGTTTCCTCCGGAACTCCTGGATGGCATCGTTGGGGGAGAGGTAGCAGCTGGCGAATGTTGCAAGCTCCGTCCTCGCCCAGACGTATCTGCTTCCGATGCCACTCGATGTGATCCGAAACCGAGCTCGATCCACGATCCAGATCGCAGCGACGCCGGTCTCATCAACGAGCCACTGGTCCTTCACGCGGTAGGGTTCGCTGATGATGGCAACGCCCACGGAATGCTCGTGCGCAAGCTGTGTGAGCATATCATCGGCGACCCTACTCCCGTTCAGATTGCCCTGAAGCACAGTGGTCATCGTTTTCGCTGCTTTTTCCGCCTGTCGAGTGCCTCGCGGAAAGCCCCACATGCGCCCGAACCAGGGACATGCTCCGGCGCCGTGTTATAGTCATCCTTGACACACAAGAAGCAGCGGGGCTTCTCCGTACATCCTGCCGCCTTGTGCCCCTGCTGGCCGCACTTCCCGCAGAGGCCACTTCTGTCCGGCCCCTTGCACTCGGCCCGCAGGTGTCCGTAACCCAGACACCTGAAGCACCGCTGCACCTCGATGCGGTTCCGGACGCGACAGTTAACCCAGCCAACGCGGAGTCTTCCACGTTCGACCAGTTTATTTGCCACGTTCTCTTCCACTTCCAGAATCGCCATCTTCTGCTCCCTTGTATTCGGTGGCAGGACGGTAACCTTGACGACACCGATCGAGTCATCGCCGACGTCCCGCCGAACGGCCGCTTCTACCTCTTCGGAAGTGGTGAGGCAATCCAGGTCCAATACCTCGAGCCTCGGACGACTTGAAAGGATCTTGGTTTGACCCGCACAGCCGATCGCGTCGTGGAGAGCTTTCTGGAACGCCCCCCGATTGTCGCAACGGCCAAGCTCCAAGAGAACGGCACCCTCCCTCGTCTTTCGCGCTGAGCCTATCTCGGCTCCGAGCTCCTCGGGACGTACGCTAGTCCTGAGCGCCGTCAGGACGGAGGCATACGTTTGCCCCTCAGAAGGCGCGATAACTACGGCGTCCCTTTTTAATCGCCGCAGTTTCTTCTTCTTTTTCTTCCCTGTCGATTTCGCGTCAGAGACATTTGTAACGTTCGCCCGGGTTTCGGCGGAAGCTACATTATCTGGCGCCGTGCTGACAGCAGTGGCTCTCTCCCTTTTCTTCTTTTTATGGGCGACGGTGGTCCATACTTCCCTACTGTCCTCCGCCTTTTTTCTTTTCTGCAGATCCTCTTCCGAGCTAGAAATAACTGCCCGTACTCGTTTGCGTGCCGGGTTTGTTGGAACACCGGCAGCTACCGCAGGTATCGTGGGTCGCTGCATAGTCGGTGCAGACGGTGAGGGTCTCGCGAGGATACCGGCCTTCCTTCGGAGCTCTTGGCCGTGACGGAGTGCATCCAGACACTCCTGCAGGTGCTGTAAACCGTTCTTTACGTCCATACTGACGTTCCTCTGTCTTGAAACGGCAGACTTCATAGTGCCCAGGATCAGTCTCATGCGGGAGAGTTGCTCCTCCTCAAATTTCTCGGCCATTAAGCTCAACGACTTGGAATTTCCAGTCGTTCCGCGCGGCTGGACATGCTTACTGCCTGTAGCAGTTGACACCACCGTGGCCAGGTCAGCCACCACGGAGGTGCTGCGGTTGCTGGATAACGACACACAGGGGCCCGCTTGCCCACACCTGAGCGCCGGTGCCGGGGCACCCGAACCCCCGGCTGGTGTTGCTCTACTGTGTGATTTCACCATATTTGGTTTTACTTCGGGGTTCCTTCCCCTAGTCCATTTGGTCCGCGGTTGCTTATTCGTCGCCAAAAGGCGCTTATTTCGCAACTACCCAGTATATCTACTGGCCATTCCCCTATCCGCCACCTGGGGACGCGCCGGGTTGCGGTGGACGTCCGCCCCCGGGGGTGAAGTCCCCCGGCCCGGAGTAATAAGGATAAAAATAAGAGTTATTCCGATAATAATAATAGTAATAAGGATAAAAATAAGAGTTATTACATAATAAAAATAGGAATAAGGCTGCAAATAATAGTTATAATGGTACTAATAATAGAAATAAGGACAAAAATAAGAGTTACTACATAATAAAAATAGGAATATGGCTGAAAATAATGGTTATAATGATAATAATAATAGAAATAAGGATAAAAATAATAGTTAGTACGATAATAATAATAGTAATCAGGATAAAAATATGAGTTATTACGATAATAAAAATAGTAATAAGGATAAAAATAAGAGTTATTACGACAATATGAATAGAAATAAGGATAAAAATAAGAGTTATTCCGGTAATAATAATAGTAATAAGGATAAAAATAAGAGTTATTACATAATAAAAATAGGAATAAGGCTGAAAATAATAGTTATAATGGTACTAATAATAGAAATAAGGACAAAAATAAGAGTTACTACATAATAAAAATAGGAATATGGCTGAAAATAATGGTTATAATGATAACAATAACAGAAAAAAGGATAAAAATAATAGTTAGTACGATAATAATAATAGTAATAAGGATAAAAATAAGAGTTATTACGATAATAAAAATAGGAATAAGGATAAAAATAAGAGTTATTTATATAATAATAATACTGATAAGGCTGAAAATAATAGTTATTACGATAATAATAATACTGATAAAGCTGAAAATAATAGTTATTACGATAATAATAATGCTAATAAGGATAAAAATAAGAGTTATTACGATAATAATAATAGTAATAAGGATAAAAATAAGAGTTATTACATAATAAAAATAGGAATAAGGCTGAAAATAATAGTTATAATGGTAATAATAATAGAAATAAGGATAAAAATAAGAGTTATAACGATAATAATAATAGGAATAAGGATAAAAATAAGAGTTATTACGATAATAATAATAGTAATGAGGATAAAAGTAAGAGTTATTGCGATAATCATAACAGTATTAAGGATAAAAGTAAGAGTTAATACGATGATAAAATAGGAATAAGGATAAAAATGAGAGTTATTTAACTAATAATAATAGTGATAAGGCTGAAAATAATCGTTATTACGATAATAATAATAGTAATAAGGATAAAAATAAGAGTTATTACATAATAAAAATAGGAATAAGGCTGAAAATAATAGTTATAATGGTACTAATAATAGAAATAAGGACAAAAATAAGAGTTATTACGATAATAATAATAGTAATAAGGATAAAAATAAGAGTTATTACATAATAAAAATAGGAATAAGGCTGAAAATAATAGTTATAATGGTAATAATAATAGAAATAAGGATAAAAATAATAGTTAGTACGATAATAATAATAGTAATAAGGATAAAAATAAGAGTTATTACGATAATAAAAATAGGAATAAGGATAAAAATAAGAGTTATTTATATAATAATAATACTGATAAGGCTGAAAATAATAGTTATTACGATAATAATAATACTGATAAAGCTGAAAATAATAGTTATTACGATAATAATAATACTAATAAGGATAAAAATAAGAGTTATTACGATAATAATAATAGTAATAAGGATAAAAATAAGAGTCATTACATAATAAAAATAGGAATAAGGCTGAAAATAATAGTTATAATGGTAATAATAATAGAAATAGGGATAAAAATAATAGTTATTACGGTAATAATAATACTAATAAGGATTAAAATAAGAGTTATTACGATAATAATAATAGTAATAAGGATAAAAATAAGAGTTATTACATAATAAGAATAGGAATAAGGCTGAAAATAATTGTTAGAATGCTAATAATAATAGAAATAAGGACAAAAATAAGTGTTATTACGATAATAATAATAGTAATAAGGATAAAAATAAGAGTTACAACATAATAAAAATAGGAATAAGGCTGAAAATAATAGTTATAATGGTAATAATAATAGAAATAGGGATAAAAATAAGAGTTATTACGATAATAATAATAGGAATAAGGATAAAAATAAGAGTTATTACGATAATAATAATAGTAATGAGGATAAAAATAAGAGATATTACGATAATAATAATAGTAATAAGGATAAAAATAAGAGTTATTACGATAATAATAATAGTAATAAGGATAAAAGTAAGAGTTATTGCGATAATCATAATAGTATTAAGGAT
The DNA here is from genome assembly GCA_945859595.2 of Megachile willughbiella. Classification (NCBI taxonomy): domain Eukaryota; kingdom Metazoa; phylum Arthropoda; class Insecta; order Hymenoptera; family Megachilidae; genus Megachile; species Megachile willughbiella. The sequence continues at coordinate 13,984 of CAMAOD020000261.1, forward strand.
AAAAGTAAGAGTTAATACGATAATAAAATAGGAATAAGGATAAAAATGAGAGTTATTTAACTAATAATAATAGTGATAAGGCTGAAAATAATAGTTATTACGATAATAATAATAGTAATAAGGATAAAAATAAGAGTTATTACATAATAAAAATAGGAATAAGGCTGAAAATAATAGTTACAATGGTAATAATAATAGAAATAAGGATTAAAATAATAGTTATTACGGTAATAATAATACTAATAAGGATAAAAATAAGAGATATTACGATAATAATAATAGTAATAAGGATAAAAATAAGAGTTATTACGATAATAATAATAGTAATAAGGATAAAAGTAAGAGTTATTGCGATAATCATAATAGTATTAAGGATAAAAGTAAGAGTTAATACGATGATAAAATAGGAATAAGGATAAAAATGAGAGTTATTTAACTAATAATAATAGTGATAAGGCTGAAAATAATAGTTATTACGATAATAATAATAGTAATAAGGATAAAAATAAGAGTTATTACATAATAAAAATAGGAATAAGGCTGAAAATAATAGTTATAATGGTAATAATAATAGAAATAAGGATAAAAATAATAGTTATTACGCTAATAATAATACTAATAAGGATAAAAATAAGAGTTATTACGATAATAATAATAGTAATAAGGATAAAAATAAGAGTTATTACATAATAAAAATAGGAATAAGGCTGAAAATAATAGTTATAATGGTAATAATAATAGAAATAAGGATAAAAATAAGAGTTATTACGATAATAATAATAGGAATAAGGATAAAAATAAGAGTTATTACGATAATAATAATAGTAATGAGGATAAAAATAAGAGATATTACGATAATAATAATAGTAATAAGGATGAAAATAAGAGTTATTACGATAGTAATAATAGTAATAAGGATAAAAATAAGAGTTATTACGATAATAATAATAGTAATAAGGATGAAAATAACAGTTATTACGATAACAATAATAGTAGTAAGGATAACAATAAGAGTTATTACATGATACAAATAGGAATAAGGCAGAAAATAAGAGTTATTACGATAATAATAATAGTAATAAGGATAAAAATAAGAGTTATTACATAATAAAAATAGGAATAAGGCTGAAAATAATAGTTATAATGGTAATAATAATAGAAATAAGGATAAAAATAATAGTTATTACGGTAATAATAATACTAATAAGGATAAAAATAAGAGTTATTCCGGTAATAATAATAGTAATAAGGATAAAAATAAGAGTTATTACATAATAAAAATAGGAATAAGGCTGAAAATAATAGTTATAATGGTACTAATAATAGAAATAAGGACAAAAATAAGAGTTACTACATAATAAAAATAGGAATATGGCTGAAAATAATGGTTATAATGATAACAATAACAGAAAAAAGGATAAAAATAATAGTTAGTACGATAATAATAATAGTAATAAGGATAAAAATAAGAGTTATTACGATAATAAAAATAGGAATAAGGATAAAAATAAGAGTTATTTATATAATAATAATACTGATAAGGCTGAAAATAATAGTTATTACGATAATAATAATACTGATAAAGCTGAAAATAATAGTTATTACGATAATAATAATGCTAATAAGGATAAAAATAAGAGTTATTACGATAATAATAATAGTAATAAGGATAAAAATAAGAGTTATTACATAATAAAAATAGGAATAAGGCTGAAAATAATAGTTATAATGGTAATAATAATAGAAATAAGGATAAAAATAAGAGTTATAACGATAATAATAATAGGAATAAGGAAAAAAAAAGAGTTATTACGATAATAATAATAGTAATGAGGATAAAAGTAAGAGTTATTGCGATAATCATAACAGTATTAAGGATAAAAGTAAGAGTTAATACGATGATAAAATAGGAATAAGGATAAAAATGAGAGTTATTTAACTAATAATAATAGTGATAAGGCTGAAAATAATCGTTATTACGATAATAATAATAGTAATAAGGATAAAAATAAGAGTTATTACATAATAAAAATAGGAATAAGGCTGAAAATAATAGTTATAATGGTACTAATAATAGAAATAAGGACAAAAATAAGAGTTATTACGATAATAATAATAGTAATAAGGATAAAAATAAGAGTTATTACATAATAAAAATAGGAATAAGGCTGAAAATAATAGTTATAATGGTAATAATAATAGAAATAGGGATAAAAATAATAGTTATTACGGTAATAATAATACTAATAAGGATTAAAATAAGAGTTATTACGATAATAATAATAGTAATAAGGATAAAAATAAGAGTTATTACATAATAAGAATAGGAATAAGGCTGAAAATAATTGTTTAGAATGCTAATAATAATAGAAATAAGGACAAAAATAAGTGTTATTACGATAATAATAATAGTAATAAGGATAAAAATAAGAGTTACAACATAATAAAAATAGGAATATGGCTGAAAATAATAGTTATTACGATAATAATAATACTAATAAGGATAAAAATAAGAGTTATTACGATAATAATAATAGTAATAAGGATAAAAAAAGAGTTATTACATAATAAAAATAGGAATAAGGCTGAAAATAATAGTTATAATGGTAATAATAATAGAAATAGGGATAAAAATAATAGTTATTACGGTAATAATAATACTAATAAGGATTAAAATAAGAGTTATTACGATAATAATAATAGTAATAAGGATAAAAATAAGAGTTATTACATAATAAGAATAGGAATAAGGCTGAAAATAATTGTTAGAATGCTAATAATAATAGAAATAAGGACAAAAATAAGTGTTATTACGATAATAATAATAGTAATAAGGATAAAAAAAGAGTTATTACATAATAAAAATAGGAATAAGGCTGAAAATAATAGTTACAATGGTAATAATAATAGAAATAAGGATTAAAATAATAGTTATTACGGTAATAATAATACTAATAAGGATAAAAATAAGAGATATTACGATAATAATAATAGTAATAAGGATAAAAATAAGAGTTATTACGATAATAATAATAGTAATAAGGATAAA